>CM076247.1:19899995-20359995 GCA_038380765.1 Odontothrips loti | reverse complement strand
CCTAACCTAACCTAACCTTACCTTACCTACCTCACCTAGTCTAACCTAACCTACCTTACCTCACCTAACTTAACGCTCGGGCGCAAAAAGGAAAAACCGAAAGTTCTGACATTCGAACCGGCGACCCGCCGCACGGTGAGCCGCCCTATTAGACCGCGCGACCAAACCGACATTGTTACTTGGGTCTGCGTGGCGGACCATCACAAGGCACGGCCGCGTTGCGAGGCACCAACCAAAGCGCAGACCAATGCGAATATGGATCCAAGTTGGCGACAATAGGTCTTCTCATTGAACAGGGGACGACTCTAAAATAAATCGGATTTGATGTGATCACATGCCCAATGGTGGATTCCAGCAGATTGGTTGCGTCTGCTTTCCTTAAATGAACTAGAATTCTTTTTTAAAGTATATTTGTACAATTGTTTTAGATTCTCCGCCCACTCCGTCCCGCTCCGTGCGATGCCAATATGTCATTTTGAAACACTAAGCTGCCATGCTGAGATGATTTACATTCTGTTAATTTGCAGTTAGTTACTAAGGGTTCAATTACATCGTATGATAAAAAAAGATGTTAAATATAATGGAGGCACAACGGTAATTAATATTTTTAAAATAACTATAAGTTTTGAAAGTTGGTAGAACCGCAGCATAGCTCCGCCCATTTCTGTGGCCCCATCTAGCGGTAGTGGAATGAAACTGAATGCAGAATGTGGCAACAACGACACTTGCTGAGGGGAGAAAAATAAAAAAAGTAGAAAAGTCGATGCAGAGAGCTCCTCGCTCCGCTCGGGCTCAAATACAACAACAACAAAAAACGGCAAAAATGGGTGGGTCCTACCTCGTCCCAGACTTCCGTCCGGAACCGTTCCTGCTTAACTTCGGTGTTCGGATGGGAACCGGTGTACCAGGAGTTGACCGCCGCTAAGACACAGGCACGACGCAGCCACCTTGGTAGGCAGGCTTCCGCAACGGCCAACATCGCCCCTTCCGCTGACTAGATTTCAGGAGTCAGCCCCCTTCGACCAGCCAGTTGGTCTGTGGCCATAAGGCCACTCCCTCGCGAATTGAGAGGGAGGTAGGATGCCCAGATCGTACACGGCCGAAGCCGATTGTACTCTACTCTTCTACGCCATGTATCCAAGTAGGTGTTGCCCGAATACTCCAGATTCCGAGGCCTTAGCTTGAAAAATGTAGAAGGCCGAACCCTAGGCCTCTACATTTAACTTCTGCCGAGTCTTGGCAAGCACCATTCCCCTGCTCGGGCGTCGAACCACTGAGTTAACGAGTGTATTCAACTCCGGGGAATGTCCACGGCCCAACGTCCGCGGTCACTCAGACAACACACTTTGAACACGTTCTTTTGGTATACTTTACCCACCATCATCGGTCGGCAGACTTCAGAAAAAATTTTACTCCGGCAAAGAGTTGAACCCCGGACCTTGCGGTCGTCGGCCGGCCCGCTAGCCCACTACGCTACGGAGCTATGGTGGGGACGAGCAGCGCGCTATTGATACTTTAGCTACTGTTGTCCCGCAGAGAGCGAAACTGTTAGCTCGCGCAAGGCTTAGCTCTCGCTGACGATATGTCACACCCATTTGATAGGGTCAGGCAGCGCAGGCTTTCACCTTTTCGCGAGGTGAGTTCCGTCTGCGCTCAGAGTCTGGTCAGCCCCTTGGTACCGGTGCGTGTCGGACGGGAGGGTGAAAAAAATGAATAAAAAAAATCGTGCAGCAGAGGCCTATCGACCAGATGGACAAACAGCGGATGGAATTAAAGCCGAGCGCGACATGACGAATTCAGACCGTGTACTTGCACTGGAAAGAGCTCGCGAATGCAAAACTAACAGTCCAAGCAACTATTTATGATTCCGTGTTGCAAACGTATTGGGTTCAGATGCCTCTTCGTAAACCAATACTTTGCAGTACGAAGAATATAGTTGGAAAGAGTGTTCGCGTTGTGAGGCTGGACTTTCCCTCTCAATAAGAAGCAGCCCACTGATAAAAGAAGAGTCGCAACGATCGCCTAATTTGGGTCCCGGGTCTTGGGTCCGTTTTGCAAACTTGGTTTGGGGTGGTCACAAAGAGGTGTACCACTAATTTCCTAGTTTTCTATCAGAAAAAGTTAGGTTACCCTATTTCGAATCCCGGCGCCCAGCTGTATCTAACTCAGCTGCCAAATCTTGAATGAGAGGCCAAGTTTCGCAGAACCGTGTCGGGCTTTCAGCAGAGCGGGAGTGAGGTGAGCCCCAGGAAGGTGGGGTGGGAGCACGGGAGTCACCGCGCTGCCTACCCTCCAGGCGCCATGGGAGTGAGGTGAGCCCCTGGGAGGTAGGCACTGTGGGAGCACGGGAGTCACCGCGCTGCCTACCCTCCAGGCGCCATGGGAGTGAGGTGAGCCCCTGGGAGGTAGGCACTACGCGCTGCCTACCCCAGGCGCCATGGGAGTGAGGTGAGCCCCTGGGAGGTAGGCACTGTGGGAGCACGGGAGTCACCGCGCTGCCTACCCTCCAGGCGCCATGGGTCTCCGCCATCCTCCAGTACCCCGCGCGCTTCTTTCTCACCAGTTTGAAAAGGATTCCTCTTCATTCTTTTCCAAGTACAACGAATTTTAGAGAGAGTCATTTTGGACTTTTTCCCCCGTGAACCGGCGATCCGCATGTGCTAGTGCCTCTCGGGGGACAGGCGGGCGAGCCGTGTATGCGAAACAGCGCAGCGCGGGCCACCGGGGAGTCCGGCCACTCCAGGGCGTACGGGTAATTGTGGGCACGGGCGCGAAGGGGGGCGGACGGACGGACACACAGAACGACAGGCAGACAGACGGACGTACGGGTGGTTGGGTGGACTGGCCAAATACAGGGCAAGTATGCACAGAGACGCGGAAGGTGACAGCAGAACTGACAGGAATGCCAGACCTGCCGCTGACAGGCTGCGCAGAAAAATAAAAAATAGTAGTTGTGGAATTACTCCAGCGAGGAGTGGCCGTTGCGAGGGTGGACCGACTCGTATAGTACTGCGTACGCAATCCTAAAATACCTCTCATATTACTTACCACTATTAATACTGTAATATTTATATCACCGGAATTTGTCACTAGAAGATGAGCAATGTCCGTTTTTTTTTAGCAGATGATACCTCAAAACACTAACATTGAAGCTAAAAATTTAAAACTTAATTAGTTTGAGGTGTCAGCTATCTTTTACTCCCGATAAGTCGAAAAGGCTGAGTGCCAGCGGCTAGAGCGGATACGTAAAATCAAATGATGAAAAGTTTTGATTTTTTTAAAAAGTGATTAGCTCGTTACACTCATGCACTATTGGTCGAATTTGTTTTTTCGCGGTTTTCATCTTTTCTTTATTAATTGGTAAAAAGCGTTTCATTTCAATAATTTTTTTTTTAATCCAAAAAAATATTGAATCCTCAAGATTCAGACCCTGCAAATAAAAAATACAACAACAACAAAAAACGGCAAAAATGGGTCGGCAGACTTCAGAAAAAATTTTACTTCGGCAAAGAGTTGAACCCCGGACTTTGCGGCCGTCGACCGGCCCGCTAGCCCACTACGCTACGGAGCTATGGTAGGGAGGAGCAGCGCGCTATTGATACTTTAGCCACTTCTGTCCCGCAGAGAGCGAAACCGTTAGCTCGCGCAGGGCTTAGCTCTCGCTGACGATATGTCACGCCCATTTGATAGGGTCAGGCAGCGCAGGCCTTCACCTTTTCGCGCGGTGAGTTCCGTCTGCGCTCAGAGTCTGGTCAGCCCCTTGGTACCGGTGCGTCTCGGACGGGAGGGTGAAAAAAAAATGAATAAAAAAAATGGACAGACAGCGGATGGATTAAAAGCCGAGCGCGACATGACGAATTCAGACCGTGTACTTGCACTGGAAAGAGCTCGCGAATGCAAAACTAACAGTCCAAGCAACTATTTATGATTCCGTGTTGCAAACGTATTGGGTTCAGATGCCTCTTCGTAAACCAATACTTTGCAGTACGAAGAATATAGTTGGAAAGAGTGTTCGCGTTGTGAGGCTGGACTTTCCCTCTCAATAAGAAGCAGCCCACTAATAAAAGAGTCGCAACCTAACCTAACCTAACCTAACCCAACCTTGCCTAACCTAACCTAACCTAACCTAACCTAACCCAACCTAACCTAACCTAACCCTAACCCAACCTAACCTAACCTAACCTAACCTAACCCAACCAAACCTAACCTAACCTAACCCAACCCAACCTAACCTAACCTAGCCCAACCTTACCTAACCCAACCTAACCGAACCCAACCTAACCTAACCCAACCTAACCTAAACCAACCTAACCCAACCTAACCTAACCTAACCCAACCTAACCTAACCCAACCTAACCTAACCAACCTAACCCAACCTAACCTAACCCAACCTAACCTAACCTAACCTAACCTAACCTAACCTAACCTAACCCAACCTAACCCAACCTAACCTAACCTAACCTAACCTAACCTAACCTAACCTAACCCAACCTAACCCAACCTAACCTAACCTAACCCAACCTAACCTAACCTAACCCAACCTAACCTAACCTAACCCAACCTAACCTAACCCAACCTAACCAAACCTAACCTACCTAACCTAACGCAACCTAACCTACCTAACCTAACCTAACCTAACCTTACCTTACCTACCTCACCTAGTCTAACCTAACCTACCTTACCTCACCTAACTTAACGCTCGGGCGCAAAAAGGAAAAACCGAAAGTTCTGACATTCGAACCGGCGACCCGCCGCACGGTGAGCCGCCCTATTAGACCGCGCGACCAAACCGACATTGTTACTTGGGTCTGCGTGGCGGACCATCACAAGGCACGGCCGCGTTGCGAGGCACCAACCAAAGCGCAGACCAATGCGAATATGGATCCAAGTTGGCGACAATAGGTCTTCTCATTGAACAGGGGACGACTCTAAAATAAATCGGATTTGATGTGATCACATGCCCAATGGTGGATTCCAGCAGATTGGTTGCGTCTGCTTTCCTTAAATGAACTAGAATTCTTTTTTAAAGTATATTTGTACAATTGTTTTAGATTCTCCGCCCACTCCGTCCCGCTCCGTGCGATGCCAATATGTCATTTTGAAACACTAAGCTGCCATGCTGAGATGATTTACATTCTGTTAATTTGCAGTTAGTTACTAAGGGTTCAATTACATCGTATGATAAAAAAAGATGTTAAATATAATGGAGGCACAACGGTAATTAATATTTTTAAAATAACTATAAGTTTTGAAAGTTGGTAGAACCGCAGCATAGCTCCGCCCATTTCTGTGGCCCCATCTAGCGGTAGTGGAATGAAACTGAATGCAGAATGTGGCAACAACGACACTTGCTGAGGGGAGAAAAATAAAAAAAGTAGAAAAGTCGATGCAGAGAGCTCCTCGCTCCGCTCGGGCTCAAATACAACAACAACAAAAAACGGCAAAAATGGGTGGGTCCTACCTCGTCCCAGACTTCCGTCCGGAACCGTTCCTGCTTAACTTCGGTGTTCGGATGGGAACCGGTGTACCAGGAGTTGACCGCCGCTAAGACACAGGCACGACGCAGCCACCTTGGTAGGCAGGCTTCCGCAACGGCCAACATCGCCCCTTCCGCTGACTAGATTTCAGGAGTCAGCCCCCTTCGACCAGCCAGTTGGTCTGTGGCCATAAGGCCACTCCCTCGCGAATTGAGAGGGAGGTAGGATGCCCAGATCGTACACGGCCGAAGCCGATTGTACTCTACTCTTCTACGCCATGTATCCAAGTAGGTGTTGCCCGAATACTCCAGATTCCGAGGCCTTACGCTTGAAAAATGTAGAAGGCCGAACCCTAGGCCTCTACATTTAACTTCTGCCGAGTCTTGGCAAGCACCATTCCCCTGCTCGGGCGTCGAACCACTGAGTTAACGAGTGTATTCAACTCCGGGGAATGTCCACGGCCCAACGTCCGCGGTCACTCAGACAACACACTTTGAACACGTTCTTTTGGTATACTTTACCCACCATCATCGGTCGGCAGACTTCAGAAAAAATTTTACTCCGGCAAAGAGTTGAACCCCGGACCTTGCGGTCGTCGGCCGGCCCGCTAGCCCACTACGCTACGGAGCTATGGTGGGGACGAGCAGCGCGCTATTGATACTTTAGCTACTGTTGTCCCGCAGAGAGCGAAACTGTTAGCTCGCGCAAGGCTTAGCTCTCGCTGACGATATGTCACACCCATTTGATAGGGTCAGGCAGCGCAGGCTTTCACCTTTTCGCGAGGTGAGTTCCGTCTGCGCTCAGAGTCTGGTCAGCCCCTTGGTACCGGTGCGTGTCGGACGGGAGGGTGAAAAAAATGAATAAAAAAAATCGTGCAGCAGAGGCCTATCGACCAGATGGACAAACAGCGGATGGAATTAAAGCCGAGCGCGACATGACGAATTCAGACCGTGTACTTGCACTGGAAAGAGCTCGCGAATGCAAAACTAACAGTCCAAGCAACTATTTATGATTCCGTGTTGCAAACGTATTGGGTTCAGATGCCTCTTCGTAAACCAATACTTTGCAGTACGAAGAATATAGTTGGAAAGAGTGTTCGCGTTGTGAGGCTGGACTTTCCCTCTCAATAAGAAGCAGCCCACTGATAAAAGAAGAGTCGCAACGATCGCCTAATTTGGGTCCCGGGTCTTGGGTCCGTTTTTAACTTGGTTTGGGGTGGTCACAAAGAGGTGTACCACTAATTTCCTAGTTTTCTATCAGAAAAAGTTAGGTTACCCTATTTCGAATCCCGGCGCCCAGCTGTATCTAACTCAGCTGCCAAATCTTGAATGAGAGGCCAAGTTTCGCAGAACCGTGTCGGGCTTTCAGCAGAGCGGGAGTGAGGTGAGCCCCAGGAAGGTGGGCACTGTGGGAGCACGGGAGTCACCGCGCTGCCTACCCTCCAGGCGCCATGGGAGTGAGGTGAGCCCCTGGGAGGTAGGCACTGTGGGAGCACGGGAGTCACCGCGCTGCCTACCCTCCAGGCGCCATGGAAGTGAGGTGAGCCCCTGGGAGGTAGGCACTGTGGGAGCACGGGAGTCAACGCGCTGCCTACCCTCCAGGCGCCATGGGAGTGAGGTGAGCCCCTGGGAGGTAGGCACTGTGGGAGCACGGGAGTCAACGCGCTGCCTACCCTCAGGCGCCATGGGAGTGAGGTGAGCCCCCTGGGAGGTAGGCACTGTGGGAGCACGGGAGTCACCGCGCTGCCTACCCTCCAGGCGCCATGGGTCTCCGCCATCCTCCAGTACCCCGCGCGCTTCTTTCTCACCAGTTTGAAAAGGATTCCTCTTCATTCTTTTCCAAGTACAACGAATTTTAGAGAGAGTCATTTTGGACTTTTTCCCCCGTGAACCGGCGATCCGCATGTGCTAGTGCCTCTCGGGGGACAGGCGGGCGAGCCGTGTATGCGAAACAGCGCAGCGCGGGCCACCGGGGAGTCCGGCCACTCCAGGGCGTACGGGTAATTGTGGGCACGGGCGCGAAGGGGGGCGGACGGACGGACACACAGAACGACAGGCAGACAGACGGACGTACGGGTGGTTGGGTGGACTGGCCAAATACAGGGCAAGTATGCACAGAGACGCGGAAGGTGACAGCAGAACTGACAGGAATGCCAGACCTGCCGCTGACAGGCTGCGCAGAAAAATAAAAAATAGTAGTTGTGGAATTACTCCAGCGAGGAGTGGCCGTTGCGAGGGTGGACCGACTCGTATAGTACTGCGTACGCAATCCTAAAATACCTCTCATATTACTTACCACTATTAATACTGTAATATTTATATCACCGGAATTTGTCACTAGAAGATGAGCAATGTCCGTTTTTTTTTAGCAGATGATACCTCAAAACACTAACATTGAAGCTAAAAATTTAAAACTTAATTAGTTTGAGGTGTCAGCTATCTTTTACTCCCGATAAGTCGAAAAGGCTGAGTGCCAGCGGCTAGAGCGGATACGTAAAATCAAATGATGAAAAGTTTTGATTTTTTTAAAAAGTGATTAGCTCGTTACACTCATGCACTATTGGTCGAATTTGTTTTTTCGCGGTTTTCATCTTTTCTTTATTAATTGGTAAAAAGCGTTTCATTTCAATAATTTTTTTTTTAATCCAAAAAAATATTGAATCCTCAAGATTCAGACCCTGCAAATAAAAAATACAACAACAACAAAAAACGGCAAAAATGGGTCGGCAGACTTCAGAAAAAATTTTACTTCGGCAAAGAGTTGAACCCCGGACTTTGCGGCCGTCGACCGGCCCGCTAGCCCACTACGCTACGGAGCTATGGTAGGGAGGAGCAGCGCGCTATTGATACTTTAGCCACTTCTGTCCCGCAGAGAGCGAAACCGTTAGCTCGCGCAGGGCTTAGCTCTCGCTGACGATATGTCACGCCCATTTGATAGGGTCAGGCAGCGCAGGCCTTCACCTTTTCGCGCGGTGAGTTCCGTCTGCGCTCAGAGTCTGGTCAGCCCCTTGGTACCGGTGCGTCTCGGACGGGAGGGTGAAAAAAAAAATGAATAAAAAAAATGGACAGACAGCGGATGGATTAAAAGCCGAGCGCGACATGACGAATTCAGACCGTGTACTTGCACTGGAAAGAGCTCGCGAATGCAAAACTAACAGTCCAAGCAACTATTTATGATTCCGTGTTGCAAACGTATTGGGTTCAGATGCCTCTTCGTAAACCAATACTTTGCAGTACGAAGAATATAGTTGGAAAGAGTGTTCGCGTTGTGAGGCTGGACTTTCCCTCTCAATAAGAAGCAGCCCACTAATAAAAGAGTCGCAACCTAACCTAACCTAACCTAACCCAACCTTGCCTAACCTAACCTAACCTAACCTAACCTAACCTAACCTAACCTAGCCTAACCTAACCTAACCTAACCTAACCTAACCTAACCTAACCAACCTAACCTAACCCAACCTTACCTAACCCAACCTAACCTAACCTAACCCAACCTTACCTAACCCAACCTAACCGAACCCAACCTAACCTAACCCAACCTAACCTAAACCAACCTAACCCAACCTAACCTAACCTAACCCAACCTAACCTAACCCAACCTAAACTAAACCAACCTAACCTAACCCAACCTCACCTAACCCAACCTAACCTAACCTAACCTAACCTAACCTAACCTAACCTAACCTAACCTAACCTAACCTAACCTAACCTAACCTAACCTAACCTAACCTAACCTAACCTAACCTAACCTAACCAACCTAACCTAACCTAACCCAACCTAACCTAACCTAACCCAACCTAACCTAACCTAACCCAACCTAACCTAACCCAACCTAACCAAACCTAACCTACCTAACCTAACGCAACCTAACCTACCTAACCTAACCTAACCTAACCTTACCTTACCTACCTCACCTAGTCTAACCTAACCTACCTTACCTCACCTAACTTAACGCTCGGGCGCAAAAAGGAAAAACCGAAAGTTCTGACATTCGAACCGGCGACCCGCCGCACGGTGAGCCGCCCTATTAGACCGCGCGACCAAACCGACATTGTTACTTGGGTCTGCGTGGCGGACCATCACAAGGCACGGCCGCGTTGCGAGGCACCAACCAAAGCGCAGACCAATGCGAATATGGATCCAAGTTGGCGACAATAGGTCTTCTCATTGAACAGGGGACGACTCTAAAATAAATCGGATTTGATGTGATCACATGCCCAATGGTGGATTCCAGCAGATTGGTTGCGTCTGCTTTCCTTAAATGAACTAGAATTCTTTTTTAAAGTATATTGGTACAATTGTTTTAGATTCTCCGCCCACTCCGTCCCGCTCCGTGCGATGCCAATATGTCATTTTGAAACACTAAGCTGCCATGCTGAGATGATTTACATTCTGTTAATTTGCAGTTAGTTACTAAGGGTTCAATTACATCGTATGATAAAAAAAGATGTTAAATATAATGGAGGCACAACGGTAATTAATATTTTTAAAATAACTATAAGTTTTGAAAGTTGGTAGAACCGCAGCATAGCTCCGCCCATTTCTGTGGCCCCATCTAGCGGTAGTGGAATGAAACTGAATGCAGAATGTGGCAACAACGACACTTGCTGAGGGGAGAAAAATAAAAAAAGTAGAAAAGTCGATGCAGAGAGCTCCTCGCTCCGCTCGGGCTCAAATACAACAACAACAAAAAACGGCAAAAATGGGTGGGTCCTACCTCGTCCCAGACTTCCGTCCGGAACCGTTCCTGCTTAACTTCGGTGTTCGGATGGGAACCGGTGTACCAGGAGTTGACCGCCGCTAAGACACAGGCACGACGCAGCCACCTTGGTAGGCAGGCTTCCGCAACGGCCAACATCGCCCCTTCCGCTGACTAGATTTCAGGAGTCAGCCCCCTTCGACCAGCCAGTTGGTCTGTGGCCATAAGGCCACTCCCTCGCGAATTGAGAGGGAGGTAGGATGCCCAGATCGTACACGGCCGAAGCCGATTGTACTCTACTCTTCTACGCCATGTATCCAAGTAGGTGTTGCCCGAATACTCCAGATTCCGAGGCCTTACGCTTGAAAAATGTAGAAGGCCGAACCCTAGGCCTCTACATTTAACTTCTGCCGAGTCTTGGCAAGCACCATTCCCCTGCTCGGGCGTCGAACCACTGAGTTAACGAGTGTATTCAACTCCGGGGAATGTCCACGGCCCAACGTCCGCGGTCACTCAGACAACACACTTTGAACACGTTCTTTTGGTATACTTTACCCACCATCATCGGTCGGCAGACTTCAGAAAAAATTTTACTCCGGCAAAGAGTTGAACCCCGGACCTTGCGGTCGTCGGCCGGCCCGCTAGCCCACTACGCTACGGAGCTATGGTGGGGACGAGCAGCGCGCTATTGATACTTTAGCTACTGTTGTCCCGCAGAGAGCGAAACTGTTAGCTCGCGCAAGGCTTAGCTCTCGCTGACGATATGTCACACCCATTTGATAGGGTCAGGCAGCGCAGGCTTTCACCTTTTCGCGAGGTGAGTTCCGTCTGCGCTCAGAGTCTGGTCAGCCCCTTGGTACCGGTGCGTGTCGGACGGGAGGGTGAAAAAAAATGAATAAAAAAAATCGTGCAGCAGAGGCCTATCGACCAGATGGACAAACAGCGGATGGAATTAAAGCCGAGCGCGACATGACGAATTCAGACCGTGTACTTGCACTGGAAAGAGCTCGCGAATGCAAAACTAACAGTCCAAGCAACTATTTATGATTCCGTGTTGCAAACGTATTGGGTTCAGATGCCTCTTCGTAAACCAATACTTTGCAGTACGAAGAATATAGTTGGAAAGAGTGTTCGCGTTGTGAGGCTGGACTTTCCCTCTCAATAAGAAGCAGCCCACTGATAAAAGAAGAGTCGCAACGATCGCCTAATTTGGGTCCCGGGTCTTGGGTCCGTTTTGCAAACTTGGTTTGGGGTGGTCACAAAGAGGTGTACCACTAATTTCCTAGTTTTCTATCAGAAAAAGTTAGGTTACCCTATTTCGAATCCCGGCGCCCAGCTGTATCTAACTCAGCTGCCAAATCTTGAATGAGAGGCCAAGTTTCGCAGAACCGTGTCGGGCTTTCAGCAGAGCGGGAGTGAGGTGAGCCCCAGGAAGGTGGGCACTGTGGGAGCACGGGAGTCACCGCGCTGCCTACCCTCCAGGCGCCATGGGAGTGAGGTGAGCCCCTGGGAGGTAGGCACTGTGGGAGCACGGGAGTCACCGCGCTGCCTACCCTCCAGGCGCCATGGGAGTGAGGTGAGCCCCTGGGAGGTAGGCACTGTGGGAGCACGGGAGTCACCGCGCTGCCTACCCTCCAGGCGCCATGGAAGTGAGGTGAGCCCCTGGGAGGTAGGCACTGTGGGAGCACGGGAGTCAACGCGCTGCCTACCCGTCAGGCGCCATGGGAGTGAGGTGAGCCCCTGGGAGGTAGGCACTGTGGGAGCACGGGAGTCACCGCGCTGCCTACCCTCCAGGCGCCATGGGTCTCCGCCATCCTCCAGTACCCCGCGCGCTTCTTTCTCACCAGTTTGAAAAGGATTCCTCTTCATTCTTTTCCAAGTACAACGAATTTTAGAGAGAGTCATTTTGGACTTTTTCCCCCGTGAACCGGCGATCCGCATGTGCTAGTGCCTCTCGGGGGACAGGCGGGCGAGCCGTGTATGCGAAACAGCGCAGCGCGGGCCACCCGGGGAGTCCGGCCACTCCAGGGCGTACGGGTAATTGTGGGCACGGGCGCGAAGGGGGGCGGACGGACGGACACACAGAACGACAGGCAGACAGACGGACGTACGGGTGGTTGGGTGGACTGGCCAAATACAGGGCAAGTATGCACAGAGACGCGGAAGGTGACAGCAGAACTGACAGGAATGCCAGACCTGCCGCTGACAGGCTGCGCAGAAAAATAAAAAATAGTAGTTGTGGAATTACTCCAGCGAGGAGTGGCCGTTGCGAGGGTGGACCGACTCGTATAGTACTGCGTACGCAATCCTAAAATACCTCTCATATTACTTACCACTATTAATACTGTAATATTTATATCACCGGAATTTGTCACTAGAAGATGAGCAATGTCCGTTTTTTTTTAGCAGATGATACCTCAAAACACTAACATTGAAGCTAAAAATTTAAAACTTAATTAGTTTGAGGTGTCAGCTATCTTTTACTCCCGATAAGTCGAAAAGGCTGAGTGCCAGCGGCTAGAGCGGATACGTAAAATCAAATGATGAAAAGTTTTGATTTTTTTAAAAAGTGATTAGCTCGTTACACTCATGCACTATTGGTCGAATTTGTTTTTTCGCGGTTTTCATCTTTTCTTTATTAATTGGTAAAAAGCGTTTCATTTCAATAATTTTTTTTTTAATCCAAAAAAATATTGAATCCTCAAGATTCAGACCCTGCAAATAAAAAATACAACAACAACAAAAAACGGCAAAAATGGGTCGGCAGACTTCAGAAAAAATTTTACTTCGGCAAAGAGTTGAACCCCGGACTTTGCGGCCGTCGACCGGCCCGCTAGCCCACTACGCTACGGAGCTATGGTAGGGAGGAGCAGCGCGCTATTGATACTTTAGCCACTTCTGTCCCGCAGAGAGCGAAACCGTTAGCTCGCGCAGGGCTTAGCTCTCGCTGACGATATGTCACGCCCATTTGATAGGGTCAGGCAGCGCAGGCCTTCACCTTTTCGCGCGGTGAGTTCCGTCTGCGCTCAGAGTCTGGTCAGCCCCTTGGTACCGGTGCGTCTCGGACGGGAGGGTGAAAAAAAAATGAATAAAAAAAATGGACAGACAGCGGATGGATTAAAAGCCGAGCGCGACATGACGAATTCAGACCGTGTACTTGCACTGGAAAGAGCTCGCGAATGCAAAACTAACAGTCCAAGCAACTATTTATGATTCCGTGTTGCAAACGTATTGGGTTCAGATGCCTCTTCGTAAACCAATACTTTGCAGTACGAAGAATATAGTTGGAAAGAGTGTTCGCGTTGTGAGGCTGGACTTTCCCTCTCAATAAGAAGCAGCCCACTAATAAAAGAGTCGCAACCTAACCTAACCTAACCTAACCCAACCAACCTAACCTAACCTAACCTAACCTAACCTAACCTAACCTAACCTAACCTAGCCTAACCTAACCTAACCTAACCTAACCTAACCTAACCTAACCTAACCAACCTAACCTAACCTAACCTAACCCAACCCAACCTAACCTAACCTAACCCAACCTTACCTAACCCAACCTAACCGAACCCAACCTAACCTAACCCAACCTAACCTAAACCAACCTAACCCAACCTAACCTAACCCAACCCAACCTACCTAACCTAACCCAACCTAAACTAAACCCAACCTAACCTAACCTAACCTAACCTAACCTAACCTAACCTAACCTAACCTAACCTAACCTAACCTAACCTAACCTAACCTAACCTAACCTAACCTAACCTAACCTAACCTAACCTAACCTAACCTAACCTAACCTAACCTAACCTAACCTAACCTAACCTAACCTAACCCAACCTAACCTAACCTAACCCAACCTAACCTAACCCAACCTAACCAAACCTAACCTACCTAACCTAACGCAACCTAACCTAACCTAACCTAACCTAACCTAACCTGACCTTACCTACCTCACCTAGTCTAACCTAACCTACCTTACCTCACCTAACTTAACGCTCGGGCGCAAAAAGGAAAAACCGAAGTTCTGACATTCGAACCGGCGACCCGCCGCACGGTGAGCCGCCCTATTAGACCGCGCGACCAAACCGACATTGTTACTTGGGTCTGCGTGGCGGACCATCACAAGGCACGGCCGCGTTGCGAGGCACCAACCAAAGCGCAGACCAATGCGAATATGGATCCAAGTTGGCGACAATAGGTCTTCTCATTGAACAGGGGACGACTCTAAAATAAATCGGATTTGATGTGATCACATGCCCAATGGTGGATTCCAGCAGATTGGTTGCGTCTGCTTTCCTTAAATGAACTAGAATTCTTTTTTAAAGTATATTGGTACAATTGTTTTAGATTCTCCGCCCACTCCGTCCCGCTCCGTGCGATGCCAATATGTCATTTTGAAACACTAAGCTGCCATGCTGAGATGATTTACATTCTGTTAATTTGCAGTTAGTTACTAAGGGTTCAATTACATCGTATGATAAAAAAAGATGTTAAATATAATGGAGGCACAACGGTAATATATTTTTAAAATAACTATAAGTTTTGAAAGTTGGTAGAACCGCAGCATAGCTCCGCCCATTTCTGTGGCCCCATCTAGCGGTAGTGGAATGAAACTGAATGCAGAATGTGGCAACAACGACACTTGCTGAGGGGAGAAAAATAAAAAAAGTAGAAAAGTCGATGCAGAGAGCTCCTCGCTCCGCTCGGGCTCAAATACAACAACAACAAAAAACGGCAAAAATGGGTGGGTCCTACCTCGTCCCAGACTTCCGTCCGGAACCGTTCCTGCTTAACTTCGGTGTTCGGATGGGAACCGGTGTACCAGGAGTTGACCGCCGCTAAGACACAGGCACGACGCAGCCACCTTGGTAGGCAGGCTTCCGCAACGGCCAACATCGCCCCTTCCGCTGACTAGATTTCAGGAGTCAGCCCCCTTCGACCAGCCAGTTGGTCTGTGGCCATAAGGCCACTCCCTCGCGAATTGAGAGGGAGGTAGGATGCCCAGATCGTACACGGCCGAAGCCGATTGTACTCTACTCTTCTACGCCATGTATCCAAGTAGGTGTTGCCCGAATACTCCAGATTCCGAGGCCTTACGCTTGAAAAATGTAGAAGGCCGAACCCTAGGCCTCTACATTTAACTTCTGCCGAGTCTTGGCAAGCACCATTCCCCTGCTCGGGCGTCGAACCACTGAGTTAACGAGTGTATTCAACTCCGGGGAATGTCCACGGCCCAACGTCCGCGGTCACTCAGACAACACACTTTGAACACGTTCTTTTGGTATACTTTACCCACCATCATCGGTCGGCAGACTTCAGAAAAAATTTTACTCCGGCAAAGAGTTGAACCCCGGACCTTGCGGTCGTCGGCCGGCCCGCTAGCCCACTACGCTACGGAGCTATGGTGGGGACGAGCAGCGCGCTATTGATACTTTAGCTACTGTTGTCCCGCAGAGAGCGAAACTGTTAGCTCGCGCAAGGCTTAGCTCTCGCTGACGATATGTCACACCCATTTGATAGGGTCAGGCAGCGCAGGCTTTCACCTTTTCGCGAGGTGAGTTCCGTCTGCGCTCAGAGTCTGGTCAGCCCCTTGGTACCGGTGCGTGTCGGACGGGAGGGTGAAAAAAATGAATAAAAAAAATCGTGCAGCAGAGGCCTATCGACCAGATGGACAAACAGCGGATGGAATTAAAGCCGAGCGCGACATGACGAATTCAGACCGTGTACTTGCACTGGAAAGAGCTCGCGAATGCAAAACTAACAGTCCAAGCAACTATTTATGATTCCGTGTTGCAAACGTATTGGGTTCAGATGCCTCTTCGTAAACCAATACTTTGCAGTACGAAGAATATAGTTGGAAAGAGTGTTCGCGTTGTGAGGCTGGACTTTCCCTCTCAATAAGAAGCAGCCCACTGATAAAAGAAGAGTCGCAACGATCGCCTAATTTGGGTCCCGGGTCTTGGGTCCGTTTTGCAAACTTGGTTTGGGGTGGTCACAAAGAGGTGTACCACTAATTTCCTAGTTTTCTATCAGAAAAAGTTAGGTTACCCTATTTCGAATCCCGGCGCCCAGCTGAATCTAACTCAGCTGCCAAATCTTGAATGAGAGGCCAAGTTTCGCAGAACCGTGTCGGGCTTTCAGCAGAGCGGGAGTGAGGTGAGCCCCAGGAAGGTGGGCACTGTGGGAGCACGGGAGTCACCGCGCTGCCTACCCTCCAGGCGCCATGGGAGTGAGGTGAGCCCCTGGGAGGTAGGCACTGTGGGAGCACGGGAGTCACCGCGCTGCCTACCCTCCAGGCGCCATGGAAGTGAGGTGAGCCCCTGGGAGGTAGGCACTGTGGGAGCACGGGAGTCAACGCGCTGCCTACCCGTCAGGCGCCATGGGAGTGAGGTGAGCCCCTGGGAGGTAGGCACTGTGGGAGCACGGGAGTCACCGCGCTGCCTACCCTCCAGGCGCCATGGGTCTCCGCCATCCTCCAGTACCCCGCGCGCTTCTTTCTCACCAGTTTGAAAAGGATTCCTCTTCATTCTTTTCCAAGTACAACGAATTTTAGAGAGAGTCATTTTGGACTTTTTCCCCCGTGAACCGGCGATCCGCATGTGCTAGTGCCTCTCGGGGGACAGGCGGGCGAGCCGGGTATGCGAAACAGCGCAGCGCGGGCCACCGGGGAGTCCGGCCACTCCAGGGCGTACGGGTAATTGTGGGCACGGGCGCGAAGGGGGGCGGACGGACGGACACACAGAACGACAGGCAGACAGACGGACGTACGGGTGGTTGGGTGGACTGGCCAAATACAGGGCAAGTATGCACAGAGACGCGGAAGGTGACAGCAGAACTGACAGGAATGCCAGACCTGCCGCTGACAGGCTGCGCAGAAAAATAAAAAATAGTAGTTGTGGAATTACTCCAGCGAGGAGTGGCCGTTGCGAGGGTGGACCGACTCGTATAGTACTGCGTACGCAATCCTAAAATACCTCTCATATTACTTACCACTATTAATACTGTAATATTTATATCACCGGAATTTGTCACTAGAAGATGAGCAATGTCCGTTTTTTTTTAGCAGATGATACCTCAAAACACTAACATTGAAGCTAAAAATTTAAAACTTAATTAGTTTGAGGTGTCAGCTATCTTTTACTCCCGATAAGTCGAAAAGGCTGAGTGCCAGCGGCTAGAGCGGATACGTAAAATCAAATGATGAAAAGTTTTGATTTTTTTAAAAAGTGATTAGCTCGTTACACTCATGCACTATTGGTCGAATTTGTTTTTTCGCGGTTTTCATCTTTTCTTTATTAATTGGTAAAAAGCGTTTCATTTCAATAATTTTTTTTTTAATCCAAAAAAATATTGAATCCTCAAGATTCAGACCCTGCAAATAAAAAATACAACAACAACAAAAAACGGCAAAAATGGGTCGGCAGACTTCAGAAAAAATTTTACTTCGGCAAAGAGTTGAACCCCGGACTTTGCGGCCGTCGACCGGCCCGCTAGCCCACTACGCTACGGAGCTATGGTAGGGAGGAGCAGCGCGCTATTGATACTTTAGCCACTTCTGTCCCGCAGAGAGCGAAACCGTTAGCTCGCGCAGGGCTTAGCTCTCGCTGACGATATGTCACGCCCATTTGATAGGGTCAGGCAGCGCAGGCCTTCACCTTTTCGCGCGGTGAGTTCCGTCTGCGCTCAGAGTCTGGTCAGCCCCTTGGTACCGGTGCGTCTCGGACGGGAGGGTGAAAAAAAAATGAATAAAAAAAATGGACAGACAGCGGATGGATTAAAAGCCGAGCGCGACATGACGAATTCAGACCGTGTACTTGCACTGGAAAGAGCTCGCGAATGCAAAACTAACAGTCCAAGCAACTATTTATGATTCCGTGTTGCAAACGTATTGGGTTCAGATGCCTCTTCGTAAACCAATACTTTGCAGTACGAAGAATATAGTTGGAAAGAGTGTTCGCGTTGTGAGGCTGGACTTTCCCTCTCAATAAGAAGCAGCCCACTAATAAAAGAGTCGCAACCTAACCTAACCTAACCTAACCCAACCTAACCTAACCTAACCTAACCTAACCTAACCTAACCTAACCTAACCTAACCTAACCTAACCTAACCTAACCTAACCTAACCTAACCTAACCCAACCTAACCTAACCTAACCTAACCTAACCCAACCCCAACCTAACCTAACCTAACCCAACCTTACCTAACCCAACCTAACCGAACCCAACCTAACCTAACCCAACCTAACCTAAACCAACCTAACCCAACCTAACCTAACCTAACCTAACCAACCTAACCTAACCAACCTAAACTAACCCAACCTAACCTAACCCAACCTAACCTAACCTAACCCTAACCTAACCTAACCTAACCTAACCTAACCTAACCTAACCTAACCTAACCTAACCTAACCTAACCTAACCTAACCTAACCTAACCTAACCTAACCTAACCTAACCTAACCTAACCCCAACCTAACCTAACCTAACCCAACCTAACCTAACCTAACCCAACCTAACCTAACCCAACCTAACCAAACCTAACCTACCTAACCTAACGCAACCTAACCTACCTAACCTAACCTAACCTAACCTTACCTTACCTACCTCACCTAGTCTAACCTAACCTACCTTACCTCACCTAACTTAACGCTCGGGCGCAAAAAGGAAAAACCGAAAGTTCTGACATTCGAACCGGCGACCCGCCGCACGGTGAGCCGCCCTATTAGACCGCGCGACCAAACCGACATTGTTACTTGGGTCTGCGTGGCGGACCATCACAAGGCACGGCCGCGTTGCGAGGCACCAACCAAAGCGCAGACCAATGCGAATATGGATCCAAGTTGGCGACAATAGGTCTTCTCATTGAACAGGGGACGACTCTAAAATAAATCGGATTTGATGTGATCACATGCCCAATGGTGGATTCCAGCAGATTGGTTGCGTCTGCTTTCCTTAAATGAACTAGAATTCTTTTTTAAAGTATATTGGTACAATTGTTTTAGATTCTCCGCCCACTCCGTCCCGCTCCGTGCGATGCCAATATGTCATTTTGAAACACTAAGCTGCCATGCTGAGATGATTTACATTCTGTTAATTTGCAGTTAGTTACTAAGGGTTCAATTACATCGTATGATAAAAAAAGATGTTAAATATAATGGAGGCACAACGGTAATTAATATTTTTAAAATAACTATAAGTTTTGAAAGTTGGTAGAACCGCAGCATAGCTCCGCCCATTTCTGTGGCCCCATCTAGCGGTAGTGGAATGAAACTGAATGCAGAATGTGGCAACAACGACACTTGCTGAGGGGAGAAAAATAAAAAAAGTAGAAAAGTCGATGCAGAGAGCTCCTCGCTCCGCTCGGGCTCAAATACAACAACAACAAAAAACGGCAAAAATGGGTGGGTCCTACCTCGTCCCAGACTTCCGTCCGGAACCGTTCCTGCTTAACTTCGGTGTTCGGATGGGAACCGGTGTACCAGGAGTTGACCGCCGCTAAGACACAGGCACGACGCAGCCACCTTGGTAGGCAGGCTTCCGCAACGGCCAACATCGCCCCTTCCGCTGACTAGATTTCAGGAGTCAGCCCCCTTCGACCAGCCAGTTGGTCTGTGGCCATAAGGCCACTCCCTCGCGAATTGAGAGGGAGGTAGGATGCCCAGATCGTACACGGCCGAAGCCGATTGTACTCTACTCTTCTACGCCATGTATCCAAGTAGGTGTTGCCCGAATACTCCAGATTCCGAGGCCTTACGCTTGAAAAATGTAGAAGGCCGAACCCTAGGCCTCTACATTTAACTTCTGCCGAGTCTTGGCAAGCACCATTCCCCTGCTCGGGCGTCGAACCACTGAGTTAACGAGTGTATTCAACTCCGGGGAATGTCCACGGCCCAACGTCCGCGGTCACTCAGACAACACACTTTGAACACGTTCTTTTGGTATACTTTACCCACCATCATCGGTCGGCAGACTTCAGAAAAAATTTTACTCCGGCAAAGAGTTGAACCCCGGACCTTGCGGTCGTCGGCCGGCCCGCTAGCCCACTACGCTACGGAGCTATGGTGGGGACGAGCAGCGCGCTATTGATACTTTAGCTACTGTTGTCCCGCAGAGAGCGAAACTGTTAGCTCGCGCAAGGCTTAGCTCTCGCTGACGATATGTCACACCCATTTGATAGGGTCAGGCAGCGCAGGCTTTCACCTTTTCGCGAGGTGAGTTCCGTCTGCGCTCAGAGTCTGGTCAGCCCCTTGGTACCGGTGCGTGTCGGACGGGAGGGTGAAAAAAAATGAATAAAAAAAATCGTGCAGCAGAGGCCTATCGACCAGATGGACAAACAGCGGATGGAATTAAAGCCGAGCGCGACATGACGAATTCAGACCGTGTACTTGCACTGGAAAGAGCTCGCGAATGCAAAACTAACAGTCCAAGCAACTATTTATGATTCCGTGTTGCAAACGTATTGGGTTCAGATGCCTCTTCGTAAACCAATACTTTGCAGTACGAAGAATATAGTTGGAAAGAGTGTTCGCGTTGTGAGGCTGGACTTTCCCTCTCAATAAGAAGCAGCCCACTGATAAAAGAAGAGTCGCAACGATCGCCTAATTTGGGTCCCGGGTCTTGGGTCCGTTTTGCAAACTTGGTTTGGGGTGGTCACAAAGAGGTGTACCACTAATTTCCTAGTTTTCTATCAGAAAAAGTTAGGTTACCCTATTTCGAATCCCGGCGCCCAGCTGTATCTAACTCAGCTGCCAAATCTTGAATGAGAGGCCAAGTTTCGCAGAACCGTGTCGGGCTTTCAGCAGAGCGGGAGTGAGGTGAGCCCCAGGAAGGTGGGCACTGTGGGAGCACGGGAGTCACCGCGCTGCCTACCCTCCAGGCGCCATGGGAGTGAGGTGAGCCCCTGGGAGGTAGGCACTGTGGGAGCACGGGAGTCACCGCGCTGCCTACCCTCCAGGCGCCATGGAAGTGAGGTGAGCCCCTGGGAGGTAGGCACTGTGGGAGCACGGGAGTCAACGCGCTGCCTACCCGTCGCGCCATGGGAGTGAGGTGAGCCCCTGGGAGGTAGGCACTGTGGGAGCACGGGAGTCACCGCGCTGCCTACCCTCCAGGCGCCATGGGTCTCCGCCATCCTCCAGTACCCCGCGCGCTTCTTTCTCACCAGTTTGAAAAGGATTCCTCTTCATTCTTTTCCAAGTACAACGAATTTTAGAGAGAGTCATTTTGGACTTTTTCCCCCGTGAACCGGCGATCCGCATGTGCTAGTGCCTCTCGGGGGACAGGCGGGCGAGCCGTGTATGCGAAACAGCGCAGCGCGGGCCACCGGGGAGTCCGGCCACTCCAGGGCGTACGGGTAATTGTGGGCACGGGCGCGAAGGGGGGCGGACGGACGGACACACAGAACGACAGGCAGACAGACGGACGTACGGGTGGTTGGGTGGACTGGCCAAATACAGGGCAAGTATGCACAGAGACGCGGAAGGTGACAGCAGAACTGACAGGAATGCCAGACCTGCCGCTGACAGGCTGCGCAGAAAAATAAAAAATAGTAGTTGTGGAATTACTCCAGCGAGGAGTGGCCGTTGCGAGGGTGGACCGACTCGTATAGTACTGCGTACGCAATCCTAAAATACCTCTCATATTACTTACCACTATTAATACTGTAATATTTATATCACCGGAATTTGTCACTAGAAGATGAGCAATGTCCGTTTTTTTTTTAGCAGATGATACCTCAAAACACTAACATTGAAGCTAAAAATTTAAAACTTAATTAGTTTGAGGTGTCAGCTATCTTTTACTCCCGATAAGTCGAAAAGGCTGAGTGCCAGCGGCTAGAGCGGATACGTAAAATCAAATGATGAAAAGTTTTGATTTTTTTAAAAAGTGATTAGCTCGTTACACTCATGCACTATTGGTCGAATTTGTTTTTTCGCGGTTTTCATCTTTTCTTTATTAATTGGTAAAAAGCGTTTCATTTCAATAATTTTTTTTTTAATCCAAAAAAATATTGAATCCTCAAGATTCAGACCCTGCAAATAAAAAATACAACAACAACAAAAAACGGCAAAAATGGGTCGGCAGACTTCAGAAAAAATTTTACTTCGGCAAAGAGTTGAACCCCGGACTTTGCGGCCGTCGACCGGCCCGCTAGCCCACTACGCTACGGAGCTATGGTAGGGAGGAGCAGCGCGCTATTGATACTTTAGCCACTTCTGTCCCGCAGAGAGCGAAACCGTTAGCTCGCGCAGGGCTTAGCTCTCGCTGACGATATGTCACGCCCATTTGATAGGGTCAGGCAGCGCAGGCCTTCACCTTTTCGCGCGGTGAGTTCCGTCTGCGCTCAGAGTCTGGTCAGCCCCTTGGTACCGGTGCGTCTCGGACGGGAGGGTGAAAAAAAAATGAATAAAAAAAATGGACAGACAGCGGATGGATTAAAAGCCGAGCGCGACATGACGAATTCAGACCGTGTACTTGCACTGGAAAGAGCTCGCGAATGCAAAACTAACAGTCCAAGCAACTATTTATGATTCCGTGTTGCAAACGTATTGGGTTCAGATGCCTCTTCGTAAACCAATACTTTGCAGTACGAAGAATATAGTTGGAAAGAGTGTTCGCGTTGTGAGGCTGGACTTTCCCTCTCAATAAGAAGCAGCCCACTAATAAAAGAGTCGCAACCTAACCTAACCTAACCTAACCCAACCTTGCCTAACCTAACCTAACCTAACCTAACCCAACCTAACCTAACCTAGCCTAACCCAACCTAACCTAACCTAACCTAACCTAACCTAACCCAACCAAACCTAACCTAACCTAACCCAACCCAACCTAACCTAACCTAGCCCAACCTTACCTAACCCAACCTAACCGAACCCAACCTAACCTAACCCAACCTAACCTAAACCAACCTAACCCAACCTAACCTAACCTAACCCAACCTTACCTAACCCAACCTAAACTAAACCAACCTAACCTAACCCAACCTCACCTAACCCAACCTAACCTAACCTAACCTAACCTAACCTAACCTAACCTAACCCAACCCAACCTAACCTAACCTAACCTAACCTAACCTAACCTAACCTAACCTAACCTAACCTAACCTAACCTAACCTAACCTAACCTAACCTAACCTAACCTAACCTTCTCTCACTATCAATATCATACCACCACATCACAAACACCTACCCTCATCCAAACCAAACCAAAAAATTAAATTCATCTCAAATACAACAACAATTTTCCTTACAACATCATTCATTCATATTCATCCTTTATATCATCTAAATCCACATTCACCTCAACACTCCAAAATAAATCATTATCATTCTTATCCTCAATTTTATTCACACCTAAATCATCACATTCTCTAATAACCAAACCTAATCATCTCATATTCAATTCACCTATCCCAATCCTTTTATTCAATTTTAACAATCACTTCATCCTACCTACTCATTCCATCTCATCCTTTACATTTCAAATACAAAATTTTTTCACCAAACACAACCTCATCTTCCCCTCTTCACACCACATCCTTCCAACACACTCATCAACACACTTTTTCAACAAATATTCAAAATATCTTCCCCAAATCAACTCCAAACACTCTAAAACATCTTCCATTCAATTCCTCATCAAAAACCACCCTAAAAACACCTATCACACACCCCATATCTCCTTCCCTTCCATTTTAAATCAATTTTCTCTTATCCCCTAACCTAACCTAACCTAACCTAACCTAACCTAACCTAACCTAACCTAACCAGCGCTCAGCTCAACGCTCAGCCCTCCAGGTCCGCAGAGCTCAGCGCATTGTGCACGCAGCTCTGTACGCAGCTCTTTACGATGCTCTGTACACAGCTCTGTACTTAGCTCTTCACGCAGCTCTGTATGCAGCTCTGTACACAGCTCTGTACTCAGCTCAGTACGCAGCTCTGTACGCAGCTATGAACGCAGCTCTGTACTCAGCTCTTCACGCAGCTCTATATGCAGCTCTGTACGCAGCTCTGTACGCAGCTCTGTACGCAGCTCTGTACGCAGCTCTGTACGCAGCTCTGTACACAGCTCTGTACGCAGCTCTTCACGCAGCTCTATATGCAGCTCTGTACACAGCTCTGTACACAGCTGTGTACACAGCTCTGTACTCAGCTCTTCACGCAGCTCTATATGCAGCTCTGTACGCAGCTCTGTACGCAGCTCTGTACACAGCTCTGTACACAGCTCTGTACACAGCTGTGTACACAGCTCTGTACTTAGCTCTTCACGCAGCTCTATATGCAGCTCTGTACGCAGCTCTGTACGCAGCTCTGTACGCAGCTCTGTACGCAGCTCTGTACACAGCTCTGTGCACAGCTCTGTACACAGCTCTGTACTCAGCTCTTCACGCAGCTCTGTATGCAGCTCTGTACGCAGCTCTGTACGCAGCTCTGTACGCAGCTCTGTACGCAGCTCTGTACGCAGCTCTGTACGCAGCTCTGTACACAGCTCTGTACACAGCTCTGTACGCAGCTCTGTACGCAGCTCTGTACGCAGCTCTGTACGCAGCTCTGTACGCAGCTCTCTACGCAGCTCTGAACGCAGCTCTTTCCACAGCTCTGTACGCAGCTCTGTACACAGCTCAGCGCTCAGCTCAGCGCTCAGCTCCCAGGTCTTCAGGGGATGTATCGCCTCTCGGCCTTCGTCAGGGTGCGGCTTGCACAAGCCGCTATCCGCCCTTCCTGGCTCAGGATACTCCCCAGGCCGACGGCACTAGCATCAGTATACAAATCAAAAGTTTTAGTAAAATCCGGGCAAGACAACACGGGCGCAGAGGTCAATTTTTCTTTAATTTCTAAAAAAGCGTTTTCACACTCCTCACCCCACTCAAATTTTGCACTCTTTGAGGTCAAGGCATGGAGGGGTGCCATAACAGATGAGAAATTTGGCACAAAACGGCGATACCATGACGCCATCCCTATGAATCTTTGCAATTCCTTGATATTACGGGGCCTCTCAAATTCATTAATTGCACTGACTTTCTCCGGATCAACTTGTAGGCCAAACCGGTTCACAATGTAACCGAGGTATCTGAGCTCCGCTTTACAAAAAAAGAGTACATGTCAATTTCTCATACTGGTCATCTGTAGCCTCACAGCAGTGCCCACCAGTGAACCGGGCGTTTCTTGGGTACAGCAATAACAATATTGACAGCAATAGCAATAGCAATAGCAATGGCAATAGCAATACCAATATGACGGCAATACCATTGAAACTTCAGGCTGCTATGCATCAATTACTCCAACGCGTCCCCCCTTTCGTCAGGGAAGGTACAGGCTACTGGGAGACGTTATTCGACCGGTGCCGATTTGCAGACCTTTATGTTTGATCATAAGGCTCGTGAACAGAAAAAAATTAAGTGACCAAACTTCGTTTACACTCAGAGGAAGGTTGAAACTAAGGGCATGACAATAGTTTTCTACCCGACTCTGACTGGTTTTGTAGTTTGCGACACGTAAAGTCATCACTCCGCCGTCCGCCGCTTCGTACCATGATCGAAGGAAAGCGGGGGTCCGCGCGGGTCGGCCGGAGCGGTTGCGGAGTGGGGGGATCTCGGCTGGCTCAGCCACAACGCTCATGCTTGGTCTCGAGGCACTCGCACGGATTTTGTGTGCTTGAAGTGTTTGCTTATTACGGATTGCCTTTAGTTTTAAAAGCCATTAAGTGGTCTCATGCCCGTAGATTGGAATTTTCTTCACCGGAAAAAAATTAATTCGTCAAATTTTAGTCGCTGGTTTTAGAGGAGTTTGATCAAATTTGTGGCGCTGTTCAGTACGCCGTCTGCGAGACCAGCCTACCGGGCGCTCTAGATCGATCTAAAATTGTCTGATCGGAAAGATACGCACATCAACGGATGGCCTAGACTTTATACTAAAAACGCCTCGCTGAAACTCCCCATCTAAGTTAGACCGTTCATGAGCTACGGGAAGGAAAGGGGGGAAAAGGGGACCGCGCTGCACTCAACGTCCGTCGCGTCTCATGTTTGAATCTGCCCGGTCCGTCCGGTCCGTGACGAGCCAAGCCAGCTGCAAGGCTTCCCCGAGAACGTTGTGGCTCTCGCAGGCGGTGGGAAATTTGTTACGATCATGGGGAAGACGCAGCGCTGAATCACTTCTCCCCGTGCGTAAGCCTTTACCTCCCCTGCTTTCGTAGTCAACAAACGTCAGCCGTCGGAAGAAATTTCGTGTGCCTGTATGTGCCGTAATTCTTGAATTACTGCCCTTTCAAGTCCGAAAATAATGAAGGAAACACTTTCCTTACGTTGCTAGCATCACAAACTTTCTCAAAATGAGTGAAAGTGACATGTATGGGACGACTTTGTCCCAAGAATCGATAAAAGTGATAGCTGAGACGATCGGCATTGCAAATTTGCCCGACGAAGCGGCAAAAGAACTTGCGGAAGACGTGTCGTATAGACTAAAATTGATGATTCAGGTAAATTCCGGCTTTTTTATAACTGCAAGTTACGAATAAATATGAAATTCAATTGAATCGTTTCAATATAACCGAGTATTCATAGCGCCCCCATAACCTACAAGCTGTTGGATAACAAGCTTTTCATAATTTAGTTCTTACTTTCTGAGTTTTTCTTTACAAGTAGTTGTTTCTCAGTTTTACAAACTAGTTTTTACTTTTTGAGCTTTCCTGTACAAGCAGTTGCGGTTCTCATTTTTACAAATAATATTGAAAAATAATAATATGTTGTTGAATTTTGTTATTTTCAAATTTTATCCTATTGACTTGTTACATTTTGCACTTGATCTAGGATGCAGCAAAGTTCATGTTTCATGCTAAAAGGCAAAAACTGACTACCTCGGACATTGATGCAGCTTTGAAAGTAAAAGGTGTTGAGGTATGTATTGTCTGATTCACAGTATCTGATCATCACTTTCAATCGATCAATTTTTGATTTTATGCATTTTTTGTTGCAGCCACTGTATGGCTTCCATGCAGCAGACCATATTCCTTTCCGATTTGCATCTGGCGGTGGACGAGAACTTCACTTCATTGAAGAGAAGGAGTTAGACTTAAATGAGCTTATCAATAGCCAGCTGCCAAAACTTCCCCTTGATGTCTCAATAAGAGGTTTGCAATTATTTTATCCCAAATGTGTTAGAAAAAAAGAACTCACATTGACGTTTTAAAATGCTTTATTGTATATTCCATCTTTTAGCTCATTGGCTAGCCATCGATGGAGTCCAGCCTACTATTCCAGAAAATCCACCTCCTGTATCAAAGGATGCCCAAAAATTAGAAAGTGTTGATCCTGCATCTAAGTTAGGTGCAGCCAAAGATGGTTCAAAATCTTCAGCTGCGTAAGTACTATTGATGGTGTCTTACTGACCAACTATTTTGTTATGTAAACTAATTTTTAATCATGGCTTATCTAAAATTTCTCCAGGAGAGTGCAAAAGCCAAGAAATGTAGAAACAGTTCACATCAAACAGCTTGCTACCCATGAGCTTTCTGTGGAACAACAATTATATTACAAAGAAATAACTGAAGCTTGTGTTGGTTCAGATGAAGGAAGGAGAACAGTAAGTGCTCTTCCCTCTTGTTTTACTTTTTCTTTTATTTCTTTACCATTACAATCTTCAATCTTGTTCTATTACAGGAAGCTTTACAAAGTTTGGCTGTTGACCCAGGATTACATGAAATGCTCCCAAGGATGTGCACTTTCATTGCTGAAGGTGTCAAAGTAAATGTGGTTCAAAATAATTTAGCCTTTCTCATTTACCTTATGAGAATGGTAAAAGCTCTGCTTGACAATGCAACTCTTTTCCTTGAAAAATATGTACGTACTTAAAATGTCTATTGAGATGAATTTTTTGTTTATTTGTGTCAATGTATTCAATTTATCCTCTCTGTCTTTCCTAAGCTCCATGAGCTATTACCATCTGTTGTAACATGCATCGTAAGCAAGCAGCTCTGCATGCGACCAGATTCTGACAATCATTGGGCACTCAGAGACTTTGCGAGCAGACTTCTTGCTCAGATTTGCAGAAACTTCAATACATCCACCAACAATATCCAGACTAGAGTTACTCGCATGTTCAGCACTGCTTTGCAGGATGATAAAACACCTTTAGCCTCTCTTTATGGGGCTGTTGAAGGTACTGTACCACTCTTCCTCCCACATTTTATTTTACAATATTCTTGTTTGAGACATTTTCTATTTTCTCATAATTGTTTCTTTAATTTATATTGTATTTGTGCAGGGTTATCAGAAATTGGTACCGAGGTCATAAAAGTCTTTGTTTTACCAAGGATAAAATATCTTGGTGAGAGGATTGAGCCTTCACTAGAAACCTCTACTGTTAGCTCTGTTGACAGAATTGCTGCAGGTCATATAAAACATTTACTTCTGGTAAGATTTTTAAGGGCCCCTACTATATTTTACCCCAACCACAAATAAGTTACAACTATTGTTATTTTTCCAATGACAGAAAGTAGTTCCTCCAATTTTGAAAAATGTAAGAACTCCACCAGATAATCTAGAGGAATACAAATCTGAGTACGGATACATAGGGATTGCACTACATTCAGCTGTACTAAAGGCTAGAGCTACACCCCAAACTCCATCTTCTGGTTCTGTTAGTGGTGCAGCAAGTAGTTCACCCATCACTGCAGCTGTGCCATCCCTTTCTACAACACCTAGGCCCATTACTCAAATCACTGGTAAGTGTTTACAAAAATCGACTCTTGGCCTCTAAAGTTTTCTCCGTTTATTTCCAATACTATGTCTTGTTAACAGGTGTCTCTCAGACTGGAGGAAATAGATCAATTGTGGTTGCTAGCAGCCCAGCGGGAGCATCTCGACAAATTGTCACTACTCCAGCGAACTCACAACAAAAATTTGTTATTGTCACTTCTCGCTCAAACTCCTCTACACCGGTGAGCTTTTGAAAATAAATTCTTGTTTTTTTTTTGTTTGTTTGTTTTTATTTTTTATAGACTTATCCAATGCTTCCATAATATAATTTTCTTTACTTGTGGCAGGTAATCACACAAAGTCAGAATGTTCAGGGGACTAGTGCAGTCATGAAGCTAGGCTCTCAACAAATTGTCATGGTGGCTGGTGGAAATAATGTGTCCCCACAGGTAAAACTTCAATCTGTGTTCTGTGGTCTATGATATTTGTTAGTGTATGTTCTGAACAATAAACTTAACTCTTTATTATTACAGTCCACTGCCGTAGGTGTCAAGTCTGTCTTTGTACAGCAGTCACAACCTAATGTCAAAGTGGAGCCAGGAAATCAGACTGTCAAAATGGAGCCTCCTTTGTCTCCAAGTCAAAATGTGACTTCCCCGGCCTCTGTTATAATCAACAGTGCATCTCCAATTACACAGGTCTTCCCAGAAGACCCCCTTGGGTAGTGTTGCCAACATGAGTGTGTAGTTGTAGCAAAGTCTGAGGATACATTGCGTGTTCAATGTTCTTAATAATTGTTTTCCTATTTTAAATTTTTCTGTACATAGTGTATGTGTTTTGTAAATATTTGTAAAACTGTCAAGTACCTTAAGTCAGCATTAATGATTGCTTAAGAAATGTAGCACAAGAAAAAGAGTGGCATGTTATAATTGAGGATTAATAAAATTATAAACAGGTTTGAAATTTATTATATATAACAGAGATACTTTTTCATAATCATCCTGTGCAAAAGTTGAAGATGTAAAATAACAATAACAGAGAAATACAGGCTATACAAAAAAGAACTCATGCAAAAATATTTTCCATAATCACAAATGCTATTTTTCTAGGGCACACTTTAATTACATGTGTAAGTTCACAATGGTTGGTAGTTACAACAACAGACACGGATAAGAACACACAAAATCATTCGTATTCAACAATGGCCTTTCTCCTTCAGTTTGCTAACAAGGGTATCCACATCAGGAACAATTGAACCAGCCTGTCTTACAGGAGGATCTTCCACACTGATGACTTCAATTCTTGGGGAAATATCTACACCCAGATCCTTGGGTGTCACTTTCTTCAAAGGTTTCTTCTTCGCTTTCTGTAAAAAAATAATTGAGACATTTAAAATAAAATTATACTTCTGCAACTTAAAATTCATGATTCCTACATCAGTATCAAGAAGCCTTCAGAGCATCTTGACTTCTGTTGTACTTAGTCCTCACCATGATGTTAGGCAGAGTAGCATAACGGGGCTCATTGAGGCGCAAGTCTGCACTGAGTACGGCAGGGAGTTTCACCTTGATGTTTTCTAGACCTCCATCAACTTCCCTTGTCACATGCAGCTCAGAGTCTTTTTTCTCTACCTACAACAATTCATAAAAACAGAATGATGCCAATAAGAAACAGGGATAATAATAACACATGTAGAATGTGGTCTAACCTTGGAAGCAAATGTAGCTTGCGGCCAGTCCAATACACCTGCTGTCATCTGTGCGGTCTGGTTGGAGTCATCATCAATAGCCTTAGACAAAGATAGCCAAATAAGCAACGGGAAGAAATGGAAACATAACTGTCACAAGGAAAGTAAAATACCTGCTTTCCAAGGATAATAATGTCTACTTTCTCATCTTGCGCAATCTTTGCAAGAATTTTAGAGACATGGATGGGCTGCAGGGTTTCATACTCTCCAGCAGGAACTTCGACATGAATCGCTCGGTCTGCTCCCATTGCCAGAGCAGTTCTAAGCGTTTCCTAAAAGATCAATCAATACCAAACTTAATAACCAGTATAAATGACTAATAATTGACATCAGGCACATTAAATATGAATATAACCTGAGCTTGTGATGGTCCACAGGAAACTGCAACCACTTCTGTTGCCAGCTTCTTCTCCTTCATTTTAACAGCCTCTTCAACGGCAATTTCATCAAAAGGGTTCATGGAATGTTTCACACCCTCAGTCACAACGCCACTTTTGTCAGGCTTGACGCGAATCTGAAGATCACATTATATGAGAGCATTAGACAATAGTGTTGTGAACTGCAGCTCTAAGAGGCCGAATAATAGTCATTTGAATGGGTTAATTGATAGGGTTGAGCCGTTAATCCAAGAGACCATGTGTCTGCAGTCTGCTGTGATCCCCAAATACTTTTGGAGAGCGAATGAACATAAAATTCAGGGTCCAGTTCAATTCACCTCTATATTGACAGTGGGGGAACATAAAGGATGAATTAAGTTTCATGTGATTAACTTTGAGTTTAACTTTATAAAGTTTCCAAGGGTTATCAGATTGTGTGCATACTCTGAACACATGAGGGAAAGAATAACAAGGTTCAAGGTTGAACCTCGACATGGAAAACAGCTGCGGGGCACTTGACTCAAACTGACAGCCGACAATTTTAGCCTGATACGAACAACCCCACTAACTCATTCATTACCTTGACGGCATAGTCAATGACTCTCTTCACTCCGACAAGAACGCGGGCCATGGCGGAAAAACTAGGTAGTTTTCTCTGGCGAAAGAGACCGCAGTTAGATGTGGTGGGTGGACTGCAGACTAACGGAGATACGAACGAACGAGTTGTTGACTTGGTTGGTTGGTCTCGCGGTGGCAAAGTCCAGCAAGTGCCGTAAGCGGCCGTAGGCAACCCGCTTCACTCCCCCCCCCCCCCCCCCCCCCCCCCCCCGTCCCCGATCCTCGACTGAATTTCTCATACAAGGTAGCGTCTTACCGTCTCGACAGGGGACTCGATTTGTTTGTTTTTTTGTTTTTGTTTTTTCTTGATTTCGAGTTCTGCAGACCTGCAGAGGTTGTTGTTTCCCTACAAAATTTAACTGTGTTGTCAAATGACAGAAATGTAAATTGAAATTGAAGATTTTGGTTGTCGATCTCGACACATCCTGTAAATTGAATTGTCGCAGCGGACTGTATAGTGAAGAAATTCTGAACCAAATGTACAACTTGGCCTCACGCTGCTTACGAGGACAAGAAATGAATTTGTGCTCCAGGAAAGATATTTTGAAAAACTTCATTCTCGGGTTTCGATTTAATTCCTTTGAAGGGTTGCATACTGCAAGGTAAGAGATATGGAGATGACTGTCCTCCTAGCTGATCATACGTTGATCCTCTAGAGGAAAGCAAATTTGAGTTATGTAACTTGTTGGTATTTCAACTGATATTCTCTGCATTACTTTCAGATGTTTGTGTGAAAGGAATTATTATGATGTTTTGAATTTAAAAAAAGATTGCAGTATCAAGGAGATTAAAGACTCTTATATTGGCCTTGCCAAGAAGGTATGTTTTATCTTATGAACTGCATACTCGCAAAAGTGTATATGTTATTTAGATGGTTCTTATTTTGTCCATGACAACGACTGCAGTACCATCCAGACACAAATCCACATGATTCCAGTAGCCATGTCCGTTTTGTTGAAATCCAAGAAGCCTATTCAGTTCTAAGTACACCTTCTAAAAGGCGTGAATATGATATGGGCTCACCAAACTTCTCATCCTTTTCACACTCAAATAAAAATAACAAGAGACACACTGATGTCAACGACGATTATGACTTTGAGTTTAATGAGGAGTACAAGGAGTTCTTTTATCGGAGGTTTGTTTCTTATACTGCTGTTGTATCTTTCTGTTTCACTCTTTTAAGGTAAAACTTATTCCAATATTACTTTTTGTTGTTTTAGTCGTCAACAGCCAAATAGCAATCCTCCAGCCCCAGTAGGATCACTGAGAATCACCCTCCTTTTACTGGCATTCACGGCATTTGGCGGCTTAGTGCAATATTTATTTTTGAAGTAAGTACTCAAAGTTAATGGTTGAATAAATATGACTTAAGTAAATGGAGTTGTTTAGAAAAGAGAGTAGAATTGTTGTGTGTGCTGCCACTCTGCTCCTGATTCTGCTTCAGTTTGATCATTTACTTTGTTTAAGTTTTAACTAAGCATGTCATACACAGGCAGGACGATGACCAAAACTTTCCAAAACCTAGCCCCTATCCCACAAGTCATCCTGACCTCTCTAACCGCCCTTTCTTCTTAAGGTATACTAACTTCTACTACACTGCTGCACAAATTTAGATTGAATTTTCCCCTTCTTTGTTCCCCATTAGCTTATCTTTCCATTGTTTATCATCTAATCATACAATTATGATATTATGATGTTTTTATTTTTTTTGTGACTTTCTCATTTTTTTAAAGGTGGCTGTATAGGCGCAATATTAATGAAGAAATGGAGAAACACCAGAGAGCCAATGCAGCGTTCTATGCGCTCAAAGAAGAAATGGAGAAACGTAAAGAAGAATATGACATTCATAAGCTCAGACTTGCTTATTTTAAAGAAGTAGGGCGTGGAGCTGTAAGCTCACACTTTGTTCCTAACTTGATTAGAGAGGAACTGCAATCAGATTTTAGAAGTAGAACTTCCCTACACAGGGGTACTAAAGCACATGGCACGCAACCTTCAAATGCAGAGGTCAAAGAATCCCCTACAGTTGGCAGTTAACAATTTCCTTCTGCTATTTTTACTTTTAGCTGTGTTCCTCATTTATCTCTTAAGTATTCCACTGTGATAACTATGTACAGTTGAAAGATGGCGAAGTGGGAGAAGGTTGACTTCTATTTTGTTAACAATAAGATATTTATTTATTTAGCAGTAAATATGTAAAAGACAATACAGATATATACATCTCGAACTATTGTCATCACAAAGTTATTTGAGAAAATATACTTGGCGGACTTGACAGATGTTTCTTCCTATTTTGATTTTCATTCTTAATTTTCATGACATCAGCAAGTTTTTCTCTTATGTCTTGACGAGTGATATCTCCCCGTAGTGAGAGAAGGCGACTCAAGTGGTCTTCTGTAATGTCATGGTACTTCTCAATTACTGTTATTAAGTCAAAAGATAACATGTCTGCATCCTCTGAATGGATGACTTCAGATAAAATTTTTAGAGCATCAAGAGGTGAATCCTCAGTTGGAATCTGAAACAATCGTTTTTATTATTTTAAAGTGATACAAATGAAATTATTTTCCGTCAATATGTGGTTGATAGATATCACTCACTTTTGGTGCTCTGCGGAGGAAGAGGGCTTTTAATTGACCTGCTTCATCAGTTACTTTCTTTGCTAATTGGCGGCGGTGTTCTAGTTCTTTCAACGACAGTTTACGCTGTAAAAGTGCAGTAAGGTACCTTCTTGCTACATTATTTTGAGCTTCTGTTATTACCAATTCAAAATTTTTCTCACATAGATGTACATAATCCTGAAACAAAAATAGTAAGAGGCAAATGGGAATTATGGTAAGTTTAAGGGATAATTATTTTTGGTTAATTTAGGAACCTGAAAATAATCTTCAAGTGTGACACATATAGTGTCAACAGGAATAGAACTGCTGAGCCATTTTGGAGTCGCAATATCTTTAAAATGACTATCCAAGTCTAAAAATGCTTCCTCTAGAAGAAATTGTGCCGCTTCATTTCGCAGATTCTGGGACATATGGAAATAGTTAATTAAATGTTAGGAATGAGTCACTTTTAGCATATTGTACTTGTAATTGTGTGATACACTTACCTGGAAAGTACTAAACAACAACTCAAGCTTGGCACCAGAGTCTCTATCATGCACTCCTGGCCGCCAATACTGTGCTTTAAGTTGCTGTGCTAATTCCACAAATCGTAAGCAGTTGTTGACGATGGTAATCATATAATGAGTGAAAAAAGGCACTTGACTGCGATCTTCAAAGTGACGGATTTTAAAGGTAATGATGGCAGACCGATACAAGCGGCCATACTGTGTTACTTGATCCATGGATAACAGAAGAGCACGATGTGTAAGCTCCTGACTGGAAAAACATTAAAAATTAGAACTAGGTGAGACTACACTACGCAGTTCTTCAAAAGAAATAATTTCAGATGTTTTAATTTAAGAAATTTTTGCAAGTATCAGAACCATAACAAGCCATCTTTCTTGGGATCTGGGAATGAGTAATATGATCACTATACCTAATTGTTTTAGTAACCACAAGATTTTGGTCGATCATTTGGAAGATTATCACTGGGGCTGATGTATGGAAGAAACCGTCTGTTTCATCTCCCTCAGGAGCAACCCCAGCTCTCCAGTCAGCTTGTTCTGCTTCTACAGTCTTTCTCATCCATTCCTGATAATTGTTTTCCATAACCTGAAATCCAATATTTATTTTATCTTCCTGTTCTTTAACTCAATTTTTTTAAACCCAGATTACTGCAAAGTGCAAACCTTCAGGTATTTGTCCTGGAGGCCAATTACAGTTGCCTCTGATAACAAAGGACCAAGACGTGATGTGTCAAAAGTAAGCTCTGGATGTTGCATTAGATCTGGTCCACCATAAGTGTTAGTAGTCCAGGCTAACATGGACACTATTTCATTGCCTTCCAAACCACTTTGCACAAGCTCCTCCAACTGAAATTATAAAAGAAACCTTGAGATCCAGAATATTGACTTTGAGAGAGGTGGTTGCTAAAGGGAGGGATGCCATGACACTCACATGCTTAGAGAGGCATGTATGATACATTTCAACATAGCTTTCAACAATATTCCAGGATGGTGGAAAGCATGGTTCACACAGGGTTTTAACCACCCTCAAATCTTCAAGAATAAGTAAGCGAGTCAACTGCAAAGATAGAAATAACACTAATGTTTTTAACTTTTCACAAACAGTGTGGAATTCATAATGGTACTAACAAGAAGCCTCAAAACAGATATTACTTACCTCCAAATATCTAACAAGCCACATTTTATTGTCCCGCTCATCCACATGAGTACCTTCAATACGTTGAGCCACAGAGCGTTCCAAAACATCCATTGCCATGTTTCTCCAATGCTTAGGACGACCTGGTGGCTTGAAACCACTCTGCTTTTCTCTCTACAATACACAAAAACGTAGAATAAGTTTTAGCATGTTCAAACGTGTGTGTGTGTGTGAGTGATTATCCTTCGTGACGGATTTACCTGAGCTGCAAATTTATCTTGCATTTCTTGCCATTCCACTATGCGAAGGGCTGTGACTATGATTGTGGGCTCTTTTCTTACTGTATTTAATGTTCGACCAAGAACAACACGAACTTGTTTCTCTAGGAGACCACTCAATTCCTCTACATCTTCAAAGTAAGCAGCCAACAACACACAATCTGCTGCAGACTGATTTGGTGATTTATGCAGCTCCCACAATAGGTCATCCCGTGAGTTTTCTAAATCTGTCAAACTCTGTCAAACAACACAAACTTACTGTTAAAAACACATTGGGATCTTCCAAAAATCTTTTAAAGTTAGAATTACCAACCTGTCTGGCATGAAGGAGGTCACCTTCACTAATCCACTGCTTGGTTTTCTCTACACATTCAGGCACAGTAAATATATGCTTTAAATTTTCCATAGCAGTTACATATTGAGAGTGACGACTATTTTCTTCTCTTACATCTTGTAAATTCTCACATAAACTAGGCACTTCCCTAAAGAGTTGATCCATGGTCTTCAAGCTACAAGCGAGAATAACAATTTGAGTGACACAGATTTATATAAGAAAACGTTCAAAATTTTAATGAGGCAGACCTGTTTTTTATATCCTTTATTTCAGTTAATGAGACTTGCAGTTGATCGAGTCCAACTCTCACTCCATCCAGCTGACTTTGCATTGCAGTTTTCAGCATGGCTTCCACTGAAGCTTTCTTTCTTGAAACTCGACGCTTGTACTGCTCAACCTACATCAAAAGATGTATTTGGATGCAAACAGCAATTTAAGCACAGTAAGAGGCACTCACAGTTATTAACACCTTGGAAACCTTACCTTTTCCAGCTGTCCTGGACGTTGGAGCATGTTAATCACATGTTTTGTGGCCGTAGCCCTAGCCTCTGCTTCAAGTTTATCCATTGCGGGTTAAATGTCACAATGAATGAATTGAGTCACTATAGGTTTAGGTTACACCCACAAGCCTAATTGGAATGCCACTTACAGCAGCATTGGTTGTAGATTGTGAGCTGTGAGAGTGGTTGGATTAGTCATATTTTTGCGAGAAAGCCTCTCCGCAATTTAAAGTTCTACTGAAAACTAATAAAAAGGGGCGAGACCCACATTTCAGTTCTTGCAGGTTGCTTGTTTCTGCTTCACCAAGACACCTGTCAACTGTCAAAAATTACAGCGTCTACATATATTTTTCATCTAACAATATTCTAGCCTCACAGCAGGGCGAGGAGGGAGAAACCAGGAGAAACAGCTGATTCGAGACGTTCGGGGTTCGCGCGTTTTATTTTTCATTGGTTTCCTCGAGGATATCCTGTTAGCGATTTTGCGATTTTGCGATCTTGCTATTTTGCTACAAGCGATCTTGCTATCTTGCTATTTTGCTACAAGCGATCTTGCGATCTTGCTATTTTGCTACAAGCGATGTGCGATCTTGCGATCTTGCGAGGCGATCTGGCGATCTTGCTACTATGCTATAATGCTACTTTGCTACTTTCCGACCGTGAATCGGCGATTTGCCGACTTATTGCGATTCTGCTAGCAGAAGATGCGAGCAGAATCGCAATAAGTCGGCAAATCGCCGATTCACAGGTCGGAAAGTAGCAAAGTAGCATTATAGCATAGTAGCAAGATCGCCAGATCGCCTCGCAAGATCGCAAATCGCTTGTAGCAAAATAGCAAGATCGCTTGTAGCAAAATAGCAAGATCGCAAGATCGCTTGTAGCAAAATAGCAGGATCGCAAGATCGCTTGTAGCAATATAGCAAGATCGCAAAATCGCAAAATCGCTAACAGGATATCCTCCTCGCCCGGCTCGGCTCGACATCCCTTCCCTCATGGCACAAAGTTGTTCGGAGTGTGTTGTAGCTTCAACTTGAAGTACAACAATTCTGCATCAACGGGATCAAGGGATGAAAACAGCGCATAACTTATTTTTCCATAGGATATTTTTATTATTTCATCTTTTCAAAAATTAATTAAATAGACACAACTTTCAACAAGGGCGGCATATACTGCCATCTGGCAAGAGTTATTGAAGTGATGACAATGGTGAACGATGATGCAGTTGATGACGATATGGGTGATGGTAGAGATGGTTAGGATGATAATGGTGATGATGCTGACGTGACTAGTTCGAGAACACGGGGTTACCTGGGAATACAAAGGAAGAGGAAGTTAGCGTTACGTAAGCCTGAACTATGCTGAGAATTTCATTTGACGCCTCACTCGGTCGCTGCTCTGCTACTTGTCAACCCCCATACAGACGTGGAACGCCCCTACGAGTGGCCCGGGTAGGCCAACCCGCACGCCACTCGTGCATGCACAGTCGAAGGCTGGCTACCTACCAGGCGCCATGACCTGGCGGTGGCGGTCCGGTTCCGGATTTACAAACGTTGCCTTCGCTTCCTGCCGAGTACTCACCGCGTCCTTAGGGATAACGGCCCCTTACGGTAGCCCGTACTGCGCAAACGGTGCAAACGGAGGGACGGATGTCGGGGTCGGGCCGGATGTCGGGGTCGGGCCGGACACCTGGCCCACGGAAACCTGCACCGGAGGCGGCGGGGGCTGCGCTGGCTCTGCAGCGGGGGCGGCAGAGGGTGGCAAGATGACAGGCGCCGAGGTGAGCACAGCTTCTGACGGTGGTGCTGAAGGGGAGGGGGCGAAAAACGCAGTCGGAGGTCCGTACTGTGCGACGGGGACGGGCGGAGGCGCAGGGGCGAACGCAGGGGGCGGGGGTGAGAACGCGGGGTCAGTGCTCTGGCCCGTGGAAGGGGGCACGATGACGGGGGCAGAGATGATCACCGGCTGCAGGGCGGGCGCTGCGGGCGCTGCCTGCGCGGGCGGACCATACTGAGGGTCAGGGATGGGCGCGGGGGCGTACGCGGGGGAGACGGCCTGCTGAGGGCTGGCTGCGAACGTGGGGTACACGGCTGGCTGCTGGACGGGGACTGGGGCGAAGGCTGGCTCCAGACTTGGTGGTGGGGCTGGGGCTGGAACCGGGGCAACCGTCTGCTGCTGGAAGCTTGGGATTCCGTACTGGGGCTCGGGCACAGGTGCAAACGCAAGGGTGGCGGCCTGCTGCTGCACGATCGGGCTGGCGTACTGGGGTCCGGGAGCGGCGGCCGGGGCGAAGGCTGGCTCCAGACTTTGTCCGAAACCTGAGGGCACCACGGCAGGAGCGACCACCTCGGGAACCGGATGGGCCGCGGGGGGTGGTGGTGGGGCTGGGGCTGGAACCGGGGCAGCGGCGAACTCGGGGGCGATCGCCTGCTGCTGGAAGTTTGGAGTCCCATACTGGGCCTGCTGCTGCATGTACTGAGGCCCAGGAGCGGGCACCGAGGCGAAGGCGGGCTCCAGACTCTGTCCCGGAGACTGGGGCACCACGACAGGAGCGACTACCTCGGGAACCGGATAGGCCGCGGGGGGTGGCGGCGGCGCGGGCGCGGGGACGGGCGCGGGGACGAACTCGGGGGAGGTGAGCTGCTGCGGGATGATCGGGGGCCCGTACTGGGGGTCCACGGCAGCCGGGGCGTACTGGGTGTGGACCACAGCCAGCATGGCCAGGAGGAGATACGCCACGGCCTGCGAAGGGGAAGAGAACCAGGCTGTCAGCATCACACACCGTCAGACTCCGCGGCGTCCCGGCAGAAACAAACACAACTTACGCTGGTCGCCATGTTGTCGCTGGCAGCTGTCGTGCTTGGTATGGTCCACGGTCGCGAGGTGCCGCCACCTTTATAGCCGAACATCGCGACACTTTGAATCGCTCTCGCGACGAGTGCTCCACAACTGGACCACGTCGGTCAGCCCTTGCGACACGGAGGGCGGAGAGGAGGGGGTGAGGGCAAGGGCAGAGGGCGGCAGCCGGCGACAGCCCTAGGCCACCAAGATGATCCCAGCTTCGCGGTGTGCGTGTGCGCGTGCGCCATTATGCGCTGTACCGCGGTGCCGATACCCTGTACACGGGGAGAAAAAGTATGCTGGATTGCGGGGTTTGGTCTGGTCCAGCGAATTTCGACCTTTGAAATCGCGTCTCGAGATTGGCGAATTTTTCGTTCCTCCGTGAAAATTTGAATGCAGCTCATCATTCGTTGGATAGCGAGAAATGACAAACACGTACATCTAACGACTCTTTTAAAAAGAGCAGATCAGCTACTCGTTTTCATGCATCCGTTCGTCACCTTTGTAAGACGTCTCCAAGATAATGGAAAACTGATCCCGAGCAGAACCGTTCTACTAGTCCAGTTATGAAAATGGAAAGTGATGCGGCGTTTACATGTTACGTCACGCTTTTTTTTTTTTTGGGGGGGGGGGGTCCAAGCCGAGCGTGGACAGTCCTAACTTAAATGCTTGGGAAGGTTAGGTAAACCCTGGGTCAGCAGGGGAAAGGAGAAAATAATAGAGACCATAATAATGTGAACAGTAAGACGGGGATTTTCAGATACGTTTCTTATTTTATTTACGACTTAATACTAATCCTGACGGGTCAGGTACACAAAATAATTCACAAATCGTGCTAATCGCGTTTTGTTTTTTGTTTTGTTTTTTGGCTTGCTAGAAATGAAAACTGCGCTTTTTGACTAGGAGTCTCTTGGACGGTTGCGGTCAGAGATATCTAACTAGGTTGCACCCCATCGTGGCGTGGGCATGCAAAGTGATGGGTAGTGGGGCTGTGGCGTGGCCAGCGTCGGGGCCAGGGGGGTCGTTAGGTACAGAGAGGAGTGCACGACGTCGTAAGGGTTGGTGCCCAGGCCCTGGACCATGCCCCACCCCGGGCTGTGGGCTGGGGCGGGTGAGACAGGTGACCAGCCGGACTGTCCGGAAACCTCCTGCTGCTGCTGCTGCTGCTGCTGCTGCTGCTGCTGCTGCTGCTGCTGCTGCTGCTGCTGCTGAGGTTCCAAGCCTCCCTGGTCCACATGGCCTTGGCCTTGACGCAGCTCGTCTTCTAAGTCACGGATGTACTTGATGGCCATCCTGGAACAGCGAGAATCATTCTTAATATATATTTATTGCGGCTAAACCGATCAGCGTCATTTGAATGGTTGAGCCTTCCTCCCCCCAGCGCCCTGTCGCTCTCCTCACCTCAAGCACTCGATCTTGGACAGCTTCTTGGGGGGCTTCTTGGCGATGGGGAGGCGCACTCGAAGCATGTCGTACGCTCGGTTCATGTCACGCATGCGGCAGCGCTCGCGATCGCACGCGTTCTTCTTGTAATCTGCGGACGCAAAAAATAGACAGGGTAAAGTGTAGCAAAGAAAGTGACGCAGGCAAGAAAATAATTACACCCTCTGGAATCGGTGTTTGAACCCTGGCCCCTCCAAGTTGAGTCCAGTCCAGTTGGAGGGTCCTTCTGAATCAAATACACACCTGTTTGCTGAGCTCGGGCTCAAATACCGGCTCAACAGGGTGTCATTTTCTTGCCTGCGTTATTTTTTTTTCTAGTGGTCAGTTACACAGTCAAATATGCACTCGACTCCAATGAAACGCAACCGAAAGTCCTGAAATGCGCAATGCGAAACTCATGAAGTTCGAGCGACATTCAAGCAAAACTGAACCAAAACTCATGTAAAAATTCTTTGCACTGCGAAATTCACAGAAATCTTCAAGAGCTTATACACCGAAGTTCACACCTATTTCTCCCTCAGTCCACGGCTGTCCCCGGCCGGCTCCGGCTGTGTCAGCGCCCTCACCTCTCTCGATGTCGGCCTGCGTGCGGTAGTGACGGGGGTTGGGCTGTTGGCGTATCCGCGCCTCCTGCTCCCCCAGGGCGCGCGTGGCCGGGTCCGCCTCCACGGCCAGCAGCGCGGGCGGCGCCACGGCGCGGCCTGTACACACACACACACGACGAAATTTTTTGGAGGGCTTTCTCAAAGTACATAACGCCCGCCGAAGGAATAGAGCGTCAGAATCCGCGGTCTTCCGGTTAGGCCAAAAGCATACCGGGTGTGTGTCTCATCTCCTCCGGCAATGCTTTTGCGGAAGTCTCATGAGGAGCCGGTGTTACGTAATTTGTGTTCGCCCCCTTGAGGTCATTTATTATTTTAAAAGACAGGCGTCTGCCGAAACAGATGGCAGATCAGACATCGAGTATATGTTTTCTCGCAAAATTCAAAATCATAATCTCGCGAGGTAGGATGCACGTCGTGCGTTGAGTTCCCCAAATGCTACGGTCGACTTTATGATCGCCACCTCCTATATTCGACGTACACTATATTCTCACATTTTAGTTTTCAGTTTCAAACAACATCAATCTGCTTCGATCGGTCCTTACTGGCGAATAGAAGTGAGTGTTGGTGGTGGACGGCCAGCGGCGACTCGAAGCACATCGCGTCGGTGGGTTCAGTCTGGGGCAGAACGATGGCTGTCTGCACGAATAAAAAGATTCACCGGATTAGCCAAGTTTTCGCTGATCCGGCGAATTCTGACCTTTAAAAACGCGTCTCGAAAAATTTTCGCTGAGTCAGCAAATTTTTCGCTCACTTAGCGAAAATTTTAGTATGGGTTTAGCAAATCATTCGCTGGATACCGGCGAAAAAATGCGGATACGCATAACTGGCGAACAATTGTTGTTAAGTGCAGCAGTGGTAGTGGCACCTGCAGCTCGTGGAGGGTCCTGGGCTCGTCCTCGAAGGCTGCGGGTCCGCTGGGCGCCAGGGCCGAGGCAGCCGCGTCCGGGGATCCCAGGGGCGCCAGCGGAGCTGCGAGGATGGTGTACGTGGCGCCCCCCGGCAGCGGCGTCGGCGAGCACAGGGGCGCGTAGTGACTCATGTCCAGGTTGCTCCACTGGCACCCGCCCACGCACTCCACCTGTGGTCCAACATCAAGAGCACCCTTAGCACGCAGTGTGCCAACCGGGCCAAGTCCGGGGGCTCCGGCTCATGTCTCAAAATTCAAATTTCGTGTGTTGGCCATGTCGCCCTCTTTTGTTGTTTGAATGAAAAGTCTGTCGCCATCTTGTTACGCCATTCAGTCATAAATAAAGAGTCGTCAAGTGCTTTTATTCTTCACCAACCCAAACCTGAGCTGGAATAGAGAAATTATTTAAGTGGAAGAGAGATTTGAGACCACAATACTAAACAGAGAGAGATGCAGTCAGTTGTTTATCAATAGTGGCACCCCAGACCGGGTTATATAGGGGGGACAACCCACTAACTACGCCATTATTTGGCCAATGAGCACACATGGCGCCTGCTGGGTAGGCAACAGCCACTTCTGCGCACATGGGTGTCGTGCGGGCTGGCCTACCCTCGCACTTGCAGGCGCTCGGTACATAAACACACGCGTCACCCTCGCTTCAATGAAGCATCTCCTGACCAAGTAATACTACTACTGTGGACATGGTAGGCAAAGGAGTTGGACAGGATTCGCAAAATTCTCAGGCGTCAATCATAGCTTTAGACCCTCCCTTATGGGGTATGTGCAGGTAACACTGGAAAAACAATCACATGCAGGGAAAAAAAAAATAACGTCCTTCTCAAAAGTGGGCATAAGACTTGCTATATTGCATCGTTACTTGTTTCCCTGCTGTGATTTTTTTTTTTTATCATCCTGATTTTTGCTTTGCGTGCGTCGCCAGCCCCTGACAGAATTGAGGGTGTGGTCAGGCGAGGGGCGTTCCCTGGACCACCACCATCACCTTGTTCGGGTCGCGTTGCGGTGGCACTTACGTGCTGGGCGTACTGCGAGGTCAGCAGAGGAGAACCGGGGGCGGCGGTGGCGGTGGCGGTGGCGGGGTCGTCCAGTGCCGGTGTCGCAATGCTCCGGGGCACGGGCGGCTGCGGCTGCGGGGGCGGCGGGGGGGAATAAAGCAACGCCGGGGTGTCATCCGCGGCCTGTTCCGGCCGAGACCCGGCCGTCGTCGCTCCGATGTCGGCGGCGTCCCGGTGCGGGTGGTGTTCGCCGCCGGGGCTGCCGCTGGGGTTGTCACCGGGGCTGTCGCCTGGGATGCTGGGCGCCGGGCCGTCCAAGGACTGCGGGAACGCAGAGCGGGCAGCGCCGTCAAGTCAGGGCGGTGTCACGCTTCCTCGCCTGCTCCTCCTGGCTGGTTTGGATCAACTCCGTTGCTGCATGCTCACCCTGTCCTGGACGCCAGACGAAGGGGACGTCATCGGGCACGTGTTCGAGGCCGGCACGGCGACGGCGGGGACATGACTGAGGCATCACAGCGACACCGACCTGTTACGCCGATGTCCCCCCCCTCCCTCGCTTCCTGACGCCCCCGCCCCCTCTCACCTTTCTATGCCGGCTGCGGCGGTCCGAAGTGACATCAATAGTGGTAGTATCAGTCATGGTAATTGTAACAACAGAAGGGATATTAGGCACTGTGACCGCACGCGGAAAACCGCCCCTCCAAAACTGCCTCGTTCACTATGCCAACTACTCCGTTCAAATTCCATGTTCTAGAAAACTGCCCTTCGCCAAATATCCGCAAATGCACCGGGACCGGGTCCGTCTCCATCGGGTCCCCGCTTTTCAACCGGCCGCCAACAATTACGCAGTATGCTACTTTACTTCGGCCGACACAAAGATTCTGGATCCGTCAGCCGCCAGCGCCAGCAGGTGCATGAGAATATCCGATTGGCGGGCGAAATGTTTTGTTCTCGCGCCCGCGCCGCCGCCGCTGAGGGGGTCGTGTGCCCCGGAGGGGGGGGGGGGGGGGGGAGGGGGCTGCGCACCTGTTCAAACTGTGACGACTGCGTGCCGCCCGAATGGCCCCGCTGGGCCCCGCTGGGCCCCGTCCTCCCGACCCCCGCACACCCACACCACACCCCGATCGGATACAGTGATGAATCGAGAAATTAACAAGCCGGGGACGTCTGGTCTGGGCCACGTGCCGTGTCGGCGGTGTGTCCTGTCTCTCTCCCTCCGCTGTCGTCGGACAATATGTAAGAGAGACTTGCAAACGGGACTCACAGTAGTACCATACATTTGGGTGACATAGATTCCCTTCGTACAGGGTCGAAGCCACTGTACTTTACTCGCTACGCTCCATCTAGCGGCATGTCCGAACCGCCAGATTCAGGGAGGAAAATAGAAGCTCCGAATAGAAGCTTCCATACATATCCCGAGTCTCCCTTAGGGATTGCTCCTGAGGCACAGATCGCCCGCAAAAATTTGAGCGACCAGCAGGATTTGAACCCACGACCAGTCAGTCGCCGCCCGATCAGCTATCCCATGTGGCTAACGAGCCACGATAGTGTGTCGTGCGCTCCCTGGGGTTTTGTAAAGTTAGGGACACGCACGTGCGTGAGAGCGTGTGTGCAAGACGTGAAATGTAGTTTGGGCTGCCTACCTTTCTGGGCGTTGACGTGTTTCTCGGCTTTTCCGGGGTCATGAGTGTCATGAGGCATCAGTTTCATGATGAAACCATTTCTAGTGGTCGGTCCAAACACACTGCGCCCGAAAAAATATCGTCAAAATTCTTAAAAATGGCACAAGTTTTTAGCCGATTTTTTTTTGTGTTCCGGATTTTGATGTGGCCGATACACCCAGAGAAACAGATCCTTAGGCTAAAAGCATTCAAGAATATTTCCTTGAATCAAGCCAATCTTAGAGTTGAATCAGGAAATATTCTTGGATCAAGAATTATAATCCGGCTTGAATCAAGAATTCGTTTCTCTGGGTGTAGGGGAGGTCTAAAAAAGTACAGGAGCACCCTTAGTTGCTCAGAATCTACCGCAGTTTTGTCGTGTGAAGCGCTCGACATGAGGTGTACTTTGGACTGCCTACCCTCTGGGCGTGAACACGTTTCTCGGCTCTATCGGGGTCATAATTGTCATGAGACACCGATTGCATGACGAAACTATGTCCAAGGGCCGGTCCAAACACACTGCGCCCGAATACTTTTTTTTCGTCAAAATTGTGAGCCTTACCATTTTTTAGTCGAAAATATTTTTGTGTTCCCGATTTTGTTTAATTTACATAGGTCGATAGGGGAGGTCCAAAAAAGTACAGGAGCACCCTCAGCTGCCCTCATGTTTGGTATTCTGCCCTGTAAGACGACAGTGGCTAGAGCACCGAAAGCGCACTGCAGTCACCATCATGGTCCATTAGCTGCATGCACTTATCGTTTTTGAAACCATAAATTGCGGTTTGGAAATATCTGTGGCCAGCTTCTCACTCGCACGCTCGCTTGCAGACACCCGCGTTCCTAACTTTACTGACTCCCGGCGCGGCGCGGCGGTTTGAAATGGTTTGAATCGCCCGCTGCGCGTTGCCCCGCGTGCTCGGTTTGAAGGGACTGGAGGGGGCTCATGGAGAAAGGAAATAGTGCCGGACTTTAGAAGCTAGAGTGGCCTTCCCGTAATGGTTTACCACGTAGACTGCATCCCTTATAGCTTCCAGACAAATTAGTGGCATGTTCGGGTGTTTGTCTACCGTCTGATGGCCGTTTTCGCAGGTCTTGCGGAGTGATATAGAGGCGCGTTATGGAGGGTGGCCTGAGATTGGCGGCCATTACGTGCAAATCGCTCACATGACCCTGTTGTTTGCCCCCGTGATCACTGCGTGTAGCTACCTGGCAAATTCAAATTTCACTCCTTGTTTTCTATGGATGTGATTGACCAAAGCTTGGACAACAGGTAATGATTAGCGTCTGGGTGTGCCCGCTATACATTCGGCAACGTTACCAGCTTTGTTTTTCATAGCAAGATTTATAACCTGAAGGTCATTCAATCTCGTTTCATGTGTAATCTGTCGGTACACCTACATCAGTACGGCGCACTTAAACAACTGTTTATCAATGGATATAGTGAAAATGGAAAGGTAAAATGATACTCTTTTTCTAACTTTGATTTATCTTTCGTGTTTCGTATCCTAAGATGCGTTTCAGAGTATCTAATAGCATTGCATGCTCATGGAGAGTTCATGTATTCCGATTTCTATGTGCACACATTTAGCTAAATTGAAATAAAGCTATCGCTCTTTTAGTCGTAAGAGGTTTTCTTATAATGATATAGTTTTCCACAGAATTCTTGTTTGACTTCTCAGTCTCTATGAAATCGTTTTGTAATTTTGAACCCTAACCTTCTTTGGTAGCTGACACAACTGTCACTGATATATCATGACACTTTTGTGCATTGGCGTTCCTGCAGTGATGATCGAGATGTAGAAGAAGGCCTCATGGAGAAAGAGGAAATTCAGGTGATCGCATCTCAAAGCCTGACAATAGTGGAGGATGATACATCCCTTGGTTCTTCTGAAGACCAAGCAGCTGTTGCGGGACTCACTCATAGCATGTTAGACGGAGATGATGATGTTCAATATTTTAGATCAGGAGATGGTGGTAATTATCCCTTTTTTTCCCTGTCAAATAAAATTTCTAATTTAGCACTTACAAATTTATGTGATCCAATAAAACAAATGTTTATGTGACAGGTACCTTAACAACTTACAGAGTGGTTCAGGTTGGTGACTCCGATCAGATGCCTCAAATTGTGTCGTCACCAGCATATTCACCCAATAGCTCCCAAGCTGTTCTTGCCTCTGCACCCCTGAATGGTTTGTACCTTCTTCTGGTCCAGTTCTTGCACTACTGTTTTTGTGGCATGTTTCACTCATTTTTATGATTACCTTGTATTGCAGGTCAATTTTATGTCATCGGCTCACCTCAAGAAGTTTTTGGTGCTTCTCAAGTGCAGCGTTCCTTAGCCCCTAGGTTGAACTCAAGTAATGAAGGAGGATCCAGAGCAGTCAGAGTAGGTTCTCTTAAACTTTGTGGACTTTGTTTAACTTTTTGACCCTATTTAACTTTAACCTGATTTTAATTATTGTAGAGAGATGATAAAAGAAGAGCTACACACAATGAAGTTGAAAGACGGAGAAGAGACAAAATCAATACGTGGATTGTGGAATTAAGCAAAATAGTTCCTGATTGCATACCAGAAACTACTAAAGGCACCGGACAGGTAAGCCCTAGTAAGCACTCTTTTATGTTATCATATTATAGCTTATTCATCACCATTCACTTCTTCTCCCAGAGTAAAGGTGGAATTTTGTCAAAAGCTTTCAAGTATATCATGGAATTACGGACTCAAAATGCAAGACTTGCTGATGGACACAAGCAAACAGAGACACTTGCAGTTAAGGTAAAGCAGTTACAGCGAGAGCTAGATGCTGTGCAGATGAAGAATGTTGCCTTGGAGCGAGAAGTATCTGCCCTGCGGTCCCAACTCCAGAAGTGATTCTTTCACTTATTGCAGTCATTAGCCTAGAATTCAGTGTTTGGCAGTGGTATTGAGACCAGTATGAGTATCTCAGTACAAAGTGATAGCTGAGTCAGACTTCCACTTCTGGTCATTATTAGGTTCTGTTAGTGTCCTCAAAATATGGAGGAGTAACTAATAAATTACATAATAGTTACCAAATTTAATGTTAGGAAGATTGTTATCTCAGTGGATTGAAAGAGAATTATAGACAGCCTATTTGTGTACAGATTTTCCTGCACAAAGACATCAACGGGTATAAAGAAACACAAGTTTTGTTACATTGCGGAAAGTACAAGAAAGAATATCCATTTTGTTATTTGTGATGGCATTAGGGAAATCCCTAATTAAAATCTGGATAATTTGGTTGAGTACTTGTTTTGTTTTTTGTTATGTTTTTAGATTGAAATTTTGTTGGATGCGTGCCAATAACAAATTTGATGTGCTCCCTCTATTAACTCGAAAATATCCTTGTATGAGACGGAATTACTTATGTAGTGATATTCTGTCATCTGTCAGCTTTAAATAAGACCTAATTTGTTGTACTCAAAAAGTTGTATTCTAAACTACATTGGAAAAAAAAGGCCATCTTTCAAGGATTATATATGTTCTCCATCATACATTTGCCGAAATCATACAGGATAAGTAAACAAAATCTTTTCTTGTAGGCTTTGGTTTGTTTGTGAGATTTGACTGATGTTAGATTTATAAGAGGTAAAACTGTACATATAGAAATGTATTGTGTGTATTTGTTGTTTTTTATTTTATTTTGTAAAGAAAATGAGCTGAAGTATGTCTTCAGTTTTCCTAAAATTCATTTGCTTCACAATTCAGGTTTGTGTCATTTGTTTTAATTTTTTTTTAGGCCTTATATGTGCGTTGGTTTTAACAAATCTGATGATGTGAGTGGCCCCTGTTATGTATGTGTGTCAACCATGTTGGAAATGTTTTGAATTGATGAAATTGTGTACCTAAGTATCTGTAAGGTGTTATATGTTGTATCAATATTGATGCACCTGCTTCCATGCTTTGTACTTATTGCATGCAAAACCAATATGTGATATGATATGAGGCACTATGAATATGATAAACTGGGAATTTGAAGTTTCTTATACACTGAGGAGCGTTCAGGTCGAATTTTACTTTAATGACTTGATTTCTGTTAACTTGTTCATCTCAACTTGTTGTACAACATGGTGCTACCAATAACTTTTCCTTTTTTTCAAAATCACTTGTTATTAATTACCTAGTTGAAGTGTTTAAGAGCTGTAGTGAGACATCCACCTAAATAGGTATACTATCTGTCTTCAAGAAAATATTTTTGTATTCCACCTGGAAGTTTTTCACTCTGCTCAAATTTAGTTGGTTCATGTAAATATGTACAATGATTTATGGATAAAGTTTGTTATGCAATTTTAAATTTGTCACATCTACTCAACTCACCTCATCCTTCCAAATGCCATTTTTTCAAAAAAACTCAAAATAAATTATGTACTATGTGGATCATTGTGTCAACTCTCCTTTGTCATCAACACTGCTTTAATCCCTTGAGAGTTTTGCCATGAATGGGCAACGAATGACATTCAGAACTCAAGAATTGCAGTAAAGTAAAAGCCAGTCAAATCTTGCCGAAGAACTTCTCTTCCATTTTGTGTTGATACAAGGAGCAAAGCACAGCACAACCATACAAGAGGCAAACATACAACTTTTATTTCATTGATCAATACACAACAGTAACCAAAATAGAATCTCTCCTTCACTACACAATATTTTTTACAAATATTAACAAATATACTAGAAGACTGTAAAACATTAAAAACAACATATAAAATTAAGGATAAGTAAAATTTTGTCCACAACATAGGCAGGAAAGGAATGATGCTTTAAGTAGAGCCATGATCACAACAGAAATGACAGGAATGGACAAGTTTCTAAATACAAGCCATTAAGAGAGATGTTTGTAGAATAAATAAGTTACGAATGAGAGACTTCTACAAATGCCACCTGAAGTACAACAATACTGCTATTTCTTGTTCTCAGCTCAGTCCATGACAATTTACAATAAAATAGTTTTCTAGGGTTAACATCCTGAAAATCTTCGAACAATAACTCATAACTGTCTGATGAGAGACAAAGTTTCATAGGTCCAAGCTACACACTCGTAATTGCCAAGTAATGAAATTTGGATTACACTTTGACTCACAAAATGCAGCTGATAACACAGATATACAAGGTTTATCTCTGCTGCGATGGAAATGATATGCAGAGAAGGTCTCAAGTAGCTTTTGCTTAAAAAGTCTAAAAGATCAAATTTAAGCTTGGTAGGTACTGGCTGACACATTACCACCATGGCCAGTCCAGTTTGTGTGAATGAACTGACCAGGACGGGACAGAAGTTCATAAGTGTGAGCACCAAAATAATCACGCTGAGCCTGATGGACAAAATTACAACCCATAATTAAAGGGCTAACAGAAAGCATAGGAAACATTTGCTGCCAACACAACACAAGGTCCACTTACCTGAATAAGGTTGGCTGGCAATCGCTCAGAGCGGTATCCATCATAGAAAGCAAGGGCAGTGCTGAAGCAAGGTACAGGAATTCCTAATTGAGCTGCGGTAGCTACAACAGTACGCCATGAAGACTGACATTTGTGCACAGCCTGAGTGAAGAAAGGATCAAGCAGCAGGTTTACAAGACCCGGGTTCTTCTCAAACGCCAATTTAATGTTGCCCAAGAACACACTGCAAAAAAAAAAACAAAAAAAACAAAGATTGTCAATATAGCAAACTTACCTAATGAACAACAATCCTGCCTACATAATTGAGTTCATTTCAACAAACCTTCGGATGATGCAACCACCACGCCACATAAGGGCAATACCTCCATAATTCAGATTCCACCCATGAACTTTAGCTGCTTCACGCAACAGCATGAAACCTTGAGCATATGATACAATTTTGGAGGCGTACAAAGCCTGTAAATAAATGAGAGATTAATTATTGAAGAGATACCAATAACCAATATTGTACATGCAACATTCTTCTCCACTCACCTGTCTGATGTGCTCCAAGAACTGCTTCTTGTCTCCTGTGAACTGAGTGTTTTCAGGGCCCTTAAGAACTTTGCTGGCTTGAGATCGCTCATCAGTGAGTGAGGACAAACAACGAGCAAAAACAGATTCTCCAATCAGAGTCACAGGCTGGCCATAGTCCAGAGCAGAAATAGCGGTCCACTTTCCAGTGCCCTTTTGACCAGCACAATCACGGATCTTTTCCACAAGTGGAAGGCCTATAATAGACTAAGTGTAAGAAGCACTTCTTCTCCATATCCATGGAAGTCCATAACAGTAACAATATTGAAAAAACACATTTCATCTTAAATCTTACCATCATTGTCCTTGAACTTCAAAATGTCTTTGGTAATTTCAATGAGGAAGGAGTCTAGTTCGCCCTTGTTCCATTCCTCAAATACCTATGAAAACAGGAAAATATGAACAACTCTGCATACCATCTTTAAATTTTTGAATAGATTTTGAAGAAAACTGAACACTTACACGACTCATTTCATCAGGTGACAGACCCAATGCACTCTTCATTAGGTGGTAAGCTTCACAAATAAGTTGCATGTCACCATACTCAATGCCATTGTGCACCATCTTTACAAAGTGACCAGCCCCATCCTCACCAACCCAATCACAGCAGGGGTCATTGCCCACCTTGGCTGAAATAGACTGAAGCCACAATCCATTTTAGAATTAAACAACACATGCTATGACTGAAACAAAATACAAAATATCAAATTTAAGATAAACAATACCTGGAAAATATCTTTAATGTAAGGCCAGGCCTCTGGGTTTCCACCAGGCATAAGGGAGGGTCCATAGCGAGCTCCATCTTCACCACCAGACACACCAGAACCGACAAACAGCAGACCTCGACTTTTCAGGTCCTTAGTACGTCTCTGGGTGTCCTGATACTCAGAGTTACCTCCATCAATAATAATGTCACCAGGCTCCAGCAGAGGTTCCAATTTGGCAATAAAGTCATCAACAGCACTTCCAGCTAAATAGAAGAATTACACAGTTCATTAAAGACACAAAAGTTTTCAGTGCCTATTTATTTTTGAAGTTATGGCATATGGATTTGTCTAGCACTCCCTCTTGCATAAATACTGGGAATACAGAGAACATAGCAGACAGCATAAATTCAATTTTATGATACAAACCTTTAACAAGCATCATGACACGGCGTGGCTTCTTCAGCTTGGCTACCATCTCTTCCAAGCTGTGAGCCCCAATAACTTTTGTTCCCTTTGCTTCATTGGCAAGAAATTGGTCAACCTTCTCCGTAGTTCGGTTGTAGGCACAGACAACAAATCCATGGTCGTTCATATTGAGAATAAGGTTCTGGCCCATGACGGCCAGACCAATCAGCGCAATATCTGCCCTGAAAGTTAAATGAAGCGTTATTAAGTGATGCATAAGAAAAATCAAATTTCTGAACTAGATTCCACCAATTACAAATTTATTTAGAAAAGTAACACAGACCAACACTTATGGGTGCAAACTATAATCTCTCATTTGACCTTGACATTCATCATATTGAAATTAGAACGGTAGCAATGACATTGATTACCTGGAACGATCTACAGAGGCACAAATATTGTGCATCATTTTCCTTGTGAATGAGAGCATCTTAAACACTGATGGTGTGATTCAAATCGAGTTCTGGAAACTAAACGTTTTCGTTCAGAATAATACTGAAACATGAAGAAATATTTATTCCCAAATGGTGAATGGTTCTGTCTTCATCGAAACCATGGTCAGGAGTGGAAATATGGTCTCTCGAGCCGTGACATGGAACCACCTGCTGCCCGGTCTCACAGTTGAGCCACGATTGGCGCTCAGGTTGGAACGGAATGACACTGCATATTGCAGCACGAGTTTTCATCTACCATCAGCCAAGAAACTCCATAACCTTCACGGTCTCGTTGTCCAAAGTCATTAAACTATTGCGCGCGCACACCCACAACGTAGAGGGATGTCCCAAACCCCCTTCCCACCGCCAAATATGTTCTACAAGATGACTTACTTCTCTGCCATGGCTGCGAAGTGCTCCGCTCTGTCGACGACGTAAGTTGTCAGTGGACTGGGACTGCCAGGCCTCTGCCTGCGTGCGTAAGTGGGTCTGGGCTAGCGGGCTCGCACTGGGACTGGGCTCGGGTACGGCTGTGATCGGTGCACAGCTCAGCACAGCACGGCCCCCCGCCCCCTGCCCCGCGCGGGGCTGTGCTGGCGAAGCCCCGCCTCCTCGCCGACCCCACTGTGGGGCCAGCATGGGCCCCCGGCGTCGATCATGGGGGGTGTCCTTGGCTGGTGCCGACTCCGTCACTTCCACAGTGATAGAGGTCAAGCAAGTCAAGAGAGCGTTTGACCAGCACTTTTTACAGAAATCATAGAGAAACCGAGGGAAGTTCCACAAGGGACTCGTGCAAGCGAAAGGAGGGAGGGGAGGGGGCGGGGGCGCGGCGCTATAGACCCACTCTTGTCGTCTGATTATCCTCGTTATCCTCCTGCAGCAGCCGGCTTGCGTACTTTCGTGAGCTTCGCGCTAGCCCAGGCAAGTTGAGTATCATCATGAGGTGGTAATTTCTGACAGGACACTCCAAGCGCACGGAGGCCGGACCGGACCGGGGAGACCGGACTGGAGCAGCGGAGCGCATGTCGGCGCAATGCTGCCCCGGACCGGACCAGGACCAGGACGAGGACCTGTTATCACCCTCCTCCACCGCGCCCTGCTCCTGCCGCCACCCAAACCAGTGAGACAAGCCTGCAGTATGCAGTGAAGGAGTACGCACCGCTGCCGCCGCCATCGCACCAAGATTAGTGTCACGCAGCGCCGAGGTCGCGGGCCGCAGGTCCGATCCGTGTGTGCCACGGGTGTCATCGGCCTGGGCCTGAGCGCGGCGCCGACCTAGGCCTTGGTGGTGCCGCAAGTTCAGTGCGGTGCCCATGGACATCAGCAGTCTGTGTGCGGACAGGGGGGCATGGGCACAACACGGGGCCTGCGGAGGCCCCGGCCAATCAGCTGATCGTACGTGGCGCCGCGATTGGTTGAGAACCGGCGACACTGCACACACACACACACACACACACACACATGTATCACAACGGCGGATCGTGGGTGTGGAAAGGGAATCTTCTCGCCAGACTCGTGGCCCGTCGGTTAGCTGTGGGACTTTCGGGTGACGAGGGAGCGTGGTGTCTGCGGCTCTACTCCACGTCCCGAAGGGGTCGTGCCGTGTGGAACTTCCCTCCTTCCCTCCTCTGCGTCTGATTCGAGGAATTCCCTCTGTCCCTGTCCGCATTCGCGATCATGCATTCGATATTGTCGCAAGCGCAAACCTCACTCTGCCTGTCTATGTACAAATGGCGCCTGCTGGGTAGGCAACCATGGCTGCTGCATGCGGGCGTGTCGTGCGGGCTGGCCTACCCTACCGCTCGCAGGCGCTCGGCGTCGCGGTCGGAGATGTCTACATGGCTTCACATCGTTTCCATGTGGAAAATGTGTTTTTGTCGATGTCGGCCTGTCGCTGTCGAGGTGTTCTACCGGCGCAGTACCAAGGGTGCGACAAATACAGTCCGTGTTTAATTACGGCAATAACGTGTCGTCGGGCCGCTGGCAGTTGACCACTCGGACAGTGCAGCGCGCTAGTCATGTGCGTTCCTTTCACAAAGGTATGGGACGGGGACGGGGGCCGCGCCTTGGGGCCGTACGGCTGGCATGACGGGGCTGGCGGTTGGCGGCCAGCACGGAGCACGGCCACTCCGTCTGGAGCCGGGGAGGGGGAAGTCCGGGAGGTCACGAAATTAGGGCCGGCCGGGCACAAGGTCTGCCGCCGCCACGCCCCCAGCGCCAGCAGTGGCGAGGCGCGGCCGAAGCACTGAGCCGAGAGAGAGAGAGGAGTAATGACATCTCCGGTCGATATCGACGGGGAAGTGACTGGTCGATGTTGAACAGGAAACATGGTCCTGGCGCTCCTCGCCTGCGCCTCCGCCTCGTCCTACGACGGTAAGCATGGGCGGCATCATGTCAAGGCCGCGCCGTCTTCGCGGCAATTTATAATGTAGGCCGATGTATATCTCATATCAGGCCGCTTAGGTATTAAGTAACGGCCGCTGTCGTCAATTTACGTACATCAGCCCAGCCACAAACGCTTCTCGTTTGGTCGTTTGTTGGTATCGTTTACTGAGCATGTGGCCCGATACCGCCCCATAACGGAACTGATAAAGAGAGTTTGATAAAGGTGCCCTGCCCGCCCGGCCAGGGGAGGACAGAAAAGGCAAGCCTAGAAGCGTTTGCAGTTAGGGGGGGCACATCCGAGTTAATTTTTCTCAAAAACTCTTGTGTTAAATAAAATATACAAATTTATTGTCAACTTCCATACAAAAATACATTAAAAATACCTGTTGAGAGGAGACAATGAACAATACAACAAATCAGCTTTTTCCTGCTTTCAAACCATTTCAGACCCCAAAGAGCACACCTTATCCTCCAAAACACAAGCTCTGTGTTTATTTTGAAATAAGAGAAACAACAAGGAAGTTCATTAAGTTAGCAGGGAATCATTTGATCCACAGAATCTGTACGTAAACCAGCAGGAAGACATAAACAGTGCAGAGTTGAATGTATAGCACTACACAATATGTAAATAAGTGGTAACACGGAATGCTCTACATTCAGAGACAAATATGTATTTATGAAATACAAATGAAACACACTGAATCTTTGTATAATCAAATATAACTACTATCTATTTTTTTAAATACTGATAAAAACAACCATCTGCTAACAAATTAAATGTGTAACATCCCATACACTGGAGTATTGTACTCCACACAAAAACAACAATAAGAACTTTAAAAACCAAACTTTAACCATCAGTCTTTCTCAATCATGGTAATTTAATGCTCAACAAAAACATTTACACACATTACAGTCCTATGCTATCTTGAGCAACAACTATTGCAGACAAAAAAAAATTTCTGCAAAATTTTTAAATATAAAACAATAAAATAGAATCAGACAACAGTTAACAGAGAATTCTCAATTTCATTTTTGAATTGTGTTTGCACTCACAAGCATGAACATACACACACATACACACACACATGCATTCCAGATCAAACGTGCATAACAATGATTTGAGAGAAAAAAATCTGAACTGCACACATTTCAGAAATCAATAATCCGAGGAAAGAAAAAGAAAAGGAGATGGGGCAGTTTTCTGATTCACGAAATTGAATATGACAAGAGTAACAGCTCATCACTCAGCTGACATATGTCATGGGGTAGAACTGTACAGTGCAGTCAGAACTGTACACAACACTAACACTATTCAATCAAAATCTGAACAGCTGCAGATGTACAACATTGATGGATGGGGACTAGAAATCACCAAATATCATCAAATTTAAACAAGGGAATAATAGTTCAGTATTGGAAGATTAATCACGTAATTTTTACTGTGTAGAACAACTGCTATATGTCACCTACACCCAAATGATAATTTTTGAATCTTCATCTCATCAGAGTTAAGATACTAGACTAGTAAGTACAATAGATAGCTCACCATATATAAAAATTTAAGATTGACAAACAAAACAACTTGAACAGCTATGGAGCTTCTTTTAACGGCTTAAATACTGGAAAGAGGAGGCTTCCATGTAAATTTCCTTTGCAGAGATACATAGGTCATAACTCACCCATCGCCACAATAATGTTTGAAAGAGCAGTGCAGGCATCATTTTGCTCGAATGCGGCCAGAACTTCCATAGCCTTCTGAGCATGTTCTTGCCTCAGTCGCTTTGTCATGGCAAGTCCTGGTCCTTTTGACACTATGCTTTGAATCTGAAAACATTACATATTTGTAAGTTGTTTAGATTAGATACAGATAACTTTTGTATTCTTCAATATAAAAGTGTTGTCAACACACCTTTGAATAATCTACATCATGCACATTCTCTGCTCCAACTTGAATTATGTCATACAGAGAGGAATCGTGCTGCAAGTGAAATAAAACAGGTGCAGACACAAGACTGAACGAAACTCCAGAAGAGTGCTGCGATGCTGGTAAAAATGGCTCCATATCAAGGCATGCCTGAAACAGAATAACCATAAGTCTTGAGAAAGATACAAGATATCTAACAAAGGTCGAATGCAATTAAAATACAAACAATTACTCTCACCTGCCAAGCCAAAGCAAGATGTTTGCCAAATTTGTAACCCTCCAAGGAAAATTCTTTACTGTGCCCTCCCAATCGGAGTGTGCCTTCACAGGACTTCCCCAGTAATCTTCCACCAGACAGTTCACTTCGAAGAGTCCATTCATCCACTGGTGAACATTCTGATGGATGTGATGGAATAGGATTGTTTTGTTGATCTCTCTGGCCAACGAATTCACTTTCAGTCAAATCACGCACTGCACTACTCATCAGCTCTGTTATCTAGAAACAAGACAATAAATATAAATTGGAACTGAGGTACTTAGAGGACTGGCCAAAGGGCCAAAGTTTTTATTGGTATGAAAGCAATACCTCCTGATTTCGTAATGCTGCAAGCTCCACACAGCAGTTGCTGAGAAGATAATCACCACTTAGCAGAGCAATCTTGTTGCCAAATGTCATGTCATTCAGAGCAACCCCTTCTTCAACAAGACCAGGATGAATATTCACAAGCCCCTTGTGCACCAAGTGGGAAGTGCGAATCATCTCTGTCACTTCAGCCAAGGATCGCTGACTGCAGATAAAATTCAGAGTGGAAGAATGAACAGTGCATTACAGTTCCTTTTTGAAACATGGAACAATAAAAAAAAAAAAAATTACTACCTGTGCAACACCCCTGCAGCCTTGTCTTCTTCCATTTCATTGACATTATGATGGCCAGCTGCCTTGGACAACAGAAGAACAATGAGTCCCCAGGCTTGCATGTTATTTTTACCACTGTACAGGAGACCCCTGTCAAAATACAAGGCATCATTAACCATATTGCAAATTTTCATCACAAAACCATTCAAAACAAAACAATTTTTTTCTTCTAAATAGATAAGAAACTAAAACTCACTTTGCAGTCTTCAGCAAGGGATGGTTTGAACCCACAAGTTTCCTCAGGTGCAATGCAACATTGGCAATTTCATCACTGAGCAGCCAGCGCAAATTGAGGAAGGAAGTTGGGTATCCCACAATCTTCTCTGCCTCAGAAACAGCTTTATTCCAGTCTGGCTTGGGATTTTGAGCATGTTGGCTAACTGCACCGCGCTGAGCACCAACGGTATGCAAGTGAGCTTGGCAGACACCTGCTGAGCGAGCTGTCATGGAGCGTGCTATCAGAGAACCCCTCTGAGCCAGAAACCTATTCACTTTGCTGCTCAGCATTTTGCTGTAAGATGAAACCTTAACCTGCCTTAACAAACTGCCCAGGTCCTAAGTCACTGCTAGCGGAGGAGACACCTGCAGAAAATGGCCGTGACAGCTGGGCCCCAACTCGCACGACGTAACGCCACAGGTGAGAAACACGCCTGGGAACCCAGGTGAAAGTTCTCACATCATTCTCAGACCTTCAGATGCCACCACCAAATCGCTTTCACTTGCTGCCTGCTATGTTCCCCACCCCCACCCCCACCGCTGTTTGTTGTTGAGGGGGCATTCGTAAAGCACCCGTAATCTCAAGAGCATGATGTACGAAAATAGAGGGTTTTCGGATGGAACAAAACGAGTGGTTCCTGAACTTAGCAAAGTCTAATATTGGTACGTTCCTCTGAACTCACTCACATAATGTTTGAAGTGCATTTACAAAAACCGAACCAGTTGAAACCACGAACGCACCCAGGGAAGAACAGTGCGCGCAACCCTGGCGCGACCGACTGGTACGGTGAGCTGAGAAGACACTGAAATTTATAATCCTTGTGGTCAGTATGGCAATCTATCTTACGTCCTCTTGAAACTAATGCCGTTTTTATTTGAATCTGTTTGGACGAACCTGTGCAATATGCATCCTTTTTTACTATTCTGTTGTTGTGTGTTGGCGCTTCCTGGGACTCCAAAAAACAAAGCCGGAGCAGAAGCAGAAACAAGCAAGCAGAAACCCGACACTGTAGTACACACAACGAATACACCCAGCACATAAGTAAAAACGCCAAGACAGTGACATCAAGTACCGCTTCTCAACGGAAAAAAAACAAAGCAGGTATATTTGTACAAGCTTCGATAAATTCTTAGTTGTATATTCAAGTAGTTTCCTAGGACTCACCACTATTCATACAGATTTAACCTTCATTTTCACTGCATGCACATGCCGCTTCGACACGTACTAAACTGGTTTGCTCTGCGCAGTTGATTTTCTCCCTCTTACGTGCCTTCATATTGACACCGTCTTTAGTCATGGGTAGTGCTGATGATCTGTCTGCGCTCATGAAACCTGAATGCCCCCGGCAGCAGGAGATCAAAGAGGAGTATGGATCAAATGTTAAACTGCTTCCAAGCAATGATCAGGTCAAGGAGCTTCAGACGATCCTGAGAGACAGGTATGATATAAATCCATCTGTTGTTGACAATTTTATTTTTCTATTCTGACACACTTAAATTTTTATATTATTTTCAGAAACACATCCAGAAGTGATTTCAAATTCTACGCCGATCGTCTTGTAAGAGTTCTATTTTGTATCAGTTACTTTGTGTTTATTTGTCAACTTTACCTGCTCTGTATTTCTAAAATACCCTCATAGATTTTCCAATGATTAGATAATTGAAGATTTGTTTTCTACACTTCATCAGCAGTTTTTAGACAAACTCTTTAGTTTTAATTTTCCTTTAAAGATTCGCCTGGTGATAGAAGAAAGCCTCAATCAATTGCCATTTACAAAGTGTACTGTAACAACACCAACAAATGAACTTTACCAAGGATTAAAGTATCAGCGAGGAAATTGTGGTGTCAGTATAGTTCGAAGTGGGGAGGCCATGGAACAGGTCAGTACTCCCTGGATGATATCCATGTAAAATTTGTAGGATTTGTTTTGAGTTGTTTCTAATTTTGTTTTATACAGTGTATGTTATTATAATTCTGATTTGTTTTAGGGGCTGAGAGATTGTTGCCGATCAATAAGAATAGGAAAAATTCTTGTAGAATCTGATGCTGACACTCATGAAGCAAGAGTTGTATATGCACGCTTCCCTGAGGATATAGCTCAAAGAAAAATTCTGTTAATGTACCCAATTATGAGTAAGTGTGTGCAGCATGCCAAATTTCTTAAAATTTTAATTTTAGAATGCAAAGGTCATGTGATTGGTTTATTATCACCTTCATATTTTGTTGAAATTTGAACTAGGCACTGGAAATACTGTAATCAAGGCAGTGGCAGTGCTTAAGGAGCATAATGTTTTGGAAGAGAACATCATTCTCTCAAATTTGTTTTGCACACCAGTTGCATGTCGTTCTGTCACTGCTGCTTTTCCTCAGGTATGCTTGACTACCTGTCAATTTCCATCCAACAGAATGCTAACTCAATTTCTTTCTTAATTAAACACATAAAATTCTCTTACAGATGAAAATCTTGACTTCTGAATTGCATTTTTTGTGCCCCAACCATTTTGGCCAAAAATATTTTGGAACTGATTAAGTGGTTTTAAACAGTATTTATTTACTGTTTTGTTTTGTTTTTAAACTCTAGTAAGCCATTTTCACGGTATTGACGTGTGACTGTTCTTGAAGAAATGTGAAATTAAGTAATCTCTTGAGGTTTTTTTCTTTCTTTTTCGCTTTTTCATGATTACGTTTGGTAAGGGGATACTTCCTGTTTTTCAGCATTTATGTTAATCTTATGCTCAAATCTTCGCACAATTTTGAGATTATTAACAAGATATTTTATGCATAATGATGCAGATGGGAGTGAATGTGCTTTTGTCTCTGGCATCAATTGTCAGAAAATCATGGTTTGAGAGTTATGTTCATCAAGACAGTTGATTTGGGTAAAGGTTAACTCAGGATCTTTGTACTTCAGACTTAGCACAGTTCATTAACTCCGGTTCACAGAGGTTCACAGAAATTAACCTTTGTTTTCTGGAGCCTTGGTGCCAGTTGATCTTTTTGGCCTGCAGTTCCAAAACTTACAAGCCCTTTGTAGTTTTCACTTCATGTTCTACAACACAGCCTAATATTCTGATTGTTCGGACTTCTGTGATATTTCTGTGTATGGTTCTTTTGAAGCATGTTTGCTTGGATAAGTAAGGAACATTTTCTTTAGTTGTCAATGAGGTTTTTTTTTTTTTTGTGTGTGTGTGTATGTGTGTGAGAAATTTTTGGTTTTACAAATTCTGTTTTGTCTTTATTTCAGACCAAAGTCTTCTTTAAGCATTTATTGAGAGTGTAGTGATTATGACATTCACAGCTTTGTGACTTATCTGTGGAGATAATGCTCTTCTGGCGACTTAAAGTATTTTCCATTAAAGAAACTTAAAACATTTCTTGTACTTTGTTTTTAGAACTCCGGTTAACAATGAATTCTTGTTTAGCTTGTAAATTGGTGGTTTAATCATTCACATGCCCAAAATGAGGATGTTTTTTCATATATTGAGGGGAGGCTTTGGTAAGCAGTGAGGCAAGAAGTCTGCAGAGTGGAATTATAAAAGGACCGAACAGCAAAGGTTGTGAACTCCATATTAATTTTAATCCATGCTAACATTTGAAAGTTACACCAATTTGAATTAGGTCTTACTAAAACTCATGAGCAGATAGGTGAGAGAGAGTTACTTAAAATGATGTTAAGAAAAAAGGAGAAGAGATGCCCCACAGGTGCGTACGTCTATGAGGAAATTTTAAAATGCAGCTTGTAGCTAGAAATAAAATATTTTGAGCACTTTCAACATATTTAGGGAATTTTCTTCCCAATCCGTAAACCAAAAAGTCACTAAATTCACATGAATCAGTTCAGCTCAGCTCCAAATGACCACCGGAAAGTTCATAAAAAAATTATTCCTCCAACACTTCCATATCAGCATCCTCTTGCTCTTCACCTGATTTACTTTCATTGTGTCCATCACCATCAGCATCTGCATTTGGTTCAGAAGAGGTCTCATCTGCTTTTTCTGCATCTCCTTCATTTTCTTGAATTCCCATCTAGAATTTGAAAATCACATTGTTAACTTTCTCTGCGTCACCGCAAAATTATAGAGTAATGGAAATAAAAGCCTTCATACATCATCTTCAGATGCAACCATCTCTTCCAAGTTCTCCCCTTGTCTGGGATCTTCATTTCTCCCACTGCAAGAGAAAAAGACAGGGGGTCACCAACTCCAACATGAATGTAAAGTTTTGATTAAAAGTTAACACAAATAATCTGCTGGCAGCTTAAGGCAGAAATGTTCAGAAAAGGCACATGCAATTGTTAGCTGGAACACCTAACTAGAATGAGTGCTGCCTAGTCCCAAAGTTCAGGGCTCGAGCGAGGCGACTGCCGATCATCATCTTTTGCTTTTTTAAATTCACTATAGCCAACTTCATACAACATTCTCTTCGATTTCTTGCTGAGATATCCACGCTCTCTGTCCTTCTCATCCCCATTGCCAGAAGAATCTTCGTCCTCACTGAATGTGTTAAAAGCAGTAGCATTAGTTGCATTGGCAGAGCAGTAGAAATATTGCAAGCATTGATAAAGCTAAGCAAGTATAGAAGCAAGGTCTTTAATTTTACAAAAATCAAGGAAGACTGAGATTAAGTGTGGGTTCTTGTTACTTGCCTTGATGTCTCCTCTTCTCCACTTTTGTTGTCATTCTGGAAATTAAAGTTCAGCAAGTTAACTTACGGATTTGTATTGATCTTATTGAAAATTTTCTTGTAAATAGATTGTCAATTATCACTGGTGTATGACTAATTTAAATATTACTCTTAAGTGAGGTCTTGACAGAATGTTAATAGGTACCAAGAAGTAACATCTAACTAAAAGATTATTCTGAAACTCACCTATTTTCCGTAAGATTTTAACAACAGGGTAATAATAAGTGGACCAATGGTACAGGAACATAGCCCAAAGATGTTATGCAGGGTATTATTAACGACAAATATTATAAACAGGATTTTATTGATAACTGCGGATACAAAAGCAGGTACAATAATTTCACTGAAGGAGTTCAAGGAATGTTTGTAGCGTGCTCATGGTTGTAGTACAAAATCAGGAAAAAGAAGGAATGAAAGGGGACAAGATCAAACTCAGGGGACAAGGACACATAAAAAAAAAGCCACAGGCTTGTTACAGTAATAAAGTAAAATTTGTTAAACAGCCAACATTAATATGATGGTTTTTATCACTGGAATTTTAGAAGCAGAAAACAATAAAATATTCACGTTAGTTAAAACTTTGCTTGCATTCCATAAGGGAGCTCTAAAACCACAATTTGTGAAGATACAGCATGAATTGCCAACTCTAAAAAGTAGGCAAACCATTGGTGTAGAGTCCACTCACTGATTTCTGAACGGATGCAGTTAGCTCTCACGGCAAACACACATTCATTGAGCAAAATGACTAGACAGGTTACCACCATGCAGAAATCAACACAAGCAAACACAACACTTATGTAGCTGTGATCAGCAGAGCAAAGTAAACAAATCTGATGTACAGTTTGAACAATGTCTATTTAAATGAACTGAAGTTTGAAGTTGCTTTAAGATATTTAATGAAGGATACATCTCATCCTTGATCCTGCTATCAAATGCCTAAAACCCTTTACATTAAACTATAAAGCATCTGTCTTAACTCATTAAAATAAGTAAACAATAAAAAGAATGAATGTCATGATAAATAAATAAATATGATTCGCACAAAATATTTCAAATCAAAATCATAAATAAAGCTATAAAGACAAAGAAAACCGATGATTAGGTAAACCATCATTAAAATAAAATTTGCAATGATAACATAGCACAGTACTCAAGCCTCCCACAACAAGTTTGCAAGGAATGTAATTAAGATAATAATACTTCAATGTAGACAATTATTTGATACTCATTAGTCTCATGAATCACCATAACCAATTTCTATGTTGTTCAAGTGTGATTTTTCATCTTGACCGGCCAACGAACCTTTACTTTACCAGACATAAAATACTTTGTATGAAAAGCTCTGCATTAAGGTAGGGCTGAAGAAGCACCAAGTTTAGAGGCCGCAATAAGTATACAAATGCATTAATCTCAAACCACTCATTATTGAACAGGTTTCACTTTGTTAAAAACAAGTGAGTGTCTGGTAATAACATGTTTCTTAGGTGATATTAGTGGTAATGGAATAACCAACACACAAAGGCATGCTCATACCTCATCATCATTTCCATCCTTATTTGCATTTGAGTCATCCCCATCTCCCCCTTTTACTGGTGGTCTAGGCCGTGGCCTTGATGGTTTGGTCTCTTCCTCTTCTTCCTCTTCTTCCTCTTCAACTTCTTCGGATTCCTCTTTACGATTCTTGCTTTCATCATCAGACTCTTCCTTCGGCTCTGGAGGGGGAGAGGGCTCGGGTACAGCCATTTTCAGAAACGGCAAGAGCTTTTCATTCTCATTGGCAAGGTCGTAACCAACAAAATCCTGTCCATGGACCACACCAAACTATTTTCAATACCACGTGAATGTACAGTCTCATGAGGGATGTAGAAGTTAGACTGTTAGTGTGTTAATCTTAAGGATGACTGGGAATGCGATTTTAAAAACATAAAACCGTTTGACTTTAGTATAAAATAATGATGACATTCCTAGTTATTAAAATATGCAAGTCCCATTTCTCTCTTATGCATTAGCGAGCACTCCAACAGAGCCGTCCTTGCTCACAATGGATGGTTTGGTGCCATGACCTTCCGCTTTAAGAAAAGCCTCAAGCTCGGACACTTCATTCGCCATGTCGAAGTCATCATAATCCTGTCAATGCAAGTTAGTATTAGCGTGACAAACAACAGCAGTGGTATAAGTCAGTAAGGTATAAGTTCGGTACGTTAGGGAACTACGGTTAACTGAATGCCATGGGGGCGGGGGCAGGGGGGGTTAATAACAACAGAAGCAAGAGACCTCTTGCTCCAATGCTGCTACATCAATTGCATCCATTTTCAAAAACACTAAACATAATTGACCGTCATGAAAAGTTTTAACTAGATTAGGGTTGACCTCTACTTACTACTTTTAGTGTTTTTGCTCATAGAAATGCATTTAAAATTCGGATTAGGAGGGAAAGTGCAACATAGGTAGTAGAATAAAAATATAAGCTAAGTTAAACACAAAGATTAAAATTGGTTAGAAATTAAATTTGGTGTCATATGCTTGTATGCGTATCAACCACTAATTCGAGTGTTACTAAACAAAACAAAACAAAAACAAGGAATACAAGGAAGCAAAAGAAATAAAAAGACAAACAACAAAACTTGACACTGCTGAGCTGACTTGTCATGTTTAAAAGGATTGCTGGGTGCTGTCAGTGTTACTAAGAAATTGTAACTACTGGCCTGAAAGAAAAATGTCAGGTCCAACTTGTCTGCTTCTATTTTAATGTGCTATGCGTTTTGAAATTGTTGGATTGTGACCAAATACTACTTCTTCTGATTCTTTGAATGACAACTCACCAAGAGTTAGAATCTGACATGAACTCAACAATCACCCATATAGCTGCACATGGATGAAAATGTAATATATTATGTATATGAAGGGTACATAAGTAATGCTCAAAATTCTGAGGCATTATCCTACATTTTCCACTGAGGGTTTAAACAGCACTTCATTGTTGCAAATGATCTACGCCTATAGTAGCTCCAATCCTATCATTCATAGTAACAAGGAATATTAACATGGACATAATGCTCTAACAGAAGATATGAATCAAATAAATTTAACGCTACAGTAAATTTCAATGTGGGCAGTCGATTGCAGCTAACCGCATACAAAATGGAATAAAGATAATGAGAATGATAATCAATACAAGAGAGATCTTACCCCGCAATACTCATCATCATTGAAGATTTGAGGAGGCAATGGATGTTTCTGGTCCCCTCTAGGTTTACTGTTCTGTTGCATGAATTCCTTGTCCGCTTCCTTTCCTGGTTCAGTGATATCAATGATTTCACAGGGAATATTTTTGCTTTCTAGAATCATGAGGACTCTCTGTTGCCGTTTTTTAACCTGAAATAACAGAAAAAGGAAACGGTCCATCAAGCCAGAGTCATCATGCTGAAATAAAGGTCGATGAAGTAAAGATAGACTTCGCAAATGGTTTGACATAACCGGAGGCATAACCTCACTCGGAGAAACGATGCAAAAAATAATAGGTTGATCCCAGTCGTACACGAAGAGGAAAATTCAATTTACGTAAAACAGTATGAATTGCTACGAAAACAACCCACAGTGGCCATGAAAATAAGGGACGGTTTAATTTCTACCGAGCCGAGTTCACGGTGCCTCCTACTTTCTACAGAGAGCTCACCTCCTTGTTCCCCGAAATCCCCGAAACATACACTCTGATGACCATTTTCAATTTAGAAAGGTGTTCGAGTGATCTAGAGCAGAAAATGAACGGCTCTGAAGCACAGGTCGGTGGCCAGGTAGCCGAGTACTACTCCCAAAACGAAGGACCGATTAATAAGACCAAGACACCCTCTCTCTTGCTCTCTCTCGCTCGTTCCACTCCCCTTTCTGCTTTCCTTGTTTTGCTTGTGATTCAGGGGGAAAGGGGTGGGGGAACGAGCTGACGTCAGTGACGTCAGCACCGAACCAAAGGCGCCCGATTTAAACCTCGACGGCTGCGCTGCACTCAGCGCGTTCTAGACAAACAATCATATCACACTTCGTACTCATGATGTTTTCCTTGACACTCAACGAGTGTCCAAGCGTACATGACATCGGTGAGAACCCTGTTGACACGATAAGAGTCCCCAATAAAAATAAAAATAAAATTAAACTGCACCCAATCTTTCTAACGTCCTGGGGGGGTCTTTGACCCGACATTTCGAATAGGGAACAATGCCCCATGGCGCCATGGTGCATGGTAACGGGTCCAGCCCATCACAAATGCTTCCCGGGCGTGGCGGTACCGACCGAGAGCGGAAAAAATGAACGAGCCAGAAGGACGTGAGGATGGCGAGGACGAGGAAGGGCAGGAGGAGAAGTTCCACGTGGCGTCCGCAGCTGCAGTGGCGATTGCGTCGACCAGCGGCCCCAGTGGCAGCGGCAGCGGGCCGGAGGTGCGAGTACAGTGACTTACACCAGGGGCGTAGCTAGCGGGTCTACCCCCCCCCCCCCCCCCCCCCCGCCCCGAAACCCAAGTCTGCCTGCGCTCCTGGCTTACACGGTGTTGTAAGTGTAGCGATTTTTCATTTATTTTTATTTTTTTGACTCGACGGGACTATTTTGCACTCAGGTGAAATCCGAACCCAGCGATCTCCCGGGGTCAGAGTCAGAGGCAGAGGAGAGCGGCTCGGACGAGGAGGGTGCAGAGCCGGGCCCGGGCTGCGATGCGCCGGACTGCCCCCGACCGGTCTCCGTCGTCGACGGCCCCGGCGGCCCCGGCGGCCCCGGCCTGCTGCCGGTCGGGGCTCATGTCCAGGATGACGCCGTCCGTAGGGAGCGTCGCCAGCGGGGGAGGCGGCGGCGCCGCGGCCGGCGAGGGCGCCGAGGAGGACGACAACAACGGCACGAACAACGACCCCCGCCCGCCACCACAGTGAGTTATTGCCAGTCCAGGGTGTTGAGGTGGAGATGCAGTAGTCATCGGCGACTGTTGTGCTGTCCGCGCCGGTCCGCAGCAGAGCCGGCAGAGCCCACCCCTGACCGCGGCGAGGCCTGTGCGTCAACCGCGTCGCCGACACCGTCACCATCACCACTACCATCACCACCACCACCACCACGGGCCCCGCAGCCGCAGCCGCAGCAGCAGCCGCAGCCCCTCCCCCTCGCAGTCCAACAGCAGGAGCCCGGCGCGGCCGGCTTCGGCACGCAGGAGGAGCAGGTGTGGAGTGCCGAAGGGTGCGGTGCCGAGCCCACGGTCCTGCCTCTAGAGCCATGGAGCCACGACAAACAAAGAGCGCGTATTTACCGCAGGACGCTGGTTGGTAGCGGAATTATGGGACACTCAGACGCCCCCGCGGCATGAGCCGGCGGCCCGGGGCGGTCCGCGTGTCTGTTTTATGGCACGGTAAACTCGCCGACGAGAGCCGCACTGCGAGGAGTGTCACGAAACAGAATCGTATGGCAGGCGGTGCTGACTGGCTTCTCCGAGAAACGATCTCTTACACCGCTCTGCACGGCCCTGGATAGCACTGCACGGCTCTGCACCATGGGCGTAGCCAAACTTGGGCTTCGGAGGCAGATGTGCCGCGCTAATTGCCCACATTCAGACGTTTGTTCTGCGGGTTGCCCACGCCCACCCAGGTCGCCGGTTGGGGGGGGGGGGGAGGGACTCCCCCTGGCTACCCTCCTACTCTGCACGAGTTTTGCAGTTATGCCCTCCCACGCCGGAAATGTAGGCAACCGGCACAACGTTTCCGCCTGTTGGTAGGCAAAAGCGGGACATCCCCCGCCCCCTCCTCCTCCCTAGCCGCTGCTTGATCCGCCACTGCTTTTGCAGCCTCGACTCCTCCCCGGAGTCGGGTCTGACGCCCACCCCCGGCTCGGCGCGGCCGTCCCCCGTCCCCGAGCGTTCGCAGCCGCAGGCGTGCTTCGTGGCGGGCTGCCCCTGGCAGGGCGGGCTGGACCAGGTGACGGCGCACGCTCGCGAGCGGCACGCCAGCATCACGACGCCCGGCCCCGCCCTGCGCCTCGCCGTGCCGCTCCTCGACAACCAGGTCGGTGTATGCAATGCCAAGAAATTGTGAGTGCTTGGGTTTCAAAAAGAGAATTAAGAGTGCTCGTTTACTTCGGTTCGGTGACAGACAGAGAGCGAAATACAGTCGATCCTTGATTTTTGTCCCGGTTTCGCTCCTCGATTTTTGTACAACAGTCATCCCCACCACCTTGGCCCCGGGTCGGACTGGGCTGCCTGGACCCGGCTGGGACCCGGCCCGCTCGGGCGGGATGCATTTTTAAACTCGGATTTGCGCTCAAATATTGAACAATCTGTCCAACCCAATGCATAGAGGACTAAAAACCAAGCCGTGTGGGAAAAAACGGCATCTCGAAATTCGAATTTTGATCTGAGATGTGCCAAATTGTGTTTCAGCCCGCTGCCTTATCTCAGATCAAAATTCGAATTTCGGGATGCCGTTTTTTTATACACGGCTTGGTTTACAGTCCTCTGTGCGCTAGGTTGAACATATTGTTCAATATTTGAGCGCAAATTTATGTTTAAAAATGCATCCCGCCCGAGCGGCGTAAGCCTCTGAATCCCCCTCCCAGAGGGGTCAGCTAGAGAGACTCTGAGTCTCTCTAGGGTCAGCCGGGCCGGGTCCTGACCAGGTCCCGGCAGGTCACCGCTCCTTGATTTTTGTCCGCAGCTCCTCCCGGTGGAGTGGACAAAAATCAAGGATCGACTGTACAGAATTTGCAGAGGTTTGAATAAAAGTTGGTGTCAGGGCAGGGCGCAGCCCGCAGGCATAGGAAAAGAGGAATGCTGATGCTTATAGTGCAAAACGCTTGCGCCGTTCGGCTCGGACGTGAGTTTCCACCGAACACCGCTTGTGTCAGCCGAACGGCGCGAGCGTTTTGCACTAGCATCAGCATTTCCTGTTTTCCTATGCCTGCGGGCTGCACCCTGACTTGGCTCTTCGGTAGTATAGTGGTCAGTATCTTCGCCTGTCTCGCGGGAGACCGGGGTGACCGCAGCAAAACAGCAGGTCCTTCAAAACAGCAGGTCCCTCAAAACAGCTGGTTGGAAGGGCACCAAAACAGCAGGTCCTTCAACAAAACAGCAGGTCGGTAGGCTAGGTTGGCTTAGGCTCGACTAGGTTAGGTTAGGCTGGGTTAGGTTAGGTTCTTTTCTCGTGCGGTGCTCACGAACAGCGGCCCCCACGATCATGCCGACCTGCTGTTTTGAGGGACCTGCTGTTTTGAAGGACCTGCTGTTTTGAGCACGCCTCGACCGGGGTTCGATTCCCCGCCGGAGAGCAGTTGGGTCGAAACAAAATACTGGCGATGCAGTGTTAACAGCATTAGAAAAATTAAAATGGGAACAAATTTACACGATGTCACCAGCATTCAACACCTTTCAACCAATTATTTCCCATATTGGAGTCCGCGACGGATAAGATAATCCACCGTTTATCTATAGAAGGCAGCAGCGGCAGGAGGTGCAGACGTTTCTTATGCGCCCCTTGCCCCTTTGCGTTTTTCCTGCTCTCAAAACTAACTTTGTTTCCTTGACGATCCGATATGCCACCAATGTGTGTGTGTGTGTGAGAGAGAGAGAGAGAGAGAGAGAGAGAGAGAGAGAGAGAGAGAGAGAGAGAGAGAGAGAGAGAGAGAGAGAGAGAGAGAGAGAGAGAGAGAGAGAGAGAGAGAGAGAGAGAGATGGTCAGGAGTAGGGTGACTTAAGGCACATATCCTGATGTCCTCGGTCAGGATCTGGAGTTCCTCCGCGTGGTGGACGCCATGGACGAGCTGTTCATCCTGCAGCTGCGGCGGCGGTCCGGGCCCAAGCGTCGACTGCAGGCCGCGGTGCGGCTGCTGGGCTCGCGCACCCGCGCCGCCAACTACATGTACCTCATCCAGATGCAGGTACCTGAGGGAAGGGGGAAGAGAGGGAGGGGTGGGGGGGGGGGGGGGGGTGACTGCCCCGTCCCGATGCACATCGATGTTGGTTCTTTCGCTTTTATTTTATTTTCTGTCTTTTAACAAGAACTTTGTTGGTGGGGTTTTTCTCTAAAAATAGTTTCAGTCTCCACCTGTATTTTTACCCAATACAATGCTAGTTTAAAATACAAGACCTAATGTGATACATTTATAAACATTTTTAGCTTCCTAAATAACTCTTCAAATTTAACAAGTGAAAGTCTCGCTAGTAGCCAGCTTGCTGGCTGGTTTTTTTCCTTTTCTAAAAAAATCTTTGACTCCTGTCTGAATTTCTTCAACAAATTTGTGTCGCATAGTATCTTACGTACTTTTTTTCCCCTGATTATTTATTGCCACTGCACCGATAATATTTGTCTTAAAGGGAAGTCCTCCTATAGTCTTGACTTCCCCGTTGGACTATCGCTACTGTACGGTGAACAGCAGGTCGGCGATGGCGAGGGCAGCGAGGGCGCCACCAGGGTGTCCTTCCTGGTCAGCCCCGCGCACTCGTGGCTCGACCCGCCGGAGACGTCCATGCGCAGCCTGTGGTCGGCCCGGCACTACGCCAGGCCCCTGCAACAGGGCGGCCAGGAGGCGGCGGAGCGGGAGCAGCCCCGCGTCCTCGAGCTCAGCGTCACCATCCAGAAGGTGCAGCAGCAGCAGCAGCAGCAGCAGCAGCAGTAGCAGCAGCAGCAGCAGCAGCAGCAGCAGCAGCAGCAGCAGCAGCAGCAGCAGCAGCAGCAATAGCAGCAGTAGCAGCAATAGCAACGCCTGCCATCGCCCCCTCCCTTTCCCCTGGCCCCTGGCCCCTCTCGCCACCCGGGAGAAAAGGGCCCCGTTCCCTCCTCACCCCATGTGCTTCCCCAGCCTTCCTCGCAACGCTTACCATACCATCCAGTATGGACACAAACAAACACTGACGATAGTTTTGTTTCATTATTATTTAATGAACAACTTTGACAACGTACAAAAATAAACAACCGAACAATTAAAAATAACAACTTTCACAAATATAAAAAATAACCCAATAAATACGTCGCAAATGTGCCGCGATCGTCGTGGCTACTCTCACCAGTAGCGTGACGTGCTGGAACACAATCCACGCCGCCACTGGGAGTTTCGCAGAAGCACCATCTTCGTCGCGCAGACAGTGAGCGCCAGCGTCCAGGGACCAGAATAGAACTGCATCGCGGAGAGAACCGAGTGTAAGCACTAAGTACTGTACGTATTTAAAAGTAAAAACGGCGGGGTCGGGGACACAACAGATAAGGAGGCCAAACTGCAACTTACTTGTTGGAGCCGCTGCGGGGCGGGGCAGGGCGGGGCGGGGCAGGGCGGGGCGGGGCGGGGCTCTGGTGGGCGTGATACCACCGGCGACCGCCACGTCGCCGTCCAGTCTGTCCTGCTGCGGCTCACGGTGAGGAGGAGCCGCCGTTGGGAGACATCGTCGTCATCCTCCACACAGGAGCTGGCCTCCGGACCTCCATCGTCAGGAGAGCTCGAAACAGGTCTGGCGGGTCCGCAGGGCGTTCTGCACAGCGCAGCGGGTGATGGTGCCCGCGATGCTGTCCTTTGGGCGGCCGGCCGTGTCGATGTTCCGCAGCAACGGGCAGGCGGCGGCCAGCTGCAGCATCTGCTGGCAGCTCATCTCCTGTGGGAAGAGCATGGCAGCAGGCTGATTCCGCAGACACTTCAAGCCAGGGGTCTCTCTCGCTCTCCTACGCAGCACCCCGCGAGTGCGACAGAGACAGTGCAACGAGGAGTGCGCTGCGGAATACGCCAGCAGAGCATGCACCAGAGCAGAGGAAACAGAAACCCGGCGCCGACGCAGCGGGCTCCACCCATATACATGCCGCGGCAGAGGGAACCACAGGGGCACAGGCACGGAGGATCATGTAGACAGAGAGGGCGTAGGTCCGGAGCGAGTTTGTTTGCAATCTCGATGGCAGGACAGGAACAACACAGGGCAGAGAGAGAGAGAGAGAGAGAGAGAGAGAGAGAGAGAGAGAGAGAGAGAGAGAGAGAGAGAGAGACAGAGAGAGAGACAGACAGAGAGAGACAGACAGAGAGACAAACAGAGACAGAGAGGGACAGAGAGAGACAGAGAGAGAGACAGACAGAGAGACAGAGACAGGAGAGAGAGAGAGAGAGAGAGAGAGAGAGAGAGAGAGAGACAGACAGACATAGAGACAGAGAGAGAGAGAGAGACAGAGGGAGGGAGGGGGGAGGACTCAGAAACGCTGCATGGCGAGGCAGTTGGATAGGCCAGCCCGCAACGACACGCGCGCATGCAAAAAGACGTAGTTGCCTACACACAAGGCGCCTTTGTGTGCCAGGACTGCCCCCCTCCTTTCCGCCCTCCACTCTCCCAAGGCCAAGTGAGGACGTTTGCACTCACGGTGTGCCAGTCGAGGTGCAGGACCTCCAGCCGCGTCATCCTGGCGAGCTGGCCTATCCAGGCGTCCTGCACGCACACGTCGTGCAGGCTGAGCTCGCGCGCCGAGCCGGCGCAGAGGTCGGCGCACGCCCGCAGCGTGTCCGCGTCCATGTTGCGGCCGACCAGCTCCAGGCGGCGCACGCTCCTGAGGCCGCCGCCCAGCCAGGCGAGCGCGCGGCGGGCGTGCTTGGCGGAGGGCCAGCGGTAGCTGCAGACGCGCAGGCTGCGGAGGGCGGCGGGTGGCCGCGGCGGCCAGGGCCGCGAGCACAGCGTGAGGGACAGGCGGCGCCACAGGCTGGCGTCCACGGCCAGCTCGGCCAACACGCCGCACGCGTGCGCCGCCGAGCACAGCGCGTCCACGTCCAGGTGCGCCAGCACGTGCAGCTGCAGCTCCGGCGGCAGCAGCGACAGCAGCGGTCTGCCCTCCGCGACCTCCTGCTCCGCGGTGGCGCCGGGCAACGGGGGCAGCGCGTTGAACCTGGCCGCACAGGAGAAGAAGCTCGTTACGATCGACGAAGACGGGATCAAACGCCAAGGCTGGGAATTTCAAGTTTGGGGGTCGTTCCTAAGCTGCGTGAGCATTTTTGTGCGGGGGGGGGGGGGGGGGTAATCATGTGGTCACGACGATCCTATCCGTACTGCATAGTAAGGTTAGGTTATCCAGGTCACGATAGGGAGGAGGGGGTCATAAAGTGTCCTAAAATCGGTCACGTAGTTAATGATGGAATAATGGAGAATTTATAGGAGGCCGCAGGCGCAGACACTTCAAGCCGTGGCTCTCAGCTCTCCTACGCAGTAGGCGCGGATCCAGAGGGAGGGGGGGGGGGAGTCTTTGCTCCCGAAGGGCGCCGTAAAGTAGGCAACCCGCACTCATTTCTTGTAAGTAAGCAGACCCTGTGTGTAAGTAGATCTTGGATCCGCCACTGCTACGCAGCATCCCATGAGCACGACAGAGACATCGCGACAGAGCCACGATAGAGTGTTGTTAGGTTAGGTCCTACTTGGGGGGGCTTTAGATTCGAGAATGGTAGGCAGTAATTGAAGGATGATAATCGTATTATTATTAATCAGTAATATCGGTAATGCTAAACAGTGGAGATAAGAGTTGGACAGTGGTAGAATTTGACTCCCTGTGCCGCTACGCCTGACAGCCACCTCAGCTCACCTCGTTCCGTTTTGTTGCGTCTTGCTCGTCTGATGGTCTAGTAGCGTCTGCCCGTCCAGTGCGCCCGAGCCGGCCGCGGGCCCTCCGAGTGCGCGGGTGAACGGACGAACCGCGCATGCATCAGCATTGCGACACTCGGGGGGCTCGCCCGGTGAGGGCGGACTGGACATGGACAAGTCGAGTGGGGTCACGTTTGCGCGACTCTGCAAAAATGACCCCGCGCACAGGGTGTCGCAACGCGCCCTATGCGCGGGGCAGTGCTAACAGTGTGCTACGGAATCCGTGCTGCAGGAGGCCGGAGGCCGCAGCCGCTGGTTTCTCTAAGGCAGCCGCAGGGTGCGCCGGCAAGGCCATGGTGCAACAAGTGGGGAGGTGCGGCTCATAAAAGTCACGCTTGTCGAAGGAATCATACGCTGGGCGATTTTATGGCAGGCCGGGCCTGGCGAGCTGCAGTCGTGCCGCGCTGCGAGGCGGGGGGGAGAGGCATGCGGACAAAAAAAAAAACTAAGAGTGGGGTTTCAAACAATTGCAGCCGGTCGAAATGCGAAAGTCCACGACGAAGTGTCATGGGCGCGCATATAGGGTGTTCACAAGCCGCATGGCCTTTCTGCGAATCCGTACTGTGGGGCGGTGCTGGAGCTAGTGTTCCGAATCGGGCGGGCGAGCCGGGCTAGCGGCACCTCAAGCGCTGGTCTCCTCTCAACCCGACCTGACCCGACCCGGGCCGGGTAGGTGAGAGTCGGGTTAGCGTCGCCCGACGCCAAAACAGCAAGTGCTGGATGTGTTGCCTATCTTTGCGGCGCGCTGCGAACGTTTGGAGGTCTGTTTTGGCCCCAAACCGTCACATTTTGGGAATTTTTCACGTGCAGCATCATTGCGTAGATCTAAACTGGATGTCTGTGCGGTTAAGAATTGTCAAATAAAGAAAATAGATCCGCCGGCGCTGGTACTCGAAGGCACGACATCCGCGTGGACTCTCGGCTGGCGCAGCCACAGGCGACGTGTCGGCGGCGCGGCTTCGAGTACCAGCACCGGCCAAAAGGCTGTTTTCTATCGGGTATGGCTTGAATTTCTCGCCCGCCCGATTCGGAACACTAGCTGGAGCAAACCGTCGTTGGCGCGGGCTCTGTGGGACGGCCGCAGGCTCAGCGGGTTCGATTCCCACAAGCGGATCCCCACACTTCCCCGCGCGCTGATTATTATTTTATTTTTTTATTTCGGCTGAAGTTCATCGATTGCGCGCCATGTGGCTCCTGAGCGGCCGCTTACTGGCCCCATATCACGGCGGGGGGCTGTTAACTTGTCTCCGGTACTCACGCTGAGCCGTCCTTGCCGGCGAAGACGAGAGCCCTGCCGCCGCAGTTGTCCGGCCCGGTGGAGAACGTACAGCCCATGGCGTCCTCCCCGACCTCCTCGACGGGCACCGGCGGTCCTTCACGACCTCACCCCGACGGAGGCCGAGTGCCCAGTGACCTGTGGGGAGGCAGTGATAGAGGCAGCCTCGGGGTCCAGCCGAGAAGCACGCGCGCTCTCAGCTCCGTTATCTTATCAGCCCCTAACCGCGTTCGGGCACGCCGGCCGCACCGGTTCCACTGGCCGAGGCCAACTGCTGCACCGCACCGCGGCATGGGCATGGAGAAGGATAGGCGGCACGGGCAGGCCGTCAGGCGGGAGCCGAGCCCGAGCGGCGAGCGGGCGGCTGGGGGAGGAGGGTGTTGACGCTGTCGCTGTCGCTTACGCCACGCCCCACCCCAGCCCGGTGCCGCCGCGTGCCGCGTCCCGCCTGACCCGCAACACGAAACGACCCCACACGGCGGCAGCGCCAGGCAGCGACCGCCACGTCTCCGTGGCGCGGTGATGACACTGATTAGCCCATTCAACGACGCAGCGGCGCCGGAAGTGCTTTCCGAAGTCCCCCCCCCCCCCCCCCGCCCCGGAGAACCTAAAATATTATGAGGAGCATGTGGAGTGGAATGAATGGAAGTACTACTTCGAGTGATACAGATGCTATGAATTTTAAGACAAAATTGACACAAAAAGAGCTTCTTTGACTAAATCAAATGCGGAATCTGTCCACCGTTATAGTTTTCGTATACTCTGCATAGGAGAAATATCAGGGGGTGGCGAACCGCTCTCCCCCCCCCCTCCCACCTTCCACACTTCTGCAACGACGGCAAGCAGGCGCTGCAGGCACGATAGGCTCACGGGGGCGAGCTGCTCGAAAGCTGAGGACTGCGGCAGTGGCGGGCCCTGCCTAGACTGCAGCGGACCAGCCCGGACCAGCCCAGACCAGCACAGCGGCACCGCCTCCGGTCTGTAGTGTACCCCCCTCCTGGCGTGGGTGTTGGCCGACTAGACCGCAGGGGCGTAGCCAGGGGGAGGAGTCGAACCCCCTACCCCCTGAAACCGGCGAACGGGGTAGGTAACCCGCGTAACAAACCCCTGAATGTAGGCAATTAGTAGCGTGGCATATCCTCCTCCGAAACCCAAGTCTGGCTACGCCCCTGCTAGACCGTACCGGTGCCGCTGAGGTATACGGTAGGGTGGTAATGTTTGCATTTAGTGTGTGTGTGGCCGTGCCGAGTGCCGGGCCTGCCGGTCTAGGGCTGGGGCAGGCATGGCCTCCGCCCAGCTCTGCGCTCCCCGTCGACCGGGGGGGTTACAATTGGTCAAACAACAAAAAGGGGCCCGGTGAGGAAAGGACCGCGATTAGTCGGCGTCGGTTCCCCTTCCCGTCGACCCGAAGAAAAAGAACTCGTCTGCAACCCATGCGGCACATGCATCGTGGTCCAACATTTGCTGCATGAGTTCGATGTAGCATTCCCCCCCCCCCCCCCCGGTCCCCCTTTGAGTTAAGGACGCGGACAGTTGAGATGCGGCCGGATGTGAGCGCGGGACGCTGCCCCGTTGTGGCGTAGCGTAGCGTGGCGCGGCTACGCGTCGCATCGCGACGCAAACAGTCACATATCCCTTGGCAAACGTAACGTCCAAAATATGTCTGACGGTTGTCTTTCCACGCTGGTCGTTCCTTAGAGTTCAGCGAGCTATTTGTCAAACAGATCTAGACTTTGCTTGGTTCACTGTAAAATGTTCGTCGGACAAAATTTAAAGAGATTTCTCAGACAATTCTGAGGTGTGTCGCATTTGTCTCTCAGATCTCTCTCAGCTATTTCCGAGACAATAGTCAGCCGTCAGCCGTTTTCGTCCACCGTCTATCTGAAAATTGTCTGGCGAATGTCTTCAACGTTGGACGTTTTTCAGACAGCTTCTTGCGTTCCTTGCCGAGTGTACTGCCTTCCTTAGACAATTTTCAGATGGACGGTGGACGAAAACGGCTGACTATTGTCTTTATAAGGAACGACCAGCGTGGAAAGACAACCGTCAGACATATTTTAGACGTTACTTTTGCCAAGGGATTTCAGTTCGTGAGCGGCCAAGGGAGTGAGCCATAAGGACGAGGGTACCAACAGCAGCCATACGAGCTATACCTAGCCAGAATAAGACTGTCAAAACGATATCGATTTCGATGTCGATTCGATATCAAAGTGGTATCGGAAGTCGAATTTCTTTGTCGATTATACAAATAATCGATGAAAAAATCGAGCTTCGACACAATGTCGACACCATCGATGTCGATTTGGTACAATAGAGGTTTCCAATGAGACTTGGAAGCGGAAGCTGGAGAACAAAAACACTTCCAGACCGGAAACTTTCGAGGGTAGGTATGAGACACTTGAACGGCGTTTCGAGTTGTGCATCAAAATTTCTCACACTTGCTCTCGAAAACTTCCGGGGTGGGAGTGTTTTTGTTCTTCAGCTTTCGTTTCTGAGCCTCGTTGAAAACCTCTATTTCGACAGTCTATTCCTGGCTGGGATACCGAGATCTGAGTTCGTCCGATTTCGCCTGTCTATACAGGAGTGCAACAGTTGTCCGCTCTCTCTGATAACTGACTGCAGTCTCCCGCCGCTGGCTGCGTTATCAGCGCTGACCGAGGTAGACCAGGCAGGCGCGGACGACCGCGTGGGTGGGGGAGACGGCAGCCGAAGGCAGCTCTGGATATTGTATTTGGTACGCAGGAAGTACCACATCCTGGCACCGTAGATTCTAGTTTCGCTTTCCTTCCTCTCTATTGTCAGCTCTGCCGTGGCAACAGCGGCCGCCTCAGGACAGGCCATGAAAGCCTGCAAGGAATACCCCGCGTCGGAGTGTCTCCGCAAGCGGACACTTGAGCGTGGCGTATCTCCGCTGATTCTCATGGCTTATTCGTGATTGGAAGCGTCAGGTTTGCCTACCTCAGGCGGGGAATAATTCGCAGCGACGGCTCGTTGAGTCTGGTGCAGTCTGGTGTGTGCGAGCTGTGCAGGCCGTGCGGCGGGTCGCCTGTGTACCGTGCATGGCGGTGCCCATTGTTGCGCCGAGAACGCAAACGACCCTAACTAGCCGAGCGGAGCAGTGACCAGCAGTGACTGCATAGGGGTGGTTGTGGGGGGTGGGGGAATTAGGGTTGATTGGTGTGGATGAAATGAGTGACAACTGAAGGTTAACTACTAGGAACATTTATAATTGACTCACGACAACCATATTTACTAATAAACATGAACACAAATGTCAAGAATTTGTTTACAATTTAAAATGTACAGAATATGATACAAAAACACAGACTATGAAGCAGGCACAGCGTGCAGGAGTATATCTGAGTTTTACATCTGCGTCAAATGGCGCATGGCTACATGAACTTCCAGGCAGCACTAAATGCAGATTTCAAGTATTTGGTGTGCGCTATGAGAAGTTTCCATTTTCAAAATGTAGTAATCGTTCCATGAATGAAACAGGCACGCCCTGTCTGAGGTTGTGCCCTGATACTGCTCACTGGACTAGACGGATAAACGGCTGGGCCGCCAAACCCCCCCGGCCGACGCCCAGACAACACGTCAGCGCGAGGTCCAGATCTAGGTCAAGCCTACCATGCGTAAAGGGAGAGAAAGCATTCGGCATTTGTCTCGTTTGGCTGTTCTTCGGGATATCTCCCGAACGCAGTCTAACATCAAAGCAGCCTCACTCAACGCATTGCGAAAGAGATCTGCTGTCAAACCGACCCGAACGGCGAACTGACCCGAGATGCTCTGGCCCTATTTGAGATCGCTCTCCGCGCAAGGCCCTTGCGCCTTGCCCCGCGGTGGTAAACACACAGCCCCCTAGAAGCACACAGGGCGGCATGAGGCTCAGAGGTCGAGCACGTAGGTGGTGGCGGCGTCGTGCGGCGCCTCTGTGGGGAAGATGCGGCGCCCCTTCCGGTCCAGGACCTCCTTGTAGTCCTTGCGGTGGATGCAGCGGTAGCCCAGCCTGGACACGAGCAGGGCGGACACGTAGGACGTGCAGATGCAGCGCATCAGGCGGAAGCCCTCGGCTTGTGCGACCTCCCTGCTCTGGTCCAGGAGCTTCCTCGCGATTCCCTTGCCGCGCCAAGAGTCGTCCACGGACAGGATGAAGATGTCAAACAGGCGGTCGACGTCTGCGGGTGCGTGCGAGAACACCTTGCCGTCGGCGCACACACCGGCCAGCAGCCGCTTAACCTGACCGAACTTGCCCTCGGCGTCCTTGATGGCGGTGACGTCATCGGGGATGTCGTCGGCGATTTCTGCCCACTCGGCGCTGTCCTGCTCGTCCTCGGCGCGGGTCAGGGCGGCGTTGATGCACACCCCGACCAGGCTGCCGTCCGCGGCCACCGCGCCCACGGACAGCCCATCGTGCAGGGTGCTCATCGAGAAGTCCTCCAGCGGGGGACAGACGACGCCCGCCTTGAGGCCGATCTGCAGCACACACGGGACATGGGACATTATTACACGCCGGCAGGAGGACGCCTCGAGATGGGCCACAGCATGGCGCCTTACGGCCGTCATCGGGTAGGCAACCCCGACGCACCCGAGCGTGCCGGGACCGCATAGGCGCACGGGGCTGCCAGCGGCTGCCGGCCAGCGCGGGTTCCATTCCCTCTGTCACTTACCGCGGTGTTGAGGGGCTCGTCGTGGTAGAAGAATCTGCGGAGGAACTCGACGATCCTGGGCCTGTCCTTGGGGGTGAGCCGCACCACCTCGAAGGTCCGCTTGTCGGTCGCCTTCGCCTGGAAACACGAGAGACACAAACCACTCGTGAACAATAGGCACAGAGAGGGATCTCATTCATGGGCTTCGTCTTCTCGCGCGTCTGTCTCCAGGCCGATCAGAGCGAGCCGAGCCGATCGATCTGATCGCCGTTAGTAGGTACACGCGTGCACACGCGAGGTAATGATGTGCAAAACGGGGCCGGCAGACGGGAGCCGACGGGGGCCTGTGTACCTGCCGAGGCCGCAGCGGACCGGGCGACCGCTAATGAACACCGTCATGACATCACGATCGGCCGAATCGATTGGGACGAGGAAAATGGCGAAATTCTTTAATCAGATTCCCGGCAGGGGGGAAATCCGGAGTGTGCGAGTGTGCGTACCGGCGCGTGCGTACGCTTTACGCGTCGGGAGAGTGTGCACCGGTCTGACGGGGGTAACCCGGGTAACCCCATCTGACAAGGTGCGCGGTGCGGGCAGGACGACAGGTGCGTGACGCACTCTACAGAGCACCCCTGCTGCTGCCCCGTGTCAAACGCCGTACCTCCTCCACATCACGTGGAAACATGTTGTACCGTACCACGCGTGCTAATTCATTGTCGGATCCGGTCCACCTGCTTGGCTGCTCGCCGCGTATATCCCTGCTGCGATTTTTGTTCATATTTTTACAATCCATGTCCTCCCTATATATGACGCCTACGGACGTTAGAAGTCGTAAAGTTATCAAAGAGACTTTGGAAATTCCTGTTCAGAATTCTCTGGTTTTCCAGTTGTTGTTGACCTATTTTTGACTCACACCATCTGGACCTACTTATTGCAGTCCGGAGGGTTTGGGCCAAAGGTCATCTGAGAGACCATATTTTCTTAATCACGACCTCGAGAAACGCATTTCTAGGTAGGTGTCCCAATAAGTATTTCAAATTTAAAGCACACGCATGCACGCACGCACGCACGCACGCACGCACGGCTGTTATTTTGACGAACCCCTGCACACGAGCTGTCGCCCAGCAAGCCAGTGTGGCCGTCGGGCCTCGGGTCGTCGCTTCGCCGCGCCGGCCACTGGAGAAAGTGAAGTGGTCGACCCTTTGCTCTCTGTCGTCGATGCCGATGCACCCACGAAGGGACTCCGATGACGGCCGTCGACTGTCAGGCTACCGATGTTCTCAGGCACGTGTCCAGGATTTTCGTTCGGGGGGGGGGGGGCTGTCGCGCCTTTTGCCTACTTACAGGCTGAATGCCGCGTAGGTTACACGCCTGCCTGTTCTGCACGGCACGGCCCCCCGCCGCGCATCTGGGTCAGCATCCAGTGGCCCGCGCCGCGACTGACCTAACCCGACCCGACCACTTCGTCGGGCGGGGCGAGGGGATGAGAGGAGAAGAGCGAGGGAAACTACTTTTCTCGAACCCTTTCGCCGACCCCACCAAGCGTGTCCTTTCACTGATCCCTGCGTTTGTTGAGCACGGCGTCTGCATGCCATGGGACTGCTACTTTTTGCTGTATCGCTATATATGCTATTTTTATTCCCCGTTTTACGACGCTGTTAAGTTATCGTTTATCGCCCGTTAATACAGATCGAAAGCTCGTCGATCATCTCCAAATTATTCGACGTTATTACCGACGCTCCAAGCACCCGCTCTCTCATACCAGCAGCATTAGTGGACGATACTATTCATCGAAATTTCATCGATAATTCGTCGATTTAGTCACTGTCTCACAGGGGCGTAGCCGAAACCGGCGACCGCGGTAGGCAACCCGGATAACAAACGCCCGAATGTAGGCAATTAGCGCGGCATATATCGCTTCTCCGGCTACCCCCCCCCCCCCCCCCGTACGCCTTTGCGAGTAGTACAGTTTTCGACGACGGATCGATCCGTATGGAGTATTTTTTTCCCCTGTCAGCGCACGCAAATAACGCGCGCTACCACGTAATGTCGGTAATGACTCGCACCACTGTACTGGTTGCGTACGCTGCGTACACTGCGCAGCGTACCTCACTCATGGCGCCGCCCGGACCGGACACCGCTGGGCTCGGCCCCGCACTGGCCGCTCAGCTCAGGCCCTAGGAGGCCTAAAGCCCTTTTACTCCGCCGTGCTAATAATGTGTGTATAGTTGCGCATCAGGCATCGAGGGCCGACGAGGGCAGCGGCGATCGAACGGCGCGTGATGGCCACCGTTGCCTAGCGCCTCCCCGGCCCCGGAGGCCCGGCGGGCGCGGCCGGCACAAAACACGGCACCAGTCGGCCGGACACCAATCGAAGGGCGGCGCGACGTTGGTGCATGCGTAGGGCTGCCCCCGCTGCCCCCGCTGTCGCCCTGCCAGCCGTCAGCCTTGTCCCCCTGGCCGTGACACGGCACTGTCCGAAGCCAACTTAGTTTTTCACCCCCACACCCCCACCCAGCAAAAGTTCCACACGCAATGAGGCACAGATAAAGATGTTAAATTTTCAGAAAACTACAAAATTTCACTCATATCTTTCAAGAATTTTTGTTTTGAGCAGATGATACATATCAACACACACAGCCTTAAAAGAAACAATAACAAAAAGATAATGTATCAGCGGCTTGTACTCTCATGCGGAGGCAGGCGAGAAGACACAGAAGTATTACCGCAGGGGGGGGGGGGGGGGGGGGTCTGCACTCCGCTGTCCACATTTTCCCTTCCGCATCGCATTGTCGCCCTCGCGGGCCATGCGGGCCGTCCTAGGCGGGGAAAGGGAAGGCACCCCCTCCCCGCCTCGCCGCTCAAAAATTGCCTCAGGAAGATGTTCCTTCCTTTCAAATATCTTCGGCTCTCTTATGATGCACACAAACTAACTAAAAACGCAACTAACGATAAGTTCTGCACACAAATAAGACTTTATTTTCGTAACTTTCCAATACCTTAAAAAACTAAGAAAAATTTAGAGTTGGTATCATGTGCTTCCTATTTGATTCGAGATTCAATTTTTTTTTGTTAAATATTTTCATTTTTAGACTGGCCAGCACCGTCAAGACCTATGAAAATCCACAATTTTCCCATTAAAATTCAGGCGCGGATCCAGGGGGGCGCGACCGCCCCGTCGACCCCCCCGGCAGGTAGGCAATTCGCGTTACAAATCCGCCTGAAAGTAGGCAGAAAGCGGTACATCGCCCCCCCCTAGGCATGAGGCTTCAACTTACTATTTCGACGCTTATCCGAATGGCAGATGCCGTACGTGCTTTACCTGGCGTGGGATATGGCGGTGGCGGGTGGCGGCGGCCGCACGCGCGAAAGAGAAGGAGAACTCTCCAGTCCCCCCCCCCTTTACCCCCTTCCATTCTGGTTCACCCTCGGATCCTCCACCCCAGTAAGTCAACGACAGGCAAAACAGCCGACGTAATCCTCATTGACGCAGCGGCGGCGCATGGGTAAATAAACACGCCGAGTGTCCAGCAGGCCGCATGCAGGCGCACGCCCAGGCAGCCCGGGCCATGCCGGAGTGTTTGTGATCACGCACAGGAATCCCCGTAAAGTTCTAGCAGCCGTCACGACCCGTCCTGTCCGCACCGTTGTTGCATTGCAAAACAAGGTGACGCAGATTACTTCTCGGCCCGGGGTGGGGCGGGTTCGGTGGGTTCGGTGGGGTGGGTTCGGTGGGTTCGGTGGGTTCGGTGGGTTCGGTGGGTTCGGTGGGTTCGGTGGGTTCGGTGGGTTCGGTGGGTTCGGTGGGTTCGGTGGGTTCGGTGGGTTCGGTGGGTTCGGTGGGTTCGGTGGGTTCGGTGGGTTCGGTGGGTTCGGTGGGTTCGGTGGGTTCGGTGGGTTCGGTGGGTTCGGTGGGTTCGGTGGGTTCGGTGGGTTCGGTGGGTTCGGTGGGTTCGGTGGGTTCGGTGGGTTCGGTGGGTTCGGTGGGTTCGGTGGGTTCGGTGGGTTCGGTGGGTTCGGTGGGTTCGGTGGGTTCGGTGGGTTCGGTGGGTTCGGTGGGTTCGGTGGGTTCGGTGGGTTCGGTGGGTTCGGTGGGTTCGGTGGGTTCGGTGGGTTCGGTGGGTTCGGTGGGTTCGGTGGGTTCGGTGGGTTCGGTGGGTCCCGGGGGTCCCGGGGGTCCAGTCTGGCGCAGAGCTGACGGCGCCGCTGACGCTTGCTGACGCCCTGACGCTGCGCGCTGCGCCACCGCTGGCGGCTGGCGGGGTGCGCGCGCACACACACATGTCGTCACGGAAAGTGTTAAAACTTACACATTATTCCAGCACACATACACACACACTCGGACCATGGCCAGCCCATTACAGTGGCGGCACTAATTGTTACGAGGACGTCCGCAGAGTGAGTGGTCCAGTGCGGTGGCCACGACCCCTGTCTTAACGCACAAAAAGCGCGTGCGGTTTCCGAGAAGCAGAGGCGTAAAAACGAACCGAGAAAGGGAGGGACGGCGCTTTACGTGTTGCCTGCCTCCAGGGGGCAAAGGTCTCCTTCGGGGACCAAAAAAAGGGGGGGGGGCGATCGCCCCTTATTCGCCCCCCCCCCCTAACTACGCCCCTGCCGAGAAGATGGCAGCGCACACGAATTGGCACACGCAGTCCTGTCCACATAAGGGACAAAGGCAGTGGAAACACTGTATACTGATAGGCGCCCTTGACGTGGGCTAATTGTCGGCACTGTAAGGACACTTACGACTGGCACGGCGGGGAGGCTGCTGCGGATGTCCGGGAATCGGAAAGCCGAGGATGGCTCGGGCCTGGCGTTGAGCTGGACTGCCATGATGGAGGAGTGGACTGGAGAGGAGGGTGGACGTGCAGCACGACGGGCAGGGGCTGGGCCGGGCAGGGCAGGGCAGGGGAGTGCAGGCGGCGCGGCGATGCGTCTCGAGAGCTGTGCTGAAGCAGACTGCGGCGGGGAGGGAGCGCTCCGGCCGTTTTGAGGTGAGGTCCCCGCAGTCCCAGTCCCAGTCAGTCCCTCCGTGCCGCGGGCAGCGGGCCGCCGCTGGGCCGTGGCCGCCGTCACTGACCGGCCGCAAGACGCGGTGCGGGGGAAGGGCGGGGGTGGGGAAGGGGAGGGAAAGGGAGGGAAGGACAAGGTTGGGGAAGGGGAGGGAAGGGGAGGTGGACCGCGTGCCACCGGGCCACCGGGCCCCGGGCCCCACCGCGCGCCAGGTACAGACCAGACGGGAAAGGGCTTGGCTGCGCTGGAAGACCCGGCGGGGGACGTCGCGGGGGGGGGGGGGGGGGGGGGGGCACCGGCGACCACAAGATCGGGCCATCGGGCGCATGCCGTGTGCAGCGAGGACCCGATGGGTGTCGGTGTGTCGGTGCCGGGCGGTCAGCCTGGTCACCCTGCTGCGCGCACTGCTGTGCACTGCAGGGCCGGCGGGGGCGCGGCCTCTGCTGTGACCGCAGCCAATCATCTCGACGGCGGGGTGGGCGTGGGCGATGCCGCACGGAATATCCTCGCGGCCCGCGGACCCCCGCCCAGGACTCTAGCCGACGGCGCCCGCGGCAGCAGCAGCAGCAGCAGGAGCCGCGGTGCTTCCCTGTCGGAGACAAAGCACGGGGGGCTAAAGAGTCCGGCAAGTCACCCGGTGTCCGCCGTGCCGTGCCGTGCCGTGCCGTGCCGTGTCTGCCTCGGGGCACACTGGCCAGCCACTCGCTGCTCTCTATTTGGCCATCCCGTCATGCAGCCACGGCCAGGGCCTTACCTTCCCTTTCCGCCACACGACTCAATGCCTTATTGTTGTCGCCGTCTGGAGTCTGGATCCTTACTGGATCGAAAACGTGAAAAAAAAACTCCAGCTCCAGAGTGTGCCCGTCCTGGACTGGCTCGCCCGGCGGAACAGACGGGATCCTCGAAGACAACGGAGAGCGCCCTCCAGAAGCGTTAACTTGGGGCTGCTCTGCTCTGCGGCTGACCACAGCGCCAGCAGCGCCAGCGCCAGCAGCGCCAGCAGCCGCGCAGTGTACTAGCCCGCGACATCCGGAGGCACGTCCTGGAGTGCATATTACACTGCCTGACGGCTGCGCGCCGACTTGCCACTTGCCGACATCCTGGACGTGCTGTGCCGTAGGCGCCATAGGTTCCTACCGGAGGGAGCGCGGCAGGGCGGCAGCAAGCGGCGCCACGACACTGTACTGTACTAGTACAGGACATGCCGCGATCCAATTGATAAGCCCATTGGCGCTGCCCCCACCACGCATGGCCCCACCCGCTTCCTCACATCGTTTGATCCGCAACTGAGGATCTGATTTAATAGAGCCATTTATTAAGGCACTGCAGGTGCGCTCTCTCTCTCTCTCTCTCTCTCTCTCTCTCTCTCTCTCTCTCTCTCTCTCTCTCTCTCTCTCTCTCTCTCACACACACACACACACACACACACACACACGGAAGGTGGTATGACTGGTCATACAGCACGGTTCAACCATATTGAACCCCCGCGCAGCGCACACACCTAGTATTAAGCAATAAATCAGCATGCAAACTTCTCTAGCTGCACAGAGGGGCGTGGAAAATACTCCCTCTGCTGGGATGTATTTAAATATATCGGTGCACCGCGATTATAATTCGATCCGGATGTTCTGCACCTGGCTGGAGCAGTGGGGAACGTCAGCGCATGCAGCAAACATTAAAGAAAAACCGCAGGCTGAGATCGAGTCGCCCTGTTGTGAGATTAAATCAAAAGAATCAGGCACGATTTAAATAGGTGTATATGTATACCAGGTGTATCATTGGCCCCGGGCAGTTTCGGTTTTAGGCAGTCCCGCAACACACTATCTCCGTCTCTTTCTGGCTCGTCCACACGCGTGAGACAGAAAGAGACGGAGATAGTGCTTTGCGGCACTGCCTAACACCGAAACTGCCCGGGGCCCATGATACACCTGGTATATCGGGAAAGGGCAGTGGGGGTCCGCTGGGTACAGGCACGAGCTGGAGTTGCCGGATGAATCGAATGAACCTGATACCCTGCGCAGACCGAGGCCGAGGCCTGGGCGGCTGGCAGGCGGGCACATGGCTGTGGCAGTCCGGCGTGGCCTGGACCCGGTAGAGGGTGGGGAACTACTTTTTCCGACGGCTCTTTCGGCGTGATTAATGGGGGGCGCCTGTCGCATCGTACAGCGCCGACCGGCGCCGATACATCGGGCTGCGGGTGACTGCGATTGACACCCGGGCGAGTTCAAGTTTGAGCTCAGGCGCGCGGGGGCGGGAGAGGCGAGCAGGGGTGAACGGTGCGTGCGGAGAGGCGGGGCCGGGGGGCCGGGGGGCCGGGGGGCCGGGGGCCGAGAGGCCGGGGCCGGGGGGCCGGGGGGCCGGGGCCGGGGCCGGGTCCGAGAGCCGGCAGTGACAAGCGATGACTGACTACGCCGTGGACTCCGTACGCCGACCCGGTAATAGATCACATCGACGCCGATCGTCCGTTGCGATGGACGATCCGATCTTGTGAGCCGCGCTTTACGCTTTACAAATGACAGGCACCGCATGGCACTGCCCGGCACTGCCCGGCACTGCCTGTCTTGTTGTCACCGTTTCCCATCTTTGGTCTGCAAGCTGCATATGACATATAGACTTCGAAAGGATCATAGCAGGGGGGCCGGGCCAGGAGCCGGTCCTTCTTCTTCCTCCATGGCTCACGGTCCACGCGCGCTCCGAAGCCCGCGCAAGCCGCAGCGCAGGCGTTAGGGATCACAGTGGTTTGCCCCCGAGCTCTAGTCGAACCGACGGGTTTATGTCCCGCTTGCCCGCCTTAGTCGTCGCCTCGCTCTATCTTTGTCGGATCCGATCGGACCGCCCAATGTCGGTTTCTGGTCTGGCTGAGTACCAGTACTACCACTACAAGGGTGTCCCAAAAATCTCGGATTTGGCCCACGGGTTCCTGGTTAGGCAATTCGTGGTCTAGAATGGCGCTGTGGAAAATTTGAGCGCGATCGGACAACGCTAAGTTGAGGCGCATGGGGCCTAAAGTTTTAGACGTGTACCCCACTCCGACGGGCCACCTGACTTAGTGGCCGCCCCTGCACCGTCGCTATGCGTTCAAAACAAAATTCTTGTTTGTCAGGGTTTCACTAGGGTCTATTCTACCCACTTTGCCACCTCCCCCGGTGATCGCGACACTGACCGCGACGGGGCGCCGCGGAAAAGCGAGAAATCACGTCACGTGACGTCACACCCACATGACGTGATTTAGGCCGGAAATGTTTGTGGCCGCATCTAAGGAACTAAGCTAGGTATACATCTATCCATGTTTAGTCAGTTTAACCCCCCGCGAAGCTCGTGAAAAATCGACCCAAAGATTCTGGTCCATCCGAATAAGTTTGTACCGCGTGCGCTTCCACTTCCCAGCCCCGGACTCGCTACGGCCCGGCTGTCCGGCCCACTTTCATTCGTCAGTGACAAAAGCGCGCGAACGCATCTGGACCTGGATGCTGTGGCGAGCAGGGCAGCGGCGAGGTGGCAGCGCGCGCAGTACGAACTGCACTCGGACGGATCGGGTGCTTTGAGGCGGTATTTCACAGGGACCGTGGGGGGTTAAACTGACCAAACATGGATGGACGTTAGAGGAGGTTAGTCCCTTCGATGCGGCCACAAAAATTTCCGGCACAACTCACGTCATGTGGGTGTGACGTCGCGTAATGTGATTTCGCGCTTTTCCGCGGCGCCCCGTCGCGGTCAGAGTCGCGATCACCGGGGAGGTGGCAAACTAGGTAGAATAGACCCCAGTAAAACACTGACAAACAAGAATTTTGTTTTGAACGCATAGCGACGGTGCAGGGGTGGCCACTAAGTCAGGTGGCCCGTCGGAGTGGGGCACACCGCTAAAACTTTAGGCCTCATGCGCCTCAACTTAGCGTTGTCCGATTGCGCTCAAATTTTGCACAGCGCCATTCTAGACCACGAATTTCCTAACCAGGCACCCGGCACCTGTGGGCAAAATCCCAGATATTTGGGACACCCTCCCTAAACCACTCCTTGCCAGGTTCGGTTCGGTCCGGTTCGGTCCGGTCGCTCCCCGCCCGCATCGCACCTACCGATAGAGCTTGCGGTTAGAAATTGTCACTGGTTATTCGGTTATTGGAATAACCGTTTTTACATGTACCTAACCGATTAATCGATTAACCAAAAATAACTATACAACTGGGCAACTTTTTAACTTTATCAGTTGGTTAATTATAGAAACCGTTCTGTTAATCGTCAGTTAACCGTCAATGACCGGTTCCTCGATTAATCGGTTATTTTTTAAATCAGTAACTACCCTACCAGGTAATGTAATAACCGAAACCGGTAACTAGTTTATCGGTTGACCACACAGCCCCGGCGCTGGCCCGGAGCTCCGCTAGCGGGAGGCTGCTCGTCTCGTCAGGTCGCATCGGGACGGGATGCACACCGCCGATGTCTTTCCGCCGTCCGCCAGCCGAACACGCGGTGGAATTTAAATTGCGGGACAAATTGATGGAGCCGCGTGCTGTACATTTCATAATTGGCACCCCATTTGAATAATTCGAATACGTCTGCAGGGGCGGCGGCGCCGTGATGGGATCGGCGCCGCGGTGTCCGCGACCCGTTACCCCGCGCATCGACACGGCAGGCGCGGATCCAGGGGGGGGGGGGGGGCGATTGCCTCCCCCCCCCCATAGGGCACCCGAAAGGTAGGCAATTCGCGTTAATCCTCCTGAAAGTAGGCAGAAAGCGCTACATCGCCCCCCCCCCTATGAGCCGCCCCTGGATCCGCGCCTGTGACACGGCGGAATTTCTCATAGAGCACCAATGACGGCGGGATTTCTCATAGCGCCCCGATGACGCGTCCGCCGGGACTCGCGACACGCATTTCGATAGTGTTATTTCCTCCCGCTGCGTCCGAGGGGATTCCCTCCCGGCTCCGGACGCCAAGTACCCCGCAATGCCTTTCGTCCGAACCGGAATCAGACGCCATGTCCCATAGATCGCCGCCGGCCGCGACAGGTGTAGCGCGATCCGTCGCGTGGCGGGGCGTGGCGCAGGAACCAGTTTACACGACCGCTCCTCTACGATGACGTTTCAGGTTTTTGCCCACGTGGGGGCGGGGCAGGGTGACAGAAGGACACGTGGCCTGCGACCGCGGGCAGCGCAGCGGTGGCGATTAAAACGGGAGTAATGGAGTGGCGGAATGAGCTTCAGTAAGTAGTGGCTTCCGTTTGTCGCCTGAAATGGGAAAACGGTCGTTCAAAGTGGCACTCGTCAAAGGAGCGGTTGGGGACGCTCCGCTGGCCGCTGGCCGCTGCAGTGCCGGCGCCACCATGTGCCAATGTGCCAATGTGCCACCCGCTACCTGCTCGGTGCCCGGGGCCGGGGCACCCCTGGAACCGGTCCGTGACGTCACTAGTCACTGCACCCCTTCGCTGTGAGACTCGCAGAGTGTGCGGGCGTGCGTCTCACACGCTGACCGTCTCCACTTCTCGCAGCCGCAGCCCCTGGGCTTCCCTCACTCCACCTGCGTGGCCGGGAGACGCAGCATCATTCACATTCACCTCTAAAACATTCCTACCGGATAACCCAGAACACTGGGGCGCTGCTGCTGACGCCTCCTGGTCCCCCTGGTCCTCCTGGCTCGTGACCACCGGCCAAGGGACCGGATCGGCCTGATCCTAGGAACGACCCTCCGGATATCCATCCTGTTTTGTCGGTTTACGGCTCCTCATCCAGATGACCCACTCGGTTTTCTCGGGAATGTATCAAGTGGAGCGGAGCGTTGCGGAAGACTCATACATATATAATAAGGCCGTCCACACTCTCAAAAAAATATGCCTGAATCACGCATAATATGCCTGTTTCATAGCAGATTTTATGCCTAAACCTCGAAATCTTCCCCGAGCATAATATGCTCAAAACGAGCATAACATGCTCGAAACAAGAATTTCGTAGTGGCTATGCAGCTATATGCCTGAATGAAGGCATAATGCCACTAAATATGGATGCCCAATTCAGGCATCAGTCTACATGCCTAACTCAGGCATCAGATTGTGCCGAATCGTATGCCTGTATCGGGCATAGTGATGGTTGGCACAAGTATCCTTGCTGAATTGGGGAAAGTTACCCAGGATTTCAGGGTAGGCATAAAATTTGCGCTGATTCAAGCATACTTTTTTGAGAGTGCATATACTTGGCTGGCCGGTGCACGATGCGCAGAACAGCGGCCAGGGAAAGTACGCGCCACGCCACAGGGGCCACAGGCAGCCGCAGCTGTGCCATGAGACTGGTCAGGAGACTGGACTGGTTCAGCCTCTCGACGCTCTGGACCACGGAGCTGTGCGTCACGGCGCGCCGCCGCGGGCGTCCCATGCCGGCGTCCGGCGTCCCATGGCGTCCTATGGCAGCGCATCATTTACAAACAAAAACAGCCCGACGCACTCGTTTCCCACGAACCGATCCAGAATTAGCTGGGCTTTCCATTCGGGGCACATCCACACTCACACACACCGAGGAAGAAAGAGTCACGACCATCGGCCTATCTTTGGCTGTTTTATGAAAACTTTGCCATTACACTTCCCTCCACAACGGACTTCCCTCGACCTTCCTACGGCGCCCAGCCAATCATGCACGCTCAGCACAGCCACACACACACACACACGCGCGCGTGCGCGCACACATATACACACACTTACACACGCACACTCACATACACTGACACACGTCCGACCCGGCCGTCCCCAGAAGATCGTGTGTCATCTTCGCTATTGCAATTGAGACGAGTCCTTCCTTCGAGGGGAGAGGAGGGGGTGGAATTAGCAAATTAGGCTGAAACCACACGAGAAGCGTGAGGTTTGTGCGAACGCTGAGTATCCTAGGTGGGTCTACTCCACGTGTGGATGCCAACGCCGCGCCGCGCCACGCCCTCCGCAGTGGCCAATGCGTGGCCGCGTACGCCGGCCAGCCCCTCCGGCCCCTTCGGCCCCTCCATGCCGGCCCGGCTAGCCCGGCCAGCACCGGGCACGGCGCCGGCCCCGGGCTCCGGGCTCCGGGCTCCGGCGTACCTCTGGCAATCCTCCGGCAGGAGCAGCACAGCCGTTATCTCTCGTGATGTACGGCCGGCGGGCGGCGGGGCGGGCGGGAGTATTTTGGGCCGACGGCGGGAACGAGAACAAGACTCGCTCATTGACGCGGAAGTTTCCTCCCTGGACCAGTGGGTGGCGTTTGTCCGCAGCGTGGGGAATTACCCCCTTGGCGCCCCGCTCCAGCGGCTCCAGCGGCTCCAGCGGTCCCGGCCCGACCCGGTCCTGCCCGGTCCGGCGAGGGATGGGCGGGCAGCGGCCCGGGGGTGCGGGGCTGGGCGGGGCGGGGCGGGGCGGGCAGCACTCAGACTCCTGGCGGCCTTTGAACCTTCGTCCAGCTCCACGCGCTCCTACCACGCGTCTGCTGGGATCGGAGACGTGGATGGGGATGAGATACCGGAGCAAGGAATGAGATGGGCACGGGTCGGTCTGTGCACGAACGTACCCACATTTCAATTTCCGTGCCTTTTCCGTGGTTTCCGTGCATCAAAAGGGCAGTGAAATCGCTCACGCCGGCACCTCCGATTTCGCGGCAAATAATTTGAATCCCGACACGGTGTGTCTAGTGGTGGTGGTGGTGGTGGTGGTGGTGTACACCGGAGGAGCCTGGAGGCTTGGCCGCTTAGCAACCAGCGGACGTCCGAGGCGCCGCCGTGGGGCGCGCGCGTCTTCGATCGAATTATACCTTAATTCTCTTGCCGTGGAGGCTCCCGGGCCCGTGGGTCGTACTATAAGTAACCGTCTTTTTATTGCCATCGCCGTAACTCTGAGACCAAATGCTCCCGCCAAACCATCACCTAGGCATAATCATGGTCAAGGTAAATGGCCGAACCGCGAAAGAGAACGTGCCGTTCAGCGACGCCCGCGGACCAAAAAAATACTATTACACTTCGCGAAATACTGGTAGGCCCGGAGTGTCACAAAACTGGATTTAGTGCAATTTTCATATTTACTATTTTTTGTAATTAAGAATTTTATGATTAGCTGGTAGTTAATTTTTATTTACAATAAGGGGAAAGTGAACGTGGATGACTTTAAGTTTTTTTTTGTTTTAAATTTAAGAGTCTACTCTAGCTTGCAGGTGCGAACTGGATGGGTGGCGCGCTGGCAGACATAGTGCTATACGGGGTATGCCGAATAGTCGTAGGGTACAGCGACTGAAGAAACTATGTAAAACGGGAAATGTGAGGGGAATCATGGCGAGACTTCATTGTCGATAGGTTGGCTGGTCGCGGCGCGGCCCGCAGCCCCCTATAGTGCATATTCTAGGGTCCTAAGCGGTCCCGACTCTTGATTTGCCTCCCTTTTAACCAGGGCTCGACTCGGCTCGGCACATCAATAAGCTGTTTCACAAGAAAGGGAGAGGTCCGATTTTTTTGCGGGGCAGGAGAAGGATGGATGATACTGACGCAGCCAGTTGACGAGCCGAGCACGCGAGCTCTGTCTTTTTCTTTTGCTATTGGATGGAGTGAGAAAGCTGAATTTCAACTCCGTTTTGAGACTGTCTGCTGCATTTCTAGAGTGTAAAATGATATCCGACGCTCTCGTATGGGTACTATGCAAATGTCAGGAAGGTCTGAAAAACTTCTCACAGAGACGTTCGGTTTTGGCGTAAGGGGCATCATAGGAAATTAAAAAAAGTCCAATCTTCACTGAAACTATAAGGTCACTCCGTGCCTAAAAAAATGTCCAATCTTGAGTGAAACTATAAGGTCACTCCGTGCCTAAAAAATAAATTTCTTTTTTTTAAAGGTCGCAACCCTGGGGAGCAGACTCGGACTAAACCTCCTGCCAGCCCTAGACCCGGAGTCAGTCAAGAGCACATTGTCTGCAAATGCATCCTGTCTGACCAACCATTGCCTTTCGTGGTTAGTTGTGGCTTCCTATCTGTGACACATACAATATGTTAGCCGTCTCACCGAGCTCGTCCATACTCAGTACCGCTTCGCGGGCGGGCATAAGGAAAAAAAAAGGGGAGGGGCATGCGAGGTATTGTAGAAACACAGCGGCAGTCCGAATGAGATTTAATTTAAACTCGGTGGCGCCACAAAAGGATCATACGTCAATCGATTTTCGGTCGTTTAAGCTGTCGGCGGATCAAGAGAATGCGGCCTTGATCAGAAGACGTTAGAACACGTGCTTTATATATCGTAACCATGGTAATGGGACGCTCAAGCATACCATTAGCGGAGGAAAATTCGCAAGAGCTTCCAGCTCCATCGGCTGCACAGAACGACGCAATGTTAATTAGTAGACCGGCACCAGCAAGCAGGCCTTGGGTAGTTTAATTTTGTCATTATTGGTAGTGCAGTAATGACTTCCACACCGACTCCGATGGGTAACGACCACTGATACACCCTCTTAATGACGAATTTAAAGACAGAATACGGAATTAAATTTCAGCTTCTGAGATTCGCAAATCGTGCAAGGACTGGAAGTCGCCCCAAGACCAGAAAACCGCAGGAAACCTCTGCTTTTTTGGACACATTTAGGTCGCGGTGACTCACCACAGCCCTCCATATTTTTCGTACCCCCGCACTCCCGGATGTTTCCGATTGGTAGTTAGCTTCGCTGTTGTTTGAGGGCGTCTCTGTCTGGAATACTCTTTTAGGACTTCCATCGGCCAAACACAGACGGGATCAGGATCATCCCGGGTGGAAGGATTTGTAGTTGAAAGTGCAGCCGTGGTTTGCAGGTACATCAGAATGTACGCTGAAGTTTGTTAACTTCTTAACCATATACCGATCGAACTTCGCATACTTTTGCTCCCATTGACCAAAGTGCGTACTGAAGTTCAGTTGCACAGTCTCAAAAAAGTTCAGAGAAACTGAATACCAAGTATGTATATGTGTAGTCAACTGCAGTTGGACTGCAGTTGAACTGCAGAAAACTGTAGTATTTTCGTCCCCTTGGGTTGTGTGCAGTTTTGTTGGTAGTTCGATTTGCAGTCTTGTCAGGATTGTCATTTGCACACATGGGTGCACACAACTGCATACAGAGGTGCACATGGAATGCCGTTTCAGAATAAAATCCCAGCAATACTTAGCAGTGTTCAAAAAATTTCGCCCCGCCTCTCCCTCAGGTCCCCCTCAGGTCCTAACCCTCTCTAAGCTTCCCATCATAGTTACACACCTCATACTTATATTTCATAAAACTCACCTGGAGATAGCTGGATTTGAACCCGCGAATTTAGGCTCACCAAGCGGAGATGCTATCCACTAGGCTGTCAAGCCCGCATTCAAAGACCTGGTGCAAAAGCCCAACTGCTTCGACGGCGAAGCCAGAGGCTCTCAGCTGTGCTGGACTACAGTTTCGTCTATAGTTTGTCCACAGTTCGTCTACAGTTTTCAACACTAAAGCGGTCTGTACTCTGGACTTGGGTTAGAATGGAGATGAACAACATTCCGAATTTGACTCATGAACTCTAATTATTGTTTACTGTTTCGCCTGTAGTTTGTCTCTAGATTCGTCCCTGTCCCTGTCTGTAGTTCCCAACACTAGACCCGTTTGCATACCCAATGACAGAAAGGCTACCGATTTACTGAAGACATGGCTTGTGATGGCAACTGCAATTAGTGATTACAGATGGTCTACAGATGCATTTGGCTACGACCTGCAGTTTTCAACTATATTCCTGTCTACATACGCTATGGCAGTTATATTGCAGTTTATTTAAAGACAAATATCTAGTTCGTAACTATACTTCGGGGACTACAGTTTCAACTTCAGTTGGTCTCAAGATCCTTTCACCCGGGATATGAGGCGGCCGCTGATGTCATGACTGGCAAATCTCTGACTGGCCGTCGGGAGTGTGGTGAAGTGAGCTTCCTGAGGATAAGCCACCTTCCGACCGCCGCTGAGGACTCATGGAGGTGGCTCTTGGAGGAGCCAATCGGTATAGAGGGTATGATGTCCCATGGCCGTTTGACCTGGCAGTTTCTGTCCATAAGAAATGAACATATGACAAAGGTAAAAAAAGAGGAGGGAAAAGGAGCATGACGACGCGCGAAGGCAGGAACTTTTCAACATGCAACAAAATAATGCCACACTTCACTTTTGAATGGGACACCGGAGCAACTATTTCCTTTTGGGAACGGTGCGGAAACAATTTATTCCCTCTCGGTTCCCTCTTCACAGCGCAGTATTTGTCGACAACCGCATATCTTTTGTTATCGAATCGTTGAGTCAGCGTGCTGGAATGGCAAACATGCGACCTCAAATATGTGGGAACCATCGGGAACCGGACCAACCATTACGATTGTCGAAATGCTCTTGTGAAGAGAACAAGCAGAAAAGCCTAAATAAAGAAATGAAAATAATGCCCCAAAAGAGCACATACTCTTCAACGCGGTCGTTATTAAAAACCGATCACACCTTCCAACCCGACCGGGCGGGGTCGGGTAGTTTCCACAGCTGCGCACACAGCCCGACCCAACCATATCTCTCTTCCCAGGCCCTCAGCAGCAATAATTATTAATTATCGTTGTTATGTGACGTCGCGGAAAGCGCCTCGCAACAGAGTATACCTGCAACGTACTTTTCGCTTCAGGCCGCTGGCACCTACCGGCACCCCGTCGGATCCCCGTCCGTCTGCGGCCGTCACGCGACCGGACAGACACCAGACCGCACCGGACATATACTCATCATTTTCTCCTTTTTCCGGTTGCGCCGATCTCTGCCGACACACACACACACACACACACAGACACACTCGGAGTGTGTCACACCCCATCACCAACCCTGGGTTCTTTGGGGGTCCGGCTGGGTACGGTAGTACATGCGGCGTTTGCCGGCGTCTCGGCCGAATGGCGCACGGCGTGGCGCCGACGCCCGCCGGCGCGGTGAAATGAATGTCAAGTACAAGGCCGCAGACACTATGCTACTCGCCACTACGCCGGGGGAGGGGGGGGGGCAGCCTTCGCCACAGGAGAGCAACGCTCGCTGCGGCGCGGCAGAGCAGCGGCGGCGTACCTAACGACCACCATTGTGCGTGCCAAATATTTGAACGACACCGCCGGAGCACTGCGGAGCACCCATTCGCGCCTCAGCATCCGCCGGCCATCGGCGGGCAGTCTAGTCTACCCTCTACGGGGAGAGGATCCTCCGGGAACACATCCGAATTACCTCGCCGCTGGGCGCCTGCGAGGGCCGGGGTAGGCCAGCCCGCACGACACGGGTGCACGCCGAGGTCCAGGATTGCCTACTCCGCAGGCGCTAGGCCGGATTAGGTTCGTTGGACCGCCCGGGTCCGCGCGGGTCCCGGGCGGAGAGGAGAGGAGAGAGGGTAGAGGGTAGCAGAGCAGAGGCACGGGCGACGGCGCGGGCGACCGACAGGTGATAAAAAGTCGCAAATCATAATTGCGAGGAAGCGACGAAACAAAAGCTGAGGCGTCACGCTGACGGGGCTTATGATTGCCGATTTAATTGAGGGCCCGACCCGAGAGTGCCAGTGCGGCCCTGCGGCACCTGCGGCCCTGCAGCCTGCGACACCTGCGGCACAGCACGGAGTTGTATGAAGAAAGGCGGGGGCCGGCTGGGCCGGCTGGCCGCACACCGTCGACTCTGTCGGGATGAGAAATCTAGCCTAGACGTTATTCTACTGAGAGGCCGCGGGGAGACGAGGCTTACGTCCGAGTGGAGGGCAGCGGCCGAGTCGAGCACCGGCCTAGCCGGCGGCTGGCGGGGAAGTCCAAGGGCTGGTAGACCGGCCGGGACCGAAGCGGTGGTCTGTGGCAGCGTCACCAGCCTGGCCGCGCGAGCCACAGTCCCCCGTATCACCTGCGGACAACCAGGTGGTATAGCGCGTCACGAGTGCTGCGTGTGGGCACGCGCCACGCGCACCTCCCAAGGACAACGGGTTCCCGACCCTGGTTTAGCATCGGTTCTAACTGATTCTACCCCTACCTGGAACACCGGAGGATCAACGCGGATCACCACGGCGTGTGGGTACGCGCCACGCGCACCTCCCAAGGGCACCCGTCCCGTCCCTGGCTCAGAGCAGGGGGTGGCAACGCGTCAAAGCGCCTGGTTCCATGCGGTAGCGAGCTGAAATTTGTCGCAAATAGTTCGCATTATAACAATGAGGCCAGGTGTGCTACTTGCAATTGAGATATTAGCACAGGTTATGCCTTGGAAGTTGCTACTATGCAAAGATATATGAGTTTTCACTTGATCTTTCTGAGTTATAAGCGTCGCAAATCTTGTCTACGATTCTGCGTTTTCACAGAGATTTGCCATTTGGGACGAAGTATCAACCATATTACATAGTAAATATAAGTTAACTAGATATATAAGTATCTCACTGGATGTAAAACGTACTCCTCTAATCGAATGAAACCAATCCTGAGCGAATCGGTTCATTAGTCTCGAAGATAATTTGAATATATTAGAGCGCTACCGCATGGAACCAGGCCCTCTCACGTGCTTGCTACCCCCTGCTCAGAGTCGGTTCTAACTGATTCTACCCCTACCTGGAACACCGGAGGATCAACGCGGATCACCGCGGCGTCCATAACTGGATCAAATCGAGACATTTTAAAGAAAAATCGTCAAGGTCGCACTTCATTTTGTCTTCTCTGAATCATGATTTTGTTGGTTTCTCCACGGAGAAGCATGGGGAAGCAGGCTGTCTAGGCATCAGCCGTACGTATGTAAGGTCCGAGGCCGAGGGCAGCCGTGCCATCTCAAAAAATGAATGCTTGAACTAACGAAAAATGTGCGTTAAATCAAGATTGGCGGAGTTTCTTAAATCAAAGAATATGATGCTTGTTAAGCATATGATAAGCTTGTTCCAAGCATATGAAGCTTGTTCGAAGCAGAACAAAGCTTGGCGCCAGTGTGGCTATACTTGAGTGAAGCATAATATTCTTAAATCTTGCAATTATGCCGGGAACACAAACATATTATGCTCGGCGAAGAATGTGCGGTTTAAGCCTAAAAATTGCTTTGGATAAAGCATAATATGCTTGATTCACGCATTCCTTTTTTCTTTAGAGTGTGGGCCCGTGCACAGTCGTGCCAGCACCTTGTCGTTCGCCCCGCGCGCGCGCGCGCGCGTGTGTGTGTGTGTGTGTGTGTGTGTGTGTGTGTGTGTGTGTGTCGCTCAGGGGGGAGCGAGAGCAACGAGAAGGTGCCACTCTTTCACAACGGACTGCTGCGCGATTCCACCGAAGACGAAGAATAAAACCAGACCTCTGTAATTACAACCTTTGCTGCTACATGGCCCGCTTGATAAAAGCCGTCAGCAATGTACGCGGGAACGAGAGACCCGGAGACGCGGGAACGGGACGCGAATAACGATCCAATCGGATTCATTTGACAGACTCCCGATAGTCAGCCACAGGGCACACATGATCACGGCGGCATATACAGAGCACAGGGGGGGGGGGGGGGGGGGGGGCACGGCTGGGGAGAGGGCCGGCACCGGGCCGGGAGGGGTTCGCTGGCGCTAATTCAAGACGGAAGCGTTTTCTAAGGGTCCCATCCGCCTCGTCGCGAACCCAGGACTCTCCCCCCCCCCCCACCCTCCGCCCCCCTCAATCTCTCAATTTTGACTGGTGCAATACGCAGAACGCGTTATTTGCGCGTCTGGACTCCCGTTATCAGGATTCGGTTCAATACAGTTATCTTCGAGTCATACCGATTACGTGCCGCGACCGGCCGCGACAAACACGCCCAAACACTGCAGAACAACAATCCCATCGTTTCAAAGTTCTTCGTTTGCACCAGTTTGCACTACTTAAAGCGGTCTCAGCACTTAAATTTTGTAAGGAAGCATTAAACATGGAGAAGAAAGGATTTGTTATTCCAGCCGCAGACAAAACAACCTTATCAGCCGCCGCACCTTAAAATATTTGTTCGCTCAAGGAAATATTAGTTGAGCCAACTATATTTTTTTGCGTCGCTTGATCAACCTTTTTCTCCGTGAAAAAAAATATATTTTTTGTCTCGAATTTTTTGACGCCGCGAGGAAGGCCGACGATGAGGCGGCAGAGCCCAGAGCAGGGAAGCTCCTCGTCGCTGCACCACACCCACCTCACGGCTGAGAAGCCCATTATTTGTTCTCCAGGATGCAGAAAACTCTTCAAATGGGTATCCCGAAAACAGACCGCGATGAGGGCGGCTAGACTCACCGGGGCTGACATGTTGGGGATGCGACGCGTGCGTGGCGAATAGTGTGTCGTCTGGCCGCGCTGCGCTGGCTGCGCTGGCTGCGCTGGCCGCGCTGGCCTGGTCTAGTGCGAAGGCCCCACACCACACTACAGCCTCTAGCCCTACACGCCTGCACCCTGACTGTCGTGGCTTATCAGCGGCCATGGCCACGCCACAGCCACCACTGCAGCACGCCGCGGTGACACTTATCTGTTAGGAGCAGAGCGAGAGAGATGGATGATCGGACAGACGGACGGATTGATGGTAGACAGTCACCCATGTGCATAATGTGTTCGGCAGAGCGGATGTATGGCGGTGTTCCGCAGCGCTTGGGCGTTTCATTTTTTTCAACGGTGGCCTACCACGGTGCGCCCCGTCCCATTCACTCGGCGTCAGGGTTGTTAAAGTTAAGTTACGGTCTACCGGCCTGAAGCCGTTAACGCTAAAGTTCGGTAGCGTTTACGGTGGCGCGTTTCAGTTTTCGAATGCACATGACGATAACGAGTTACGTTAACTGGGTTTGTTAACGGCGTTAAAGCATTAATGTAACTTTAGCGCATTTAGTTCTAAAAACTGCCGTAACTTTAGAGCGTTACGTTAACAGCCCAAACGTAACGGGTTAACAATAGCGCGTTACATTTCTAAATTAACTTTAACAACCCTGCTCGGCGTGTAGCGTGAGGCTGACTGTGTGCTTTCTGTCGTTCTCCAAGCGGCCGGCCTCTGGTCGGTTCTGCGCTGGTGTTTGTTTTCCCGCCTTTCTTTCGAATGAGAATGTGAATGTGTCGTTGGTTGTGGGAGCCGAGCACAAGACGACAGCAGAGGACGAAAAATAAAATAAGAACGTGGCCACTGCGAGAAGCAAAGGCTAAAATAATACATTGAAATCATAACCAAACCGCTCAGCCCACAGCGGAGGACCAAGGACGATGCTGAACCTGGACCCCTCGCTATCGCAGGGACAGCGCTAGAGAACCGAGGGCACTAGGACACTCATTCATTCGTCGTCTTGGTCGTCGTCGTCGGCTGTCGCCTTCGGTGGAGGCATGAGAGAAGGGGGGAGGGGCGAGGGTTGAACTGACATGGAACTGACAACAACCAGACAGCAACAACTGACAAGTAAAGAAGGGGGGAGGGGAGTAGGAATCGCTATCTGTGAACGTGAACATAGAACTTTACTACCCTGGTCACTGGTCTAAAGTGCGTCCCTCAGCAAATCAGACCTGGTGCCTGGTGACTTAATTGTAATACTCACTTCGTTCGTAATACGACTGTCAAACATGAAGAAAAAGGTATGTTAGTCTGTGGATGTCAGAGAAAAACAGATATGGAAATTCTTGTAGATACGTTCTTGAATGGTTTCTCTCACTTGAGATTTGCCTTGAAATGTAACCATAATTGTACAATCTATTGTGTTAGTACTAAACTGGATTTTTTTTAACGTCCCGTGGGCTAAACCATTCACGATTTTGTGATTTTTCATCAATGTCTTGAGGTTAAGTTTCAGTACTAGACAAGACTTCGAAGTCGTGTCGTTTGCGGGTTTGCGTTTTTTGTAGTGATTTACACATTTTTCTTATTTTCAGGTATTGTTGATGGGCAAAAGTGGATCTGGTAAAACAAGTATGAGGTCCATTATTTTTGCCAACTATATTGCCAGAGACACTCGACGTTTGGGTGCTACAAGTAAGTCAATCACTGCCCATCTTATCATGTTCAGACCAACATATAGTATCATATGTTATAAAAATACATGCACATTTGACACTTGCAACTTTTTTATTCAGTTGATGTAGAACATTCCCATGTACGATTCCTTGGCAACCTGGTTCTAAATCTATGGGATTGTGGCGGGTAAGTTTTTTATCTTGTCTAAAAATTTATTGCAATATGTCATTTCTTTGTGTAATCAATCTCCCTTTATTCAATATCAGCCAAGAAGCCTTTATGGAAAATTATTTTGCTAGTCAAAGAGATAACATTTTCCGCAATGTGGAAGTCTTGATCTATGTGTTTGATGTAGAAAGCAGAGAACTGGACAAAGACATGCATTATTATCAGAGCTGTCTTGAAGCCATTTTGCAATACTCTCCAGAAGCTCGAGTTTTTTGTTTGGTGCACAAGATGGACCTTGTTCAGGAAGACCAGAGAGACATGGTATAGTGGGCAACAAGTTTTATCCTCTTCTTAAAATTAAAATGTGAGTCATTATTTCAAATCTCAATGTCACAGATCTTCCATGAACGAGAGACAGATCTCAAACGTCTATCCAAACCTCTTGAATGCACCTGCTTTCGCACTTCTATTTGGGATGAGACCCTGTACAGAGTAAGCAAGCACCTTTATTTCTGACAACTTTTATCCTTTCAAAACTGTGACTGGCAATTTATTTATATTATTTTCAAAAATTCTATTTCTTTCAGGCGTGGTCATCAATCGTTTACATGCTGATTCCAAATGTGAAAGAGCTTGAGCAGAGCCTGAATCAATTTGCTGGTATCATAGATGCGGATGAAATTCTTTTGTTTGAAAAAGAAACCTTTCTTGTCATATCGCATTGTCAACGTAGGCCTCATAGAGATATGCACCGTTTTGAAAAAGTGTCAAACATAATAAAACAGTTCAAACTAAGCTGCAGGTGTGTTTAACGTAAATTGAAGAGAATTCTAGAAGTAGTATAATTAACTACACAATATTGATTTTCTATTTTACAGCAAGCTAGCTGCTCAGTTTCAAAGCATGGAAGTACGGAACTCAAATTTTGCAGCTTTCATAGATTTTTTTACCACCACTACATACGTCATGGTGATAATGTCTGATCCCACCATACGTAAGTACATATAAGAAACATCCATTGGTTTGTGTATGTAAAAGTGACGAGTGCTTAATCTAGTTAATATAATCTCTTTCAGCTTCTGCTGCCACTCTGATAAACATAAGAAATGCTAAGAAGCACTTTGAGAAGTTAGAGAGAGTGAGTCAATCTCAAGGAGTTGGTCTCAAATAATAACTTTGATATCCATCTGCAATCTTAAATCAAAGGGCAAGAAGATAACAACAAATGGAACAGTACCATTTTTGTGGAATGTATTAAATTTGTGTCTCACTGCATTTGCTCGTCAAAAAAGTACTGATTGTCATTTGGGTAGAAGTTTTAAAACTATACATATTTTCATATCATGTAAAACATACCTTGCTTTGTATATAACCAAATAATACTAATTGACCCTTGCCAGTCTTTTTTGAGGATCTCCTGTCAGGGCAGGTAACTGTTGTTGAGAGGGCTGTATTTCTTGTTAAGTGCTATTTTTTTATGTTGATCATTTTTTTAAAATGAATTAGTTGATTTATTTACTAAATATATTTCTATCCTTGATCTAGTTTTTCTTTTATGCTTAAACACCTCCCTGTGAAGGAAAGATCATTCTCACTGAAGTAGGAATGTATTTATTGTCAACATGAATAAAAAATATTCTTTACCACAAACAGATAACATTTACGTGGCACAGTATAGCATATAACAGCACGCTAAATAACAATTCTCCAACTAAGATTTTGAGTAGCAATTTCATCTATCTTTAGATTTCTCTTTAGTTGCAAAGTGCTGTTACCATACCCAGAAAAGACGGAACTAACTGATAAACATACTTGGCTCTTCATGGAGGTTCACTCTGTGCCATTCTAAAATGTAAGAAACTGGGAGTGAAATAAGAGGTTCTGCTTGCCTCTTCGCATATTTAAAACAAAACTTGACTAGATTCGGCAGAGGCAATTATATAAAGAAAGTTATGCATAAAAATTGTACTAAGGTCTCTTGCTTCAAGTGAATCACAGCACCTCGGACAGTTTTGGAAAATCAACTAGATTGACAATGTCAAAAAAAGACATAGTTCTAAGAACACCAAATGGAAAAGAATTAAACATTGCTACAGCACTGGGAGTACTACAGAATTTGATATTCATTATTCACACAGATGCCGACATTAAGATGACTTTATTCCATTCTATACCCTTGAAGAAGGAATGAGCTTTAAGCTTAGCGACACCGTGAGGTCCAACTCCCAATCGACTTGGAGCATCAAACCTCAAAATCTGGGGGGAAAAAATTGAAAGTATGCGTATTAGTTGCAATAACAATCATACTTCACTTTTACCGTACAAACACAAACAAACCTGTTGCAAGAGGCTAGCACCTTCTTCACATACATTGTTGGGAACATGTAAAGTGGAATAACTGTGAAAACCCCCTGGGTGACAACTGTATAGTGTCTGCAATGATATGGAAGCAAGTGTTAAATACCAGTAATATTTAGTAAAAGAGAGAAAAGACACACAAAGGTTAACTATGTTATTTAGCTGGCATGATGACAGTATTCACCTCTCCAGAAAGTAACTCAAAAATAAGAGCTCCATAGCTCCACCAATCAGCAGCCGCTGTCTTTGCCTGGATAGTGCTAATTTCTGGAGCCGCATACAATTGTTCTAGTGCCTCAGGGTTTACAACATGATCAACACAAACCCATTGGCACTGGTATGTCAGAACTAAATTCAAACCAGAACCCAACAGCAAATTGTCTGGTCTTAAGTCACTGAAACAGTAATGACATTTATTTTCATTCTCAATGATAGTCGTAAATATTAAATTCTGAAAAGTGTGTGGAGGGAAATTAAATACACTAACCCAATGACAATTCCCCATCGATGTAGCGCATCTAATGCCAACAGCAACTGAGCCGCCCACAGCCGAACTGTGTCAATCGGTAAACCAATACATGAGCTCTGATCAGTTCTTGGATCAACTCTTTGCAGAGCCTCTCGATCAAGACTTCTGGACAAAGCTCTAGCACGGCCCTCAAACATGTCCTGAAAAGTGGTAAAAACAATGTTATTAATCTTTTAACTATAAAACATTCTTGAGAAAGGTTGAAAATAACTGAATTTATACATACATCACAGCTGAAACGCATTCGGCTACGAGAATGTCTAGTGGACGATGGTTTTCTTTCCCTGCTCACTGAACGTCTATGCTCTCTAGTATGCAAAGATATTCTATCTTTGCTTGGACATTTTGAGTCAGCTCTTAGTGGAGATTTACTTTGCACATGAGTGCTTGCATTGTAATCATTTATTTTTAGTCCTGTATCCCAATTATCATTGTGCTCATTAAGTAAATCAGTTTGCAGCAGAGCTTTGGCTGCTTCCTCACTTTGGCTCAATGTCTTATTAACTGACTCTAATAATTTCTGGGAATTTTTCAAAATATTTTCAGTTTCAGAGCTGACACCAGACTTTTCATCACACAAACTTTCTAATAAAGTAATGCTACAAACTGATGCTGTTTCAGCTTCCTGAATGACAACATCTGGAGTGCCACCAGTTTTACCCTGATGGATATTTCTTCCAGCTTCACAGCCTGCAGAGGGTAGTTTGGTACACAACCCATTAGCGAAAACTAAAGATTGCTCATCTTGTAATCTACTTCTTAAGATGGTAGATTGTGGAAGTTTTTCATGTTGGTCCATAGACACATATTCCGAGTGATCTTGATTGTTGATAACACTACTTTTGTTTTCTGCAGCACATTTAGCTATGAATTCTAAAAAAGTGTTTCTTGAACTTTCTGGGCTGTGGTACACTTGAAAGTAAGGCTTAACATGGTCCCACAACCGTCCCCCTCTGTAAATGAAAAGTTTTAAATTAATATAAAAACAAAGGGAAACAAAGAAAAACACACCAACAGATCTGAACATACCTTGCCTGCTCAAGAATAAGAAACACAGCACTTTCAGTTTCAATAAAATTGGATAGTTGGCACATGAAGGGGACATTTCGGGGTACAATTGACTTTGTTCTTCGATCAACAGGGCATGGAGATTTATGAAGAACCTAAACCAGGGTAACAGAAGAAATTGATTCGTCACAAATAAAGCAATACAACAATGTTTTTTACTTGGTTGGAGCCGGGTACCTTGATAATATTTGGAGAGTCATTTCTTGTGTTCAGAGCTAGGATAACTGATGATACAACCCCAAGGACTTTATACACCTTTAAATCCTCAACAGGTGCTTCCAGCGATTTCCAGCTATGTATGCTAGCAGTCATCTATAAATAAAAGAGAAAGTTATTTTTTTTTATCAGGAAATGAGGAAATATGCATTTATCTATTCACACTTTTTACTTTCAAAGTCTATGTCTCTGTAAATAATGCATCTATTTGCATATATATAAAAGGTAAGAGAATTCTACTTCACAGATTACACCAAAGATTTGATCTTGAGTAACACATTAAAAAAAAAAGAAATTGTCCGTATAGTACTTACGGGCATTTGTGGTATGTCTGTTATCTCTGGTATACTTCTAGTGGTTGTGTGACTACTATCTAGATGATTATGATAAATTTGCTCTGCTCTCAGTAAATATTGAGATGCCTTTCTTTGAACTAAAGACTTTCTATCCTCTGAGGAGTCGTCTGCAAATAAAAATGTTATCAATGAAAGTTTTTCTGTTTTTCAAACAATGGTTTTCAGAACAAAACAGCACATTCACTCACGCACTCACCTTGAACACCACTGAGAAGGCACGATATAGCAGCCTTGTATGATGAGAAAGCAAGTTCATACTGTGAGTTAGTTTCATGTTCAACAGCTTGACCTATGTGATATCCTGCTTGAGTGATGTAATCCATTATCAATGACTGCAACACATCCTTGTGAGTATCACTTGCTAGGTGAGATGACCCTTTCACAGAAACATTACAGTTGCTAGGTGAAGAGGGGTTGGTGAAGACAGGCTCTATTGTGGTGGGTTTCACTTCATCTGCTCCTGAGGTTTGCCTTCCACATTCAGGAAGAGATACTGTGACTTCACTTAGTTTTTCACACACCATTCTAACTTCATTCTCAACATGGCTAATTGGCATTTGCTCATTATGGAAGTCATACTCTCCATCCTTTGTGGATTCCAGGTAGCTCGGGGAAGATAACAAAGAAGAAGCAATGTCATCTGCAAAAGTTAATTCAAAACACCTTAAAAAATTGGCCCATCTTGAGGGAACACCAAAAGGAAAATATGTGTAGCAAATAAACATGATATAGTGCTAGATTACTTACCAAGAGCAGAACAGTTACGAGAATGTATTGATACTTCCTGTAAATTTAAAAAGAACAATTCAAAACTGCACTTTTTATATAAACTTTGTAAAATCATAGGACTTCAAGAAGAACTTACTTGAGGTGCATGAAGGGGTGAGTCAAGTATGCTGGTTACAGAATCAGTATCAGTCAATGTTGAAGGGCTAGAACTTTGAGATACAGTATCCTGGGTATTACATCTGAAAATAAAAGCAATGGAATCATAAAATTACTTTAGTAACTCCATTAAGGAGGGAAATAGCAACAATAACAACTAACTCTCTTGATAGACTAGGTGATAGAGGTGCTGGTAAGTTCGAGTTCTCTTCCCAGCCACTTCTATTTTCTTCCTGATTTATTAACACTTTTTGACTTTTCTGAAAAGAAAACAAAAAGGAAGGTGAATAATTGAGTTTTACATTAAACCGAGTACCAAACCTATAAATACATTCTACCCATAACTGACAGACCTCAAAAAATTTGACACAAGATTGACTAGTAAAGAGGGGAGGGTGTTTGGCGGTAAAGTCAAGTAATGTTTGGGCCGCAAGTCTTCTCTCCTCTATGACATCTGACTCAAATCTGTATTAGAAACAAATAGATAATTCAACTTTGTATTGATCTATCAATATTTAAACCACAAAGTTCACTTAAGTTGTAATATAATTCACCTGCCAAAGATGCGGGGCTTACAAAATGATGGGAATTGATCTTGAAGGTATAATTTCTCATGACGACTTTTCAGGTCTTTGTAGAGCTTCTGAAATTCTTTGAAGCGTTTCCAAACGATCACCTCAGTCTTGGCCTCTGGAGAATTTCTAGGGAACACCTGTGACAGGCAAACCGATTGGTTTTGTTACATTACTTGAACGTTTCAAACTAAGGATGAGGTAAGGAAGTACAGTAACCTAATACAGTGTGAACCACACATTGTAGACAGCAGGTTACTGTACTTGCTTAGGTTTAAATGTTTAATTAAAAATCTATGCAAGAAAATTGCATGCTGGTGGTCAACAGAAACTGCACAACAGCATGAAAACTTACTGTTGAGGTGACTTTGTATACAGTAAATCCTTTCGCATGCCGCCGGGAATCATTGACGGTAAAATTTCTAACCCACTGGTCTGCCATGGTTTAGAAACGGTTTGAGTTTTGTGCACAGACGGGCACGACGAAACCGTTTACCAATAGCGTTTAATTTTCACGCGTATTCTGCACCAGACCAGGGAAGGTACAGGCTACTGGGAGACGTTATTCGACAGAGGCCGATTTGCAGACCCTTCTGTCTCTAGACTTGGCAGCGAAACGGAATGAAATATATCGACCAAACTTAGCGTGCGAACTCAGTATGCTTGATATAACTGACAAGTAAACTTGATTTCCTCAACCTTTCCTGGTTTTTTAGTTATCGACACGAAAAGTCATCACTTCGGCGAGCCTCACTTTCGTACCATGACCGAAAGAAAAGGCAGCCCCGCACGGGTCGGCCGAGCTGGTGGGGGTTGTGGTGGGGAGAGGGGGAAACTCGGCTGGCTCAGCCATAACGCTGATGCTTCGGTACGTGACGCAGAGTCCTCGGTACGTGACGACGGCCCCGGGCTCAAAATATTGAAAAGTTAGCAGAAGCGATATGCATAGTGACGAAGTGGTACCTCGTCATTAAAGTAAGATCTCGTTGACCGGAAAAATATACATTTGTTAAAGTTCGATCATCTACGTAAGTGTGATCCTCCGTGTAACTGGCATAAACAAACCGTCTGTAGATCGAGCCCGGTGCCGCCTGGCCGGTCGGGCGCCTATTGGGCGCTCTAGATCGATCTAAAATGGTCGGATCGGAAAGATACGCACATCAACGGATAGCCCAGACTTTATCCTAAAAACGCCTCGCTTACACTCCCCATCTAAGTTCGACGGTTCATGAGCTACAGGCAGGAAAGGGGGACCGCGCGGCGCTCAATGTCTGTCGCGTCTCGTGTTTGAATCTGCCCGGTCTGTCCGGTCCGTGACGAGCCAAGCCAACTGCAAGGCTTCCCTGGGCTTCCCCGATAACGTTGTGGCTTTCGCAGGCGGTGGGAAATTTGTTACGATCATGGGGAAGACGCAGCGCTGAATCACTTCTCCCCGTGCGTAAGCCTTTACCTCCCCTGACCAGACGGAGGCGGGCGGACAGTCAGATACATGAGCAGACGACAAACATTTACGGAAAACGAAACAAATCTCTCATAGTAGCCTCTCCCCTGAGGCGTTTTTTTCGTTTCCCTACCCGTGTAGCAGCTGGTAGTGGGGTAGTGGGTCGGCTGACGTCACAAACAGTAACTCGGAATGAAAATGACGAAAATGATCTTCTGGCACGGCGGTGGCCAACGGAGCGCGGGCCTCGGTTGCTTTAAACCCTGGTTTCGTCGGCACGAGAGCTAAAATGAAGCGAAAGAATCTGACAGGGTTGGTGTCACTTATTTTCGGTGAAGGGAACTATGAGGAAGGGAAAATAACCTTTGCTCAACTTACTGACTGTGTCGTAGCTTTCAAATCCAGTAAAATTAATGATGATTGTTAATGCCCCGTTCTCGTCCACTACCAGGAGCTGGCGGTCCTTGTCTATGATGATAGACATGATGCAGATGATGAATTAATGAGAGTCTGCGATTTGAATTGCCCGCCACTTGTGCGAATAATGCCACCATCACAGCCTTCTCCCAAGGCTGTATTATTCGCACTCGACTTGGACTTGTTTACGTTTCAGCCAGCAGAAGACAGAAGACTTTTAACCCGTCTTTCGGACAGGGGAGGTAAAATACATCAAGATCTGCGACCGCGTGTGACGGCTCACAAATGTATTGATTTCTTTCATTTTCCTGCGACGAAGGGAGAACTAAAGCTATGGCATCACCGGTGGAATTGAATAAAGTCATAGACGTCGACTGGAAGTTTGGTGTGACAGCATCCACCAGCGAACAGGATAAAGTGGGAACATCTTATCTCCATTTGAAACTCACAGTTGAAAACAGTGCGAAGGAGTTTAAAAATGTGTACCTAGAAATGACTCTTCCTCAGTTCTACTCTTTCTTGCATGAACTGGAAAAAGCCAAGGCCAGTCTTGACTTTTTGACGTAGCTTTGCGCTCGCCAACAGCAATCTTTATATTTTGTATACTCGTATAGAATATTTGAGTAAGGTTCTCAATTATACCATACCCTTTTGTATTATTGGTTTCCAAGAGAAAATGGTATGTTTTTCTATGGAGTTTTTCAAGTTCTTTACTCGTATATTTTCTTCTGATTTGTATAAGGTTAAATTTTGTACTGTGCTTTATAAAGTTGTGATTACATTCAAACTTTGTTTTTATATGATATGAATGTGTTAGTCCTTTTACTAATTGTGCAGACATACCAAAATAATTTTGATGTCAGTAAACATCGGTCTTGATAAAACACCAGCATGTTTGTTTTTGTTTATTTGAGTCTCCTCTAATTAAAACAAATCCACACTTCAAAAGATCTGAAAATGATTCTGAAAACAACACAGTCTTGGACGAGAAAACAGGAAGCAGTATCTGAATGCTACTGATTCAAATTATACATTTCACAACCAGAAAAAGGCATGGGTAAAAGAAAGGGGTAGGGGGGGGGGGGGGGCATTAGTCCGCCGTACCGCGCCGGCGATGCACAACACATGCCTTATGCATCAGGTGACACGCTGGTGGCAAAGTAGTCTTTGGACTGGGTACGGGGCGATAAGTATCGCGAAATCATAGGGGCCCCTCGCCGCTTGCAGGGCCCGCCGGGAGGGGAGGGGCAGAGGAGGTGCTTCCCTCTCCCTCCCTCACGGCCTCGGAAGGAGGGCCATGGAACTCGCTACCCGGATTTCAATGGGGGGTGGGGTGGCGAGCCCGGGCCGCCCGGGCTGACATACAAGAAACCGGTATCTTGTTGTACACTAATGTGTGTGTGTGTGTGTGTGTGTGTGTGTGTTTGCGGCAGAGTGGCGGGGGCAGGAGCCGGCGGGCGTCTCGCGCGCTGTGTGGCGGCCCGCTTCCATTCCAGTTGAGCTGAGCGTGCAGCAGCAGACGGGGCCCAAACCCCCCGTTCCAACTCCGTGTCGCACCCCGCCGCCACTATTCACACCCAATTGGCAAGCATGGGGGAGACGTTCACCAAGGCGAAGCCCAAGCCCGTGGAGCTGACCAAGGATACCATCCACGAGTTCATGCAGCGATTCGACACCGTCGTATCCGACCTCGACGGTGAGGAGCGACGCGGCGGCGCGGGCGAGGGGGTTGTTGCCTTGTGAACCTGTATGACACGTGTTGCCTGTCGCCAGGTGTGGTATGGACGCCCCTCAAGATGCTCCCGGGCGCCAAGGAGGGCCTGGAGAGCCTGCGCGCGGCGGGCAAGAAGACGCTGTTCGTCACCAACAACTCGGTGCTGGGACCCTTCAAGAAGTTTGAACGGCTTGGCTACAAAGTGGAGAGGGTGAGGAGACGGCTTCCGCCCTACATGGTCGCCTTCTGCATGGTCACCGGCAGCGAAACTGTTCCAGGACGAAGTCGTGTTCCCCGCCATCGCCGTGGCCGACCACCTGCAGGAGATCGGCTTCAAGAAGAAGGCGTACGTGTTGGGCGTGGAGTACTTCAAGGACTTCCTGCGCGAGAAGGGGATCACAGTGCTGCCCGACAGGACGAAAGTGTGTGTCAACTGTCCTCTCAGGGAATTACCTTGCCGATCGCTGTCACTCAATGTCTTCCTTGGGCCGCACGCAGAATCCGGAATACCTCGAGGAGGACCTCGTGAATTACCTGAGAGCGATCGAAATTGATCCAGACGTCGGGGCGGTCATCGTGGACCTGGACCTCAACATCAACATGGTGGAGCTGTCGCAGGCCATCAACCATCTGCGAAACAACGAGGACTGCCTGTTCTTCGTCGGTGCCACAGACGCCTACGTTACTTTCCTCGACAATAAGACTCTGCTGGGTATGTACACATAAGGAACTCACGTCAAATTTGTCTACATATTTACATATATTTTTCAGGCGTGGATCCAAGGGGATGGGAGGGGGGGGGGCAACGGTGTCATTGCCCCCCTCTGAAGCATCTCCTGCGCCCGAAGGTCGCCGGAAATGTAGGCAATCGGCGTAACTTTTCCGCCTGTCAGTAGGCAAAAAGCAGGACATTGCCTCCCCCCTCCCCTGAAGCCGCTCCTGGATCCGCCACTGATATTTGTACGCTTACTTATATGTCTCGTTGACGTGCAGGTCCCTACCACTTTATTCGCACGATCGAGGAATGCACTAACAAGAAACCAGTGGTGGTGGGCAAACCTGGGCCCATGATGATTGAAAAATACCTTAAAAAAATACACAACCTGGATCTGGACAGGAGCGTGCTCGTGGGCGACACGTAAGTGCGCGAACACGTCTGGTCGTACGGAGATTCGCTCGTTTGTCCTGTGTTAATTTCAACGTGGGTTATGTTGTTACAGATTGGTCCAGGACATGGGCGCGGCCGCGGCCTGCGGGATGGGCAAGCTCCTCGTCCTCACGGGCGTCTCACAGCTCAGCGACCTGGACGACTGCGACCCCACACTCATGCCCGACTACTACATCAAGTCTATGGCAGAGTTCTCGAACCTGCTGAGTCAGTCATCGAATGGGAAGTCATGAGGGAGGGAAGGCGGCTGCAGCGCGGCGCTGCACACGCGGGATTTCTGAGTGTCTGTGGACTGTGTCTCTTTTCATTACGACAAATTACATACACCCGTCTGCGTGACTTTGTACTGTACTTTATTTTACACCTTACTGGTTTACGACAAAGTTGATGGGTGGAGCTAGTCGGTGCGGTCGGTGTGGAGTCCGAGGGCGCGCGGGATAGCTCCCGGGTACCAGCCCGGCCGCGGCTGCAACAAAGTCCAGACCCGAGGACTAGAGCGCGGTGCATGCAAAAACCGCAACAACAAAAAAATATTTTTTTTTCTTTGGTTTTCTTTTGTCCGGCCGATAAGGTGTCGCTGTTGTACCTGGTAGTTGGCGGACCTGACGTTCCAAAGCCAGCCCTGGTCGCCGGGCACGGGGGTGTGGGCCACGACGCAGTCCCTGTGGCCGTACTTCGGCAGCGGTGCGTTCGGGTCCGTCTCCACCACCATGTCGTTCATCCGCTGCTTGAAGTGGGCCGCGATGCTGCGCGGACAGATTTCTTCGTATTGTCGCCATTTCATTTTGCTCAGTAACCTGCTTGTGCTGCTTGGCTCCCCTCGGTTTTATCGTCTCAGATAGACGACGAGTGACATCACGGCATTATCACCACAGATTAATATTTTACTGCGATTATGCAATTATCACAGAAACTAGCCTTGATCCCAAAACAAATTTGCATGACTTCATGCAAGGCCTACGGTGCGAGAATGGTTCAAGGCCTCCATTCGCTTGGCGCCTGACAGTTAGGCAAAGTTGACTTCTGCACGCACGCGTGTCGTGCGGGCTGGCCTACCCTGGCTGCTGACAGGCGTCCCTCACCGAGTCGCATGTTCTCCGCAATGCAGTTCTGCATATGCGCATATGAATAGGGCTGCGTCCGCCACGTGCTTACCTCTCTTTGTCGCGGGTCCGCCAGTCGTCGTTGCAGGGCTTGAGCTGCACGGCGGAGGCGGCCCGTCCGATCCGGCCCTGTCGCTGCTGCCGCTGCTGCCCACCGTAGTGAGTGCCGTCCCACGCTAACACCTGCTGCGGTCCAGGCTGTGCGCGCCCCGGCTGTGGCACCCCACCCGAGGCCGTCGTTGGCACTCCGGACACGGCCGCACCCTTCGCCGTGGACGAAACAGACTTGGCAGCAGTGGTAGCCTCGGCCTTGGTTTCTGTGACCTTCGATGACGTATTGGCAACAGCCTTGGCTTCTGTGAGCTTTGCTGACGTATTGGCAACAGCCTTGGGGTCTGTGAGCTTCGCTGACGTACTGGCAACAGCCTTGGCTTCCGCGAGCTTCGCTGACGTACTGGCAACAGCCTTGGCTTCCGCGAGCTTCGCTGACGTATTGGCAACAGCCTTGGGGTCTGTGAGCTTCGCTGACGTACTGGCAACAGCCTTGGCTTCCGCGAGCTTCGCTGACGTATTGGCAACAGCCTTGGCAGCGGCCGGCTCAGACGTCGGGTGCACCCCAGAGCCCACCCCGGGAAGCGTCGACCTCGCAGACATCACCGCCCCCCGTAAAGTGGAGCCGCTGATCGAGGATGGAATCGTCACGCAAGGGGCGAGGTCCGCGGCGGTCTTCACGGGGGCGATGTCTCCGGCGGCGTCCTCGTTGTGGATCGTCGATCCCAACGGGGGTCCCGCCATAGGCTGGTCGCCGTCAGCCACCCCCGGGCGCCCCCAGCGCGGGGACACGCTGGCTATGCGGGGTGGCTGGAGGCTGTCACGGTCGTTACTGGGCGGTGGCTGCTGCTGCTGAGGTGGCTGTCCCTGGGCAGGGGAACGGGAGGGGGGCGTCGACGGGGAAGTCTGCGTAGCCGTTAGTTGTTGTTCTGCTCGGGGAAGTCCCGGGGCTGGCTGCGTGCTCGGGTTCGGACTGGGGCGGTCCTGCAGCGGCAACGGCAAGATCCTAGAAACGCGACCAGTCGCCTTCCAGACGCCCGTCACCAACACTCGCGACGCAGCCCCCTAGCAGGACAAACCTTGTCGTTGATCTCCTCCAGGATGGTGGCCTGGCTGGGATGCTGTTGCGCGTGCGAGTGGCGGCCGCCGATGCTGGGCGGCCGCTTGGGCAGCAGGCACTTGTGGCAGACACTCGTGGTCGTCGTGATGAGCTTGTCGTCGGAGCAGGGCCCGCTGACTGTGAGGCCGCTGGAGCGGCGCGATCCGGACGACACGACCGACTTGTCCGTGCGCATCTGCTCCAGGGCAGCGCCGTCGAAGCAGACTAGGCGCGCGGTGAGGGATAGCGTGCCGACCCGCACCCCGTCCACGTCGCACACTGGGAACTCCCCGCGCACCACGGCGGCCAGTGGATGCCGGGCGGCGCACTTCCTGGACCGGGTCAGCAGGTCGCCGAACTGCTCGGACACGGGGACTTGCGCCGAGCCCACAACCACGGGCAGTGGTGCGACGGAGTGCTGCTGGTACAGCGTTACCACCAGCGGCTGCCGCTGCAGGCTGCAGATCATGGTCGTCGAGTCCGAGTAGAAGGGCGGCGTGTGCTGCTCCGCGAAGCCCTCGAACGTGACGCCCTCCTTGTCCGTCGACGCCGTGGGCCCCTCCGCCCTGCGGTCCGTCGCCTCCAAGGCCTCGAGGGGGTGCAGGTCGAGGAACTGGAAGCGAGCGCTCAGCGGCACGCCCACCAGCATGCCGCCCTCGTGCTGCAGCACCACCCGCTCCAGCAGCACTTTGAACACGAACAGCGGGCAGAAGGAGTCCATCGTGACCGCGAGCCCCGGGAATCCCCGGTAGGACAGCCAGTCACGGTGGCACTCTCAACGTCATGTCACACTGCAGCGCCTGCAGCGGCACACTGCCCCAGGCGTGTCGGCCCGGGACACGCGCCCAGCCCAATTTTGAATTCCGCGGGGCCGAAAATAGTGTGGTTAGGCCGTGGGCCGGCCATGTTGTTTTGGGAGGTGTACACACTTTTTGTTTTTCCCACCGCCTCCTTTCGGAGGGAAGACCCACTGCTGCCAACTATTGACACGACCCCTTTTGAATTGTAAGGCACTTGCGCCGGTCATATTCATCCGCGATTTTCCGCGAGTCATCGTTTCGATGCATCATTCGCGCTTGCGACTCAGTGCACCGCCGCTAATCAAACAACATCTCCCGTCCCCGTCTTATGAGTCCGATAGGAGGCGGCTAAGCGCTAAGTGGCACACAAACATGGGAACCTGCGCCGAAGTTTTTTTTCTTTTTTTCGTTTATTGCAAACATGGCGCTACTACATTGTATTTTACAGCTTGTAGCTGAATTGGCAATGGGCTGGGTGCGGTTTAGTTTTCGTATTTGAACTTCTCGGCGGACAGAGCCAGTTTTCGGATGTTGCTGAGACAGCCTGCAGACGCCTCTTGCAAGACTTCGTCCGACGAGCCAATCGTTTCCAGCAAATACTGTGTGAAACAAACACAATCAGTCAAATTTGAAGATCACAGAATACCAAACCGCATCTAACCACGTTTCTAATTTGAGAGGGCTGCACCGAAACAACGCCGGCGTGGTGCATGGTGATGCAGTTGTAGGGGTCTGTGGACAGCTGGTGCAGGGCGAGCGCTGTCGTCCGATGCACTGCTTTGTTGTTGGACTCGAGGTAGGAGACGAGGGGTCGGACGGCGTCCAGGGCGCCGAATTGGTGGCAGTTGTTGTTCCAGCTGCAGCAGTTGGCGATGGCGGACGCCAAGTGTTCTCGAAGCAGCTCGTTCTCCTGTCGTTCGGAGGTTGAGAACAGATAAGATAGTTTTAGATGGTGACTAAATGATAATTTAAACAAACAAAAAAACCAGATGGGTTGATAGTCGTCAAGGGCATTCTGTTATCTTTATTGTACCATGAGAAACACCACCGTTTAGGTCACAAATACTGACTTACTAACTCCAGCTGAAAATCAGAGAACAAGCAGAAACGATCCAATGACGATTGGACCAAACCATATCCGAAGTAAGGAATGGAGCGAATGCAAAGCTGAAGTTGTTTCGGTATCTATCATTATAAATCAAGAATGAGCGAAAAGCTCAATTTGTAATGTGAACCTTCGCCCACAAACTTTTGATGGGAAACCAAAAATTGGAGTGCAAAATCCACGGAAATTACGAAAATCTGAGAAAATGTCAACCGAGTGGGAGCAGTTTTTCTATCCAAAGTTGTACACAAAATGAAGTTATCAAAAAGAAAAAGAAAAAAATCGATTTCATTCAAAACAGCAGTTTTCTACCCAAAAACCAAAAGTACATACCGCTTGTGACATTTCTGCGTAGTACTGTGAATGTGTCTGCGAAAGAAGTTGCCAAGAATTAACAAAGTGCAACAAAAATAGAGAAAAGTAGGAAAAAAGAAGAGAGCGAGACTTTTCAAAATTCCGAGCTATAGAATGCAATTTTTACACTACTTGTGTTCTAAGGCAAAATATTTGAAAGGAAATGCGTGTGAAGCCAAAAAATGATAACTCTCTAGCCATAGGGACCCACAATAGTACCCCCTACCCCCTCCTAGGCACCGCCTGTCACGTGGGCCGACCATTCCTAGAGATTGCGACCAAAGCAAAGTAGAGGACTTTGGCATGTTTGTCGGGGAAAGCCTGATGCCGGAATGCGTGCCGAATATTAATTGCAGCTTTGATACGATACGATAGAAGAGCAGAATTAATCAAGACGATGTACCAAGTTACACAAGTTACACAACGTAATCAAGAGATAAAAAAAGACTGCGGAAATAGAACAGCAGCAGCGTGGCAAAGACAGAAGAGATAGAGGTTGAAATAAGAAAGATAGAGATGTAGAGGCTTGCTGGTGATGCGCTGTATGCGCTGGCGCCGCTGGACTCGTCTCGTCTCGTCACCTCGGAGTTCTTGTCCGGGTCCCGCCTCGACCGCTGGCCCTTCCGCCGAGACTTTGCCCGCTCCTTCTCCTGGGCATCCAGCTGCACATGTGCGGCAACGGGCACAGGCCCAGGTGGTGTCAGTGCCAAGCCGAGCAGTCAACATCATCAGGGAGCCTATTTTCCCCGCCGCCGCGGTTCCCGTTCGCGTCGAGTGCGCTGGGCTCATGCATGAGAGGAGGAGGAGGCGACGCGGTATGTAATATGCAGACGACCGAGAGTTATTCTGTCGCCACGTGGGGCAACGCTGGTCCCGACCGAGAGTCGAGTCAACCCCGGGGGGAGCTCCGTAAATAGCGTGACCTCCCTCCCGCCGCTCTCGTGACATTCACCCCGCGCCGCCCCGCGTACTATCGGACGAAGGTGTGCGCGGCGGCTCCTCCGATGGCTTCCGCAGATACCCGCGGGCGCGAGAGGCCTTCTTCGCTTTCGCGCACTCACAAGGCAGAGCGGGTGCGACTTTAGATTCTTAGTGGTCACCTTGAGGAAGACTAAGCAGACTGGGTTTATGAGAGGCGACGCGCACGCGGTTCCTGTACGCGTGCATACAGTATAGGAGCGTATCTGAGTATCTGTACGGGGAAGGAGAGGTAGCGCCTTCTTGTCCTGTAAACACGGCGGCAGTCAGCTCGATACGTGAGTATACATATGGACATCTCAGTACAATGGCCGTGGCTGGGGGCCGCCTCTCGAACATTTCTGTCACTAGAGAGATGGCCTCTCGCCCGCCCGCTTGTCGTGGAGCCGTATTAGGCATAGGGTGAGTGCAGGTTCAAAAAAAATACCATCATGTTGGAAAAAAATCACAGCAGGTAAAAAAATAACACCCTCCAAAAAATTGCGATTTATAAAGATAAAATGCCCACTTTCAAGAATGGTGTGACTGTTTTTTACCTGCAAGTGGTATTTCCCCCAGCTTGATTTCTTTACCCGCACTTACCCTATGCTGTTTCTCTCTTTCCCACGTGAGACCCCCCCGACAGGCGTGGGTCCGCCGGCACGCCCACCATTTTAATGAAACGCGTACATGTAGTTCCAAAAGGCGTCGCGGCGCAGACCCCATACCGTGAGCACGAGCTGGGCCAGCATGGGCACCACGCCGTGGTCCGTGATGACGGCCAGGTTCTCCCGGTCCATGGCGACCCGCGCCAGCGCGGCGCACACAGACGCCAGCACGTTGGTGTGGGGGGACTTGAGCAGGGACACGATCAGCTCCAGGCCCCCGACGAACGAGCGCACCATCTCGCCAGAGTCCTGCAACCGAGCGGGCAACTCGAGGGTCATCCCGCGGATGATATGAGGCAAGGAAGTTGGCGTTCGCTCGTTACCGTGGCGTTCATGATGCAGGGACACAGCGCCCACGCTGCCTCGGCCTGCACCTCGGGGCTGTCGTTCTTGAGCAGCGACCAGATGAGGCGCACGCCGTCCAGCTCCTCGATGTCCAGCATGCACTCCTTGTCCTGGGTTCGAATCCCTACCGTCAAGATCGTCGGCGGTGGTTACTCGCAAATAGTTATGGCGGTGACTGTCTACCTTGGCGCACTCGTTGAGGGCGCGTGCCACGTTCCGCAGCAGCGGCTGGTGGGTGCCGTTGAGGTGCAGCACGAGGGGCTTGATGGCGTTGTGGGCGCGCACCTCGCCGCGGTTAGAGGCCACCTGTGAAGTGAGCCATCGCCGTCATGATCTGAGAGTGGGCGGGACGCGAGCACCACGACCCGACCTGGCCTGGCTTCTTACCTTGCAGCACTCGGCGAGCGCGCCCACCACGTTCGTCACGACCTCCTTGTCCTGGTCGTTGAGCAGCCGCGTCATGACGGGGATGATGCCGAGCGCGTTGAGCCGCTTCACGTTGTCCATGCTGATGGCGCACTTCCAGATGGCCCCCGTGACGGCGGCGATCAGGCCCTTGTCCTCCTGGAGGTTCACGTCCTTGGCCAGGTTCACCAGCGGTTCCAGCCCGCCGTGGTCACGCACGATGTCCCGGGTTACAGGGTCCTCCGCGCACTGACAATAATATTATGTTTTTTCACTTTCATCTACACTTAAAATTCGTAAAAAAATATTCAGATATTAAAAAAAAAATTAACTCAAATTCACAAGGATGTGCATAAAAAATCGACCTTGGAAACATCTCACGGGGGCCCACCTTGAAGATGGCTGACGCGCAGTGCTTCTGGATCTCCGTGTTGTCGGTGGCCAGGTACTCCACCAGGTCAGGGATCATGCCCTCCGTCTGTATGGCCAGCTGAAAGTTGGCCTGCAGGGCGACAGTGGACAGGGCTGTCAGTTTGCTGCCCCAGCTGCGGCCTCAGCGGCCTCGGCGGACCTCACCCTGCCACTCACCTCGGTGGCGCACTGCTGGACGGTCCCCATGATGGGCACCGTTATGTCGCTGTGGCCGGAGCGCAGCAGCCGCGCCAGCAGCCGCACCACACCCGTCTTCCGCATGGCCTCCTTGTTCTTCTGCGACGTGGACAGCGCCCACAGCGCGCGCGCGCCCGCCACCACCACGTCCACCAGCTCCACCTCCTCGGGGGTCATGTCGGGGCGCGGCGTCTCCAGGATGTGGGGGTCTGCGTCTAGCAGGTCCACCAGCTTGGGGATCCCCCCCGACTTGCGCACGATCTTCCTGGCCTTGCGGATCTTGCACACGTTCGCAATGGTCTCGGCCGCCAAGATCTGCAGGTCCCTCGCCGGGTCGTCCAGGATCTCGACAAGCTGCTGCACGCCGCCCAGGTCCGTGATGGCGCGCCGACAGTCGATGTTGAGCGAGATCACCTTGAGCACGGCCAGCGTGCCCAGCTGCGGGGGCGAGAACGGCGTGACACGGCGCATCACACTACCCGCTCTGCGTCAGCTTTGCTCACCTTGCACTTGAGCTCCCGCGCCTCCAGCAGGTTGACGAGGACCTCCATGCCGCCGCAGTCCCGGATCGCCATCTGGTTGATGTCCGCGTTGAGGTCCTGGTCCTTGAGGCAGGCCAACGCCACCGTCGTGGCTGTTTGGTTTCCCACCTGGAGAACCAGAAGCCAGCCTTCAGAAATCCCTGAACACACACCCACACCCACACACACACCCACACACACACGCGCGCGCGCGCTTGCACACACCCAAAAAAGAAACCCCCCAAAAACTCTCACCTTCATGTACTTGATGAGCTTCTGGATGTGCCAGTAGTCGGAGGGCACCTCGTGGCCCCGCACCAGCTCCCGCCATCGGTCATCCTCGTCCTCCTCCGACTCGTCGTCCAGGCTCGAGTCCTGGTTGGCCTCTAGCTCACGGACCATCATGACGCGTGGCCCCAGCTCCACGCCCATGCTACCCTCCTCGTTGTAGTGGCTCATGGTTCGACGTTACCTTCCAAAAAATAGGTCGCCGTTCAAGAGGTTTTTTTTTGTGCATCCCTCTATGCACTTTTACCTGCTGTTACCTATTTTGTTTAGTGCAGAAACTGTCGGCACCGCAGGAACCGCAGGAGGAAGCTCCTTTGAGGAGCCCAATGGTTATCAGGATACTGAACACGAACGTACGAAAACAACAAAGCGATGTCATAGGGAATGATAGCGCTCTCTAATACTTGGTGGTCTTGTGAGTGACGCTTCCGTGTTGACACCACCACACCACCCGTCCCGCGTAACCTACATTTCGTGCGGTGTTATTGATCAAACCAGTCTGGTGAAGGTTGCCACCGCACCTCCTGGAACGTTTGCCGTTTGAAACCTTTTCACCTACTTTGAACACTTACTCACGCTACAGCTCGGGCTTAAGCCTTCATGACAGTTTACGGGGCGTTAGGCGTGAATAAAGTCGCGTTTATTTTTAGCGCTTTCGAAGGAACTTCAGAGATCGACTTCGAATGGAGGCGGTCGTCAAGCACTTACAGGTATACCAACACTTCACTTGTAGCCTAATTTTGCCGGGACTTTTTGAAATGTTTTTTTATTCTTCGAGGCATGCTAACTTAATATCTCATGTGGATATACTCCATTAAGTGAGCTCAAGCTGGTTAGCTGGGCCCCTTCATTTTTGGCGTTCACGTTTCGTGCTGTGGCTATGCTGTGCACTATTCGCAGTGCGACAAGGCTTTAGCGGCTTTAGGGAGGGGGGCGAAGGAGGAGGGGGAGGGGATCAACAAAAGGTGCCATAACCTCGCGATTTGTTTGGAGTTTTCTGTGATTGCCAATCTTCAGCAAAATCTTTCGTTAAAATCCTCTCTATTTTAGAAGCGATTTGTTTCAAAAGGAATTCCATGAACTCTTTCTATATTGACATGGTTTACTTGTGGTGAAATCAACATGGAGGACTCTTCAGCTCCTTCATCTAAAAGTGAAAAACCAGAGGAAGACCCTGGAGGTGTGGTGTCTTGCTCATATTGTAATTTCGAAGAGCGGTATCATTATAAAGGACAGAAGCCTCCGTTCGCCAAGGCGTTCGTTTTTGCAGAGGAAGGGTATGTTATGAGAGACCCATTTTCTCCACCAGGGAAGGGACAATGTTTGTTGATCGCAGGAGATTGCTCACTTTGTAATAAAGCAGTATGCTGCTCTAGTGAATGTAGCCTTTTCTACGTTAAAAGGTTTTGCATTTCATGTGTTCGTAAAAATATAGGGTATTTCCCTCAACAAGTGATTAATAAGATAAAAAAATCTTGATTATAATACTAGTATGTGTTAAATGCAACAAGCTGAAAAGCAAGAAAATTGTTTCATTGCACCCTCTGCTATAGACTGACCGGCATGTTCCTGATTTGAATTTAAGAAATAAACCATTGTTATTGTACTAATTCTGTTAATTTTCTGTCCCTATGCATTTGGCTTCTCACACCGCAAACTATTTACCTCATTTTCCACAATGACTCAAACACGGAACCTCAGATTAAGTTGGAACCTCTTCAGAGAGTACGTCTTCATTTTGGTATCACAATATTTATAAAAGGGAAAGCATCACAAGAACCGCAATGCTGAGGGCCACTGCAGGGCCACTTGTTGAGAGACTTCTCCTGAATTTTGAAATAGTTTTCTTTGAAGATTTTGGTATAGGGTCAGTCAGTGACACAACTTATCACATCTTTGACAGCATTTAATCTCAGAAGACATCACAGCAGTTATAACACATTGGTAGATCTGCCTTAAAAGCTGGGGGTGCCGTAGGAGCTGGAAGGGGTGACAACGCGAGGGGCGGAGGCGAAGGAGACGGCGGGGGCGGGTGAGTAGCTCAAGGGGGCAGGTGAGTAGCTCACGGGAGCGGGTGAGTAGCTGGCGGGGGCGGGCGAGTAGCTCACGGGGGCAGGTGAGTAGCTCACGGGGGCAGGTGAGTAGCTCACGGGAGCGGGTGAGAAGCTCACAGGGGCAGGTGAGTAGCTGGCGGGAGCGGGTGAGTAGCTCACGGGAGCGGGTGAGTAGCTCACGGGGGCGGGTGAGTAGCTCACGGGGGCGGGTGAGTAGCTCACAGAGGAGGGGGCGGGTGAGTAGCTCACAGAGGAGGGGGCAGGTGAATAGCTCACGGAGGGGGCGGGTGAGTAGCTCACAGAGGAGGGGGCGGGAGCAGGAGCGAAGGACACGGCGGGGGCGGAGTAGGAGACTACAGGGGCGGGGGCGAAGGCCGGAGCGGAGTAGCTGACGGAGGGTGCAGGGGCGAAGGAGGCGGCGGGGGCGGCTGCGAAGGACGCGGGCTGTCCAGCGGCGGGGTATGGTCCCTGGGGCCGGGCCTGGGCCAGGGTAGCCAGCGCCACAACGACGAGGACGAAGACCTGGAGGACGGGGCGGACAAGAGGACTTGGTTGTAGAGCAGGGAAGAGCAGACACCAATTTCACGATAGTGCGGTCTCAAGCTGTCGTCGCACGTTTTCGCAACTTCTGTGCACATCTTTGTGCACCTTTGCTGGCCTAGCGCTCTAGATATGGATGGGAGAACGAGAGCGCTTAAAAATCTCCTTTTGTCGATTTACGATTCTCTAGGTCTCAGCTAAAATCCAAGCACCGAAGCGCTACTCACGGGGGTGTTCATGGTGGTTGCTGGAGGGTTGGTTGGTCCGCCAAGTGATGCTGATTATGCTGACCCACCCGGTGCCGTTCGCTTATATACCTGCACCGCGCGGCGAGACCGTATCGTCTGGGGGACTGACCACAGGTCGCGGCTCGGCAGTGGTAGGCGGGCCGGAATTAGAGCTGACTAGTTCATATCGATCACGACAGGCCATTTCCATTCGCTGTGCAGGCCGAGATGGTCGATTTGGAATCGACGGAAGTGGGTGGGTAAACGAGCTAAATGAACGCATGTCCAGTTCAACATTTGCTGCCCCGACGTAAGCGCCTAACGACTTCCGCCCGCGCGTCCGCAGTGGTCCGCAGTCTGTGCTGTGGTCAGTCGTACCCGCGAATACATAATTCCCTCCTCCCAAACCGATGATCGTCGAGATTTTCCCACAAATTTCGCCAGGGTTTTAGATTTAAAAAAGATACTTGCTGACATCTGGCATACGTTGCGCGTTGCGCCTGTTGGTAAAATTTCGCGCCACCAGCGGTCTGCTCTGACAACGATGCTCGTTTGTTTTCTTGTGTTTTTGTTTACGTTCTGCTTTGCTTTCTGCTAGCTAGCTTCCTCCACCCCACAAAATCTGTCCAAATTTTAAGAGTTCCAACGGACGGCGTGTCTATGAGCAGTGAATAATGAATTAAAAATCGTGAGATCCTTGGATACTATGGGTTTACAACGGTTGCCATCTGCAGTGGTTTCTTCCCTTCGGACGGACGTGACAGTTACTACTCTTGCTCAATGTGTCATAGAATTGGTAAGTAAGGTTGTGTGTTCATCACGGGTTAACACACTTACTTATTTTCAATCCCTATTAACTGTCCAATTCTTTGCCTATATTTTCAGGTTTTAAACTCGATTGACGCTGGTGCTAAATCTATCGCTGTGAGGCTGGATCTCAATAACTTTAGAATTCAAGTCGTAGACAATGGCTGTGGTCTTTCTTTATCAGATCTGAATGTTATTGGAATAAGGTAAATGATGAATTTCCCCTACATTTCTTTTTAATCTCAAATTATTACAAAGTTTTGTGTACTCCTTTTACATAGTTACATTCTACAATGGTCCTTTTCAAACAGGTACATGACAAGCAAATGTCGTTCACTCCTGGATCTGCAAACGAACCTTGGCCATTTTGGCTTTCGAGGTGAAGCTTTGTCCAGTATTGCTGAAGTATGTGGAACATTAACTTTAGTATCTCGTTGTGAGGGCTCGGACGAGACATATTGTAAAGTATTCACACAAGGTGTCCCTCACAAAGTGGGGAAGTCACGACAACAGAGAGCAGCTTCTGGTACCACAATAACTGTCTCTGATTTTCTATATAATCGACCTGTTCGAAGAGCCCGCATCAAACCTGCATTAGATTTGGAGGAAGTGAAAATGCATATGGAATCAATTGCATTAATAAACCCTCATGTAATTATTCCTGCAAGTTTACAATTGAGTTTTTCTGATAGTGAACTGTTTTCTATATTATTTTCCATTTGTTTCAGGTTTCATTCTCTTTAAGAAATGATGCAAACAATGAAATGATCTTGCAGACACAAAAGACTGGAAACATTCGCACAGTATTTGGCACGTTATTTGGTGAAAGCATTGCCAAAAATCTTATTGCTGTTAAAGAAGTGATGGATCCATTTGTAGTGGAAGGATATATATCAAGTGAGCCAAATCCACTTAAAAATTTGCAATTCATTTATGTGAACAAACGCCTACTTCTGAAGACAAAACTCCACAAACTGGTCAATTCCTTGATGTCTAGAAGTGCAGTTCTGAAATCAAACAATGTTCCGCATGTTCCAATATCCAAGGAAATTAACCATGGTGTGTTCCTAGCATTTTCTCCTCCAAAGCGAGATAAGCATGCCATTTTTGTGCTCAATATAATGTGTCCTCATGATCAATATGACATTACACTCGACCCTAAAAAAACTCTTGTGGAATTCTGTAATTGGGACTGTATACTCAGTTGTTTTGAAAGTCTTTTGAGGAAATTCATTGAGAAGCATGCTGATGAGGATAGAGAGAAATGTTTTGATTCTGAACCCCCTAGAAAAGTAAGAACTGTCGTTGATGAGATAAATCAGCTCTGTAGGCAGGAAGCTCTTCGTGGCAATATTTCATCATCTAGTGAGGAATTTATCAGTACAAGAAATTTGTCACAAGCTGTGCACAGCCTACCTGCCACCAGACATAAAGTGCATTTGTCACCTGATCCTTCGGAGAGTTGCATGCCTTCAACTGAAAGCTCTCAGCTTTTTTCTACTGTTTGTTTTAAGAAAGGCACAATTGGCACTTCAGGATCAATGCCAGAATCGGCCTTCACTGAAAAGCCATATCCATCTGAGTGTACAAGAAAAAAACCAACTGACAAGTGTGCATCAGACTCATTTGTGGTCAAAACTTCTTCGGGGGCATCCTCAAAGCAGCAGTATTCAGTAGAGCCATTGAAAAATCTTTTTCAGAAACCTCAATCTCTGTCAGCAATTCAAAAAGGCTTTCTATCTGGCTCTATTACTTTTGAAGAAAATTTCAGAAAGGAACCAGACGAACCTCAAGTGTCAATAACTCCTGGCCATCTAAAGTTGGGAGACTCAAGCCCAGTCAATGCTCTGGCTAACATAAAGGAAATCAGAAGAAAAAAATTTCTAAATAATTTAAACAAATTTTCTTTCAAGAAAAAGTGTGAAAAGCCAGTGCTTCCTAAAGTATTATCCATCAAAGTTTCAGAACTTGAGCCAGAAGGGCTAAAACTAGATGTCTTGAAAAGGAAAGAGCAAACCTTACTTGGAAGAAACGTCAGAGAATCCAAAGCTGAGCAGACCAATTTCACTCCAACAACACCAGACACTGTTGGTGGATTGACGTTAGCCTCTCAGATTGCTACTGGTACAAATAGTTATTTTCTTGAGTCAACTGCCTCCAAAATTGAGAACAGTTGCATGAATATTGTAACCAGTGTATCTGGTTCTAAAATATCAAATGTTTCTGTAAGAGAAAATGTTAACTGTCAAGATTCAAAAACTAATGATGTTGAACAATCAATGAGCTCTTCATGTCCTTCCATCTCTGCTGATCATAGTATTCCGGACAAAGGTCTAGAAAATGAATTTATGATATCTGGCTCACGAAAAATTTGGTCTGTTGAAGAAATTATTCTAACTGGCCACGATATGAGGCATGTTTCTCCAAACCCTGCAGAAACTTCACTGCGTATCCATGGCTGTCCTAGTGTTTCTACAAAAACAAGGAAAGACATACTAAGATCTGAAACAAATAATATAGCTCCAGACAGCCATTGTGTGTGTGATGATTTCCATCCCAGAGACGAAAATGAGGAAATTATTCACCATCTTGGTATTGAAAGTTTGTCTCAACCTTCAAATTGCAAAGCTCTAGTCTATGACAGCAATCAGGAAAAGCCAATGGAAATTGTACAAGAACGCTTGAAGCCCACACCTCAAGCACTTCACAATCTAGATATTATTGGTTGTATAGATAGCAAACACACTCAACAGGAAATGTGTGTCTTGAAGAGTTTAGTTGATTATGACAGCTCACCATTGTCATCTCAGGAAAGTTCTGACAATAATGAGTTTTTAAATGAAGACTTTTCAGGTAGCCCCAGCATATTAAAAAGGAAGCAGGATAATCCCTGTGAGGAGACATTAAAGAAAATTTGTTTGGTTTCTGAAAATTCTGTAGCAGTAGAAAATTTGAAAGAGGATGAAAATAACACTTTCCCAGTACAAAAAACGTGCATTGATGTTAGAAACTCAGTGTTTGATAATGCCTCAGTGGAAGTTTCAGTTTCAATGGACCTGAACAATGCATCTCTTGGAAAACATGATGCTGAGCATAAAACCCTCGAGGTATGAATTTTGATTTATTTTATCTAATTGAAGACCTTGAAGAGTTTGTGTTTTCATTTTGTACTATATACCTGTCTTGTCTTGTAACCTTGTAGTATGCCTCTAAGACCTTTGGCAGGGGTCATCAAGGGATTTAAGAGTACATAATCATGATTCATGGTCGCTCCTCTATAGTGGTAACTTATATTACTTTTCAGCATCCAATCGACAATCCGGAGCTATCTACTCATGAGATCAGTGAACAAGAAGACTTGGAATGGATTAAAAAATTTGATGATTTTGGAAAGGAATTTTACATCCACAAAATTAGTGGTATAACCACATACAAAATTCCAATCAGAGAAAACCAGAATACTTTCAAATTTAGTGAGAGGTATTGTAAATTAAATTTGGAAGCTCTCTTTGTTTATTTCTGTTAAACTGCTTTGGTCTTCTTATCACATGCTACTATATTTTTTTCTTATTCGTAGGTTTTCTTTTCTGCCTAAGGGAATGTCACCAATTTTAAATGATAAGTGCACTAATGAGCGAAGTACCAGCCCAAGTATCATGCATTTTAACACAGAGGAAGATCTTACAGCTGTTAAGTGGGGTGAAGAGCAGACTGTTAAAAAAACAGACTTTTGGCCACTTGTTGACCAGCTATTGAGTGAAGCTGACAAGTACACTACAAAAGGCTGTTCAGAAAATCAGGTGTCAAGTGCAACTGTTCAGGACCTATCACAAACCGACATCAAAGTTTACAGTGTTGTTTTTCCATACAGCTTTACAAAGGATATATTTTGCAATTTAAGAGTTAGTAGTGGTTTACTCTCTTTCCATTGGTCAATTTTGAATATTCTTTTCTTGGTCTTCTCATTTTTTATTTAAAACCTTGCTCTGTCTGATTGCCTTTATGGTTGTTCTGTCACAGGTTTTGGGACAACTGGATAACAAATTCATTGTTACACTTGATTCTAGCAAAGTACTTGTGCTCTTCGACCAGCATGCAGTTCATGAACGTATCCGTGTGGAAAATCTTACTGAGGGTATGTTGTCTTAAAACCAAACTTTTTGTAGACTTGTAATTAATAAACATTCCTTTTTTTTCTTCTTTTAAATTAATTTTATTTTATTGACAGAATACAAACAGCATGATGGAGCTGCTATATGGAGGTCAGATCCTGTTCAACCAGAATTACCTTTATTGCTGAGTTCCATTGAAGTTCGAATCCTTGAAAGCTACAAAGATAAAATGGAACGTCTTGGTTTCTCATTTAGTGTTACTGATCCTAACACTATCAATATTCAGAGAGTACCTACTTGTCTTCTTCTAAGAGAAAACAGAGAAGTATGAGATCTTTCTTACCTTTTTTTATTTTTCTATTCCATCTACCAGGACCATTAAAAAATATACCATTGTTTAAAAAAAAAATTAGGTGAATAGTAGAGGGGTATCTGTTCTGCGGCAACACCTTGAAAACTTTATTCGAGAGCAGGTAGATTCACTACTGAGTACCCGAGGTGTAGGAACAGACCATCCCACAATCATCAGGAATGTCATCAGTTCAGAGGCTTGTCGAGGTACAGTACCAACATCATTGATATTGTAGATCACCTCATGTATTTATGTTTTATACTTTCTCAAAATACAACTGGAACTGACATTTTTTTCAGGAGCAGTTAAATTCGGCCAGTCACTAACAGTTGCAGACTGTCAAGCTTTTCTACATAATCTTTCCTCTTGCAAACTTCCTTTTCAATGTGCACACGGGCGACCTGCACTTGTACCAATTGTAGACCTTTCTGCGCTTAAGCGAAAACAACAGGTATTTTTCTCTTTATTTTTCTGTTGAATCTGATCTTATTTTTGTGATTTGCTGTGTTTGCTGATTGTTCAATTTACAGCTTCAAAAACCGAATTTGCCAAAACTGAAAAGGATCCTGCAGGGTGTAAGTAGATAGCACATAATAGAGAATGTACTTATTTTGATACTTGTTATGAATTGTTACATTATTTTCGTATGAAGCTTTTATCTTATGTTCTTTTGACATGACAATGTGCTAGAATTGTTTTTCTTGTGGTTTTCAACACAATTGAAAATAAAATGATTTTTCTGTTCAGCATTACACTGCACTTACTACAATAATTTAATATTTACAACTTTGTTCTTTTCCCATGTAACTTTTATTTACAATATTTACATTCATAATAACACAAAATTGCCTCTACATATTTTGTTGATTTGTGTTCAAAGAAATACATAAATTAATGGTTAATAAATGAATGAACTTATCAATTGTTTGTATCTTTTCTTTGAAAGTCCTCCATTTACAAACACTCATGCACATCAATCCACATTGTACATGTCTTGCATTTCACATAACAGCACCAATAGTATTTGCACTGACATCTCTCAACCTTTTCAACAGTTACTGTTCTGTATCCTCGACCACAACACATGTCTTGACAGCTGTCGTATCCATCGGAGCTGGCATTGCAAGACCTATGTGGAAGGAAAAGCGAATATTAATAAATTATGGAGTTCGAAAATTGTTTCAAAACTTGGCTCTACAGAGGAGCCACTTCTGAGAAGTCGTTTATTAAAAAACGAAAAAAGAAATGCGCTGGTGGCAACAGCAGATCTCACTCTTACCTGCCGTGGGTACCGCTGCTGCCAGTGCGGGGGTCGGGAAGGCAATAGTCGGGGCTCTTGGTCAGGAATATTAGGTCATCCTGGGAGAAGGGCTTAGGGGTGGCCGCAGCCGAGGCCGAGGCAGCCATGGGGGTGGGGGCGGGGACCAGCCGGCGGCCCACGCCTGCGGGGACAGCGCGCCGAGACACCACCTCAACGGCGGCCGCGAAGCGACGCTGCAGGCGGAGCCCGATGTCCGGGAGGCGTGGCAGCGCACGCCAGCACGTCTTGATGTTGCAGGAGCCGGACACACCGTGGCACTTGCACTGCGTCACCTCGCTCGCCTCCACCGCCTGCAGCACAGTCACACACGCATGAGCACGAGTTCGAGGCCCCGGACTAGACACTTACAGAACGCTCACGCCCTGTCGCCATGCTGTCGCACTAACACCCACCCTGCGACCCGCGCGGTTGTTGTGGAGGTTGACGAGCGCGACGTGGGCCCTGGCCGCCCCCGCCCTGCCGAGGCGCCTCCTCCGGCCGCCGGCCGCCGCCCTGTCCTGGTGGCCCAGGTCTCCGCCGTCGTCGACGCTCTTGCGTCGTTTACTGGACGTGACGGAGGGCGGAATGGACGCGGACCAATGCCCCCTCCGACCGGCGCCGACGGCGTCTCCGGCCCCTGCAGCCGCCGACCTCCCACGGCGCTCGGCGGCGTCCGCGAACTGCCGGGCCAGCACCGTGCCGTAGCGGACGTTGTCCCCGCACCCGCCCCACTTGAAGTTCCCGTTGGGCGGGTCACGGGGCGGCCCCGCGCACGAGCAGTGCGGCAGCGCTCCCTGGGTGCAGGCGCGCGCCACCGAGTAGGCCACGGCTGCGGAGCTGAGAGCGTACGCGTAGGCCTGCTCCCGCGTACCTGCAATCACACGTCATGAGAATAATGGGTCTGGTGGTCAGGACTCAAGGCAAGGCCGTAAGGCAGACCCTAGGCCGGGGCTCACCCGTGTAGAGGTCAGCGCTGAGGGCGGGCGCCGTGTCCAGGGAGGAACAGTTCCAGCGCCGGTCGGCGAACAGCTGCCTGCAGGTAGCCACGGCCAGCTGCGCCGCGCGCGCCAGGTGCGGCATGGCGTCTACGGCGGTCCGGCACAGAGACGACTGCCGCGGTGTCAGCCCCCAGCGGGCGGCGTGGCGGCACGAAGAGATGCGCCACCCACTCTGCGGCGCGTGCCGCAGCACCCTGCAACAGGGAGGACACGACTCATTGACTAGGTCATCGAGGCCATCTAGGTCTAGGGTAACCCGCGCCGCACGGAGAAGCCGCGGGCAATGACGTCGGAAATGGGCTACGCAGGTGCGCCCACACGCTCGGCTCGCCGAGTTCCTGATTTGTTCGCCACAGCATCTCAATCCGTTGAACGCAGCAGGACCTAGCTGTCACCGGCGATCCGCGTGATCACGCGATCACTGCGAGGAAAAAGGGGGGGGGGGGGGGGGGGGGGGGGGGGAGAAAGAGAACATCTGCGTAGCCGTGGTGGTACATCATCGTGCCACAGATCTGCCGACGCGACGCGCGGCTTATGTCTGAATGCGACCCTTTCGTGAAAGTTTGCGACTCGAGATTTAAATTCACGGCGCGGGGTGCTGGGGTGGGGGTGGGTGGGGGTCGAGGACAGCGTCGCATGCCATCCGTCATGGCCCCTCCTCCGGCTCCGCCCCTCCCCCCCCCCCCGCCCCTGCGCACGCTCACTATATTTCAGAATTCATCAGCTTTTCTGCTTATTGTGTGGGTTTGATGATGATGATGACAAAAAGAAGCCGTGGCGCCCCCCGAGTTCGCCATGGCGGAGTCCCCGTCCAATGATTCATGGCATTATTATCGGCTTCGGGGAAGTGGAGCGACAAAAAAGTAGCGTGGAATGCCTCTATACGCGGGCAGCGACGGGCCGGGCCCGGGCGGCCACGACCGTCACCGTCGTGGACTCCAGCCCTTTACTCTTGCGGGACTTGCTTTGCTGGCGCTGTGGCCGACTCTAGGTCTGGACCGAGTCGCAGCGGCCCGGCTCGGCGGGTACGGTGAGGTCCTGCAAGGTCCTGCAAGGTCCTGCAAGGTCCTACAAGGTCCTACAAGGTCCTACAAAGTCCTACAAGGTTCTGCACCACAAAGCAGCCGCATGTTGCGGACGGGACGGGCAGGCCGCCGCACACAACAGCGCACGGCCGCGGCACAGTAGTTGTCATTCCGAGATCATCCTTCGATTCCATTCCGTTCCCCCGGATTGGCATTCTGGATGACGGATTTGAGTCGACATTCCCGGACCGCCTCCATGACGCGACGCGACAGCAAGAATCCGACATCACGTATCAAGTCCACTTTTTTTTTTCTGCGCGGGTTTCGAGTTTTGAGACTCTGCCTGCATAACGCTACCCTACCACTATACCAGGTGTATCATTGGCCCCGGCCAGTTTCGGTTTTAGGCAGTCCCGCAAAGCACTATCTCCGTCTCTTTCTGTCTCACGCGTCTGGCCGAGCCAGAAAGAGACGGAGATAGTGTGTTGCGGGACTGCCTAAAACCGAAACTACCCGGGGCCAAAGATACACCTGGTATACTTACTAACCGAAGCGTCATGCACTGTAGCATCTGTTCCCAAAGCAGAACATGAAGAAGAATTAAAACTGTCGAACCTCGCTTTCCAGTCTCTTTCAGTAATTTTGTCCACTCTTCCTCCAGTCACATCCTGTCATTTTGCCTACTCGTCTCTGTACAAAATTTTCGGGATTGGTTTGCCCCCCACCCCCAACCCCTCCCGGGGGCCGACCACCCTCCGCAGCTGCGCTCCGCGGCGTGGGTCTTCCCTTGGTCCTCAGGAAGGTCCAGCTCCTCTCCTCTCCTCCCCTCTCCTCTCCGTCCTCGGCCGTCCTCGGGCCCTCGGGCGGTCATCGCATCCCGGTCCCGGAGTCCCGGCTCCGGCCCCGGCCCCGATGCTCGTCTGGACCCGCCCCTAAACACGGGTGGGTGGAGCCGGGGCCGAGCGCCGAGCCGACAGCAGACCAGAGGCAGTCCCCGCTGCAGTGCGCCGCGCACGCTGCTGAGCTCAGCGCACGGGTCACACTTCCTCCTATCCCTTTTCCCTGCTGCTGCTGCGTGCTTATTATGTTATTATGAATTCTTCACGCCACAAAGCTGCAGAGACGAAAGAAAAGGTGTGAATCGGCCGTCCGCTATCTCTCTCGCCCGCCATGGGATCGTGCATTATGCAATTACTACCCCTGTTTCACGTTTTTTACAAGAGAAGAAAAGACATAAAAGCCGAACGTCTTTGGCATTTTGGCCCATCTACTAACCGGTCCCACACCCTAGTGCTGTTAAAAGTAAAAGAATTTCGAAAAATAATTATGAGGAAAAATGAAGCAGCTCGTATGCTACATTAAAAAAAGAAGAAGTTCTGCTATACACGACGTCGACGACGGTTTGCTCGTCTGTGGTCCTCTCATATTTGTGAGGGTGGTGAGCCTGGCGCCAGACACGGGGAATCGACTGAAGGGATCGGGGAGGAAGGGGGGGGGACCTCAATCATGGCCAATTTGTGCTAATATAAGCCGCGTCCACATCCAGTCATAAGGGGGCGGGGAGCCTTTTAATTTTTATATGCGCGAGAGACTCGAGCATTCGCAAGGAACATCCGGAAACACACATACGCACACGCGCACACGCGCACACGCGCACACGCGCGCGCACACACACACACACACACACACACACACACACACACACACACACCGAACGGGTATTCGCGCCCGAAAATACCGCCGCCGGATAACGCCTCCGAGTGCGACGGGAACGGAGTGAGTGCGGTCTTCGCGCCCTCGCTTTGGCATTTGCATAAGTACCCATTTTAAATTCGAGAGGGAATTACGCGACGGCTGGCGGGCCCGGCAGATTCCGGCAGAGGCTGTGTTCGAATCTGCTCCAATTTCCAGTGCGCAGCGTACGCAGCCGTGTTCCGACACGCTCAACGACACCGTCTCGCCGTTGCTGAGGCGGCCGGATACGGGTTCGTATTTTGGCGGTCTGCGCGGCGCGGCGCCACTGTCGGGCCACACCGACGGCAGAGCCCTCTCGCGGCCGACCGGCCGAACCCTGCACACCATAGCTCTCGCTGACGATTACCGCCGCGCGTTCGGTGATATGGTGCGGGCAGAACGTGACAGAAGTGAGCATTGGAGGAGGTAGTAACTTACCATTACTATCTGAAATGATGATAAGGACCATATGATCAGTGAAGATTAAGAGTCCTCCAAGAGGGGCCCCAACATCCTCTCTTGGTTATATCTGACACCTTCAATGCTTCCAACTATAGTTATGAATAATTATGAGCTAGGAGAAGCGATCTGTGACTCCATTTCACTCTGTGAGGGTGCTTAGGGGAGGGTACATGTTTCAATCACAGCGACGTGCCATCTCTGTCATGTGACCATGACCGTAGAAAATTACCGCTGTTTCGCCGAACGCGAATCGTGCCCGCACGGCACGCATGTACTGTGACGCAGAGGCCGGGGCGTTCTGAGCGAATCCATGCCCCCGCAGTTCAAAAGAACTTTTTCTGTTTGGCGCTTATGTCGCTGCATGCGTGGTCATACTACTACACTGTGGCAGTTTGGAGCGTCTGTTGTTGACCGTCTGTCTAAGGAGGAGGGGTGGGGGTGAGGTATATGCCGGCATGGCATGCTGTCCCACGGCACGACGTGACGGCGCGTTGCAACGCCGGAGCAAAGCACACACGCCGGGACGACGGGGCCGCGTACACCTACCGGCTTTGCGCTTCGCCACACCGGCTTTGCTGGCTTTGCTTATGAACCACTTGGAAAGCCATTCATTAGCACCCCCTCTAGCGGTCGCACCTATAGGCCCCCTGCGCGGACATACTGCGGGTCACGGCGTGGGAAGTGAAGGAAACGGCAGGCAAGAAAGAAAGAAAGAAAATATTCGTTGTCACGATAGCGAATTTCTAAGTTAATTTCGTTACAAGCGTTACATTTTGTTCTGAGAACTAGTATTTCGCACTCACTAAGCGCCAGTTTCTTGCCATCGAGAACGGCACGTCTCCTTCGTGGAACAGTTTCGTCTGACTTCAAATACGAACGCCACAGAGGAGGCGTTGATTCACACCGTGTGAATACTGTAATCCATACTATAATTAGTCCGTCGTGTCTCGTTCTATGAATCAATCCCCGATCGAATCGCGCACACCAGCTCCGCCCAGAATTATTCACACCGAGGGAGGGGCACGGGTACAGGCACAGCGCTTATGAGAGGTTGCCGGCTGGCGTGAACAATCGACGACCCGTATCCGAGATTATCATACTTTCAAAGAGAAAAATTATGTCGCAGGCATACGGCGCGTTGAGCCCATTCAATCAGTCTCAATCCATGGAACGCGTTTCTAAATTTTTATCCGTCTGTTTTTTCTTTCTATACGTATTTTTCCTTTTTTTTGCACTTTTTTGTTAAGATGAGAAATTGCTCGGACGCCAGGCCTGCCCGTGCTCCTTGTGTGTAGGCGTGTGGTCGGTCTCTCTCCGCCTCTCCCCATCTCTCTCTCTCTCTCTCCGTCGCTGGCCGACGAGGGGTTGACAAGGATAGAGCAGCGAGAGACGTCTTCATCGGCTAATTATGCATGATTTATTACAGCTGGTGGTATGGAGCCTTGACCTACGGTCTTCACTTGACCCTCCTCGCCTTCGAAATTCGAATGGGTGGACTGCGCCCGGAGATAGAGGGGGGGGGGAGGGGGAGGGCTCATCTTGTGGGTCTTAAAAAGCGGCATCATCGCTCCAATCCACTGAGCCGCTGCCCGTATTTTTCATATTTCCCGCCGTTCCCGCATCGAAACCCTGTTGACAACAGGCGGATTAGGATGCTTCCATGTTCGGATCATCATCGCCGGCAGAACACGCGCTTTTTTTTCTCGTCTTTTTTTTTTTTTGGCACATTGTAGAGCATGTTTGGCGCGCGGCTCGAGTGTTTGTTCTGCGGTTCCATTCACGGTTATGCGCAGGTCTGCCTACCGAGAACCGGGCAGAGCGCAGCAGAGCAAGCAGAGCACCGCTCGCCTGATGAATGAGTCTTTGACGGCTCCTTTACTACGCCCCCGCCGCCCCGACCACAAACAGACGTGCACACTGACGCACAAGGGACTTTGACACCGACATCAACATGACCGTGCTGCTGCCTTGGGCAATTTATACCATATCGCTGAATCGGAATTCCCGCGGTAAAGCCGCTAAGACAGGCCCGATTTCCGCACTGACATATGAGATGGCTTCGAAACATATTTCGCCTCCGGGAGGACGTTCGCGGCACTCCGCGGTGGTGTGGCCAGTCGCTGGCCAGTCCGCATGGCGGGGACGTGTTTCGTTCTGTTTTATACACAAGTCCCCTCCGGTGAGCCTCCCGTACCCTAATCCCACATGATGGTCTTATCTCGCCCCCAACCCCCTTTCCCCCCTCAGGGCACAAGCGTCCAGCCCCCTGAAGCAAAGCTGCTCCTCGGCTCATGTGGGCCTTCACCGCGCCCTTCGAGGCATTTTGTGTGTACCCCCCACCCCTCCCCCCTAACCAGGCGCCGCCGCCCGGACCCCCGGCGCACCGCGGACGTGACGGCGAGTCGTCGTCGGGGGCCTCACTCCCCCGCCGGAGGACCCGGAGGGCCCCGCCGAGGAGGAGGCCGCCTGAAATGTGGGGCCCGCGGTGTCTTATGTCTTCATGACCGAATTATAATTGGGGTGGGAATTTATTATCGCCCGGCCCCATAAAGTGTCCGTGTGTAATAACATATGCGGCAGCGGTAGGCGTGCCGTGCACGGCCATAGCAGTTCAGTTCCTGTGGGAGAGGAGGCGTCGGGCTGGGCGCTCGAACCGCGATCCAGGCGGGAGGGGTGGCCGCTACGTCAGGATGGCCAACCCCCTCACGCGTGGGTCGGCGTGGCGGCATGGCGGCCACCGCACGGTGCCGATATTTCTCGTGCATAATTTCACGCGATATTACCGGATCACCCGAAGCGCCCTGCTGAACTGCCTGCTGGCCTGTGCTCAGACCCCCCGCCCCCCTGCGAGCGCGTCGAATGACCGCCAACGCGAGGGGGAGAGCGCGCGAGAGACCAGACAGTGAGTGAGACAGAGAGAGAAAGAGAGAGAGAGAGAGAGAGGGAGAGAGGGGGGGGGGGGGGAGGGGCTAGGCATAGCGGCGCAACTCTTTGCAGCGGCGTGCCGTAAAACCCCGTGTTTCGCCACTAGACAAAGAACAGAGTAGACTGCCAGCGCCTGAGAGCAGTTTTGTTCGGCTCACGAGTGCCCCTTCGGTTGTCTTCGGCTATCTCCGGAAAGGGACCGGCCCTCAGTGAGGCAGACGCACATGCGGCCGGAGGCGTGGGCGACCCCCGTGGTGAGGGATGTCACACAGCCCGTGCGGCGAGTGCGGAACGAACCGGCGTGGCGCAGCGTAGCTGTCTCCGGGCCGACTTGCTAATAAGTGACCGCCCCCTAGGCCAGCCTCCCGAACGAGAGCCGAAGACGGCGGAAACACCCGAAGGGGCACTCGTCGCGCCGGCCGGAGCTCCAGATGTGCTCTCACTCTGCTCTGTGCTGTGCATATGGGGGCTGGCAGTCTACTCTGTTCTTTGTCTAGTGTTTCGCCACGGATAGTCACACGGTTCATAGCCGCTTCGGGACCGCAGCAAAACAGCAGGTCCGTCAAAATAGCAGGTTGGTAGGGCACCAAAACAGCAGGTCCTTCAACAAAACAGCAGGTCAGTAGGCTAGGTTGGCTTAGGCTCGACTAGGTTAGGTTTGGCTGGGTTAGGTTAGGTTCGGTTTTCGGCGTCATGAACAGCAGGCCCCCACGATCATGCCGACCTGCTGTTTTGAGGGACCTGCTGTTTTGAAGGACCTGCTGTTTTGAGCACGCCTCGCCGCTTCATAGCCCTCCCACCGCCGCCGCCGCGTGCACGGCCGGCGCGGATATGCACACCAGTACCACCATCGCCACCACCACCACCTCCACGCGGCTGCGTCCGGAGTGACGGCGGCTGCATGGGCGGCTAGTGTTCGCGGACGCAGCACCACTCGCACGAAAGTAGTGCACGGGGACGACGGGGCGGCGGCGGCCTGCGCTTGGGTTCTTGCTCTGAGGGGGTGGCTTGCTGGCTGCGCTGGCTGCGCTGGCTGGTTAGTAGGTGAGCCCCGGGCCGGGCGGTATGGGAGTGCTCCGCCCGCAGCTCCGCGGTGCCAAGTCCATAACACCTTCCCCTTGGCCCACGTTGACCCCGCGGCTGTTTAGGTGGACGTACAACGCGCGCGCTTGCCACGCTGTCGCCACTTGAAATTCGCCCATAAAACGGGCCGATTTACATGCTCCACCGGCAAGTCCGGGCTGAGATACAGCTGCGCCGGCTCTGCTAGGCTCTGCCACGCGTGTGGGTGTGCGCAGCGCGAGTCCAGCGAGTGGCCGGCGGCGCTACCGCGGCGCATTGGACCAGCTCTTGCGTTGCGGTCTCTGCCGATAGTTACTACACAAATAAACCGTTGGCACCTCTTTGCGTTTGGAATATTCTTTACGCTTCTTTTTTACCCCCCCCCCCCCCCCCATCCTTATTTCCTTTCCGTTTTTCCCTTTCAAGGAAGCGCGCGCTGTCGTTTATCCAGCGTTTAGTGGTCGTGTATGCCCGAGCTGTCGCAGAGGCTGTTGTCGCAGAGGCTGTTGTCACTGCTCTCTCTCTCTCTCTCTCTCCTGTCTGTCTGTCTCTCTCTCTCTCTCTCTCTCTCTCTCTCTCTCTCTCTCTCTCTCTCTCTCTCTCTCTCTCTCTCTCTCTCTCTCTCTCTCTCGCACACGCGCACGCCGCACCACCACCCCGCCGCCCGGTGTCCAGGACGCAGATGCCCTTGTCGGCCTGCCGCTGGATTACACTTTTTACCCGACCAAACATTACGGGACAAGACAGAGCAGCAGTGAGGCTCCTGCCGGGCCGCAGTCGGAACTCGTCGCATCGTTATATTGCTCTGAATGACAAGCCAGTCTGCCCTTCTGTGTCGCTCTCCAAAGAAGAAAAGACCCTTTTTTCCTTTTTTGTATTTGGGGCTTAAGGGTCTCCAATCGCTCTCCTACTCGCGGAATGGTCACGCTTATTAGTCAAAAGTGGGGGTGGGAGGGGTGGGTAGGCCAACCTCCTCCTCCCCGCCGGCCAAGGTGGCAACACCGCTGCAACCTCGTCGATGTCGGTGTCTTCAGCCAGCTTCTGCTTCCCGGACCAGAGTTTGGCTCAGTTTCGCTCCTTTTCCGGATTTTTGGCAACTCCAAGTCGGCTCTAAAACCTCGCACGATCACGATTCAAAAACGGAATCGCATTGCCGCGAGGCGTTGAAAAGGTTGGGATGAGTTTCAAATGTGAAAAATTTGAACGTCAAAACCTGATTTCCGCCGGGTTTAAAAGGACGGGCCGCGTCCAATCCGTCCTATTGTAATGTTTATTGGTCTCTGGTGCTCCGGCAGACGTCGCGCAGTGTTGCAGCGGTGGGAGGAGGGGGAGGGACGTCTTCCCCGCACCCCTCACCCCGCCACGTGCGAGAGAGAAGGTGTAGCCTGTCCTTGTCTACTCATGCCTGGAACTCGAAAAAGGCGTTCACTTCGGCATGTTAATCTCAAGTTCCAGTTGACCTAGGGAAACGGTAGGGATCTGAGCTTGTAGAGGAAAGATGAGGCTATGCTCTGAATATAATTTCAATTTGGTAAGCAATCGTCTTCCGTGCGAAAAACTGCTCTAACATCGGACCACTTTCAGCTGATTCCAGGAGCCTTCCTGGAATTCCCAGTGACATGAAAAAATATTCAATGCACAGTCCGAGCAAAGTACTACGGCCCTCCAAATTTTCAGCCCGATACCTATTCAATTTCTTGAGATTAACATGCCGAAAGAGAGCAAAAATCGAAGGTTTGGACAGCTCTAGAGCAAAAACTAGAAGGCCTAGCGGGGACAGACACATACCATTAGAATCAGCGTGTTCTAAACTATCGATTTATGAAATAAAAAAAAGAGCGATTGGAGACCTTAACTATAAGTGACATTTTCCCGAATTTGTCAGATTGAAGGCGTATTGTGTCTGCATGTACAAAAACTTTTTTTTTGTTCTTGACTTTTTGTTATATCTAGGGTACTTCTCCCTCCCTGAGGAAAAGAGAACACGTGCACGCAACAGACACACATACGTCATCCATGCAGTAAAGACTAGAAAAATATCCAAGGCACCAGCGAGGGAAGCCCCTGCTATCCTCTGCCCCGTCCAGGGTCAGACAATTGTGATACATCCGCTTTGGTCATAAACCGATTCATACATCTATCTGTGTCTTACGGACCCCGGCCAGGCCCGGCCCGGCAGCCGCCTGGGAGCTGCCGGCCCGCGGCCCGGGCCGCGTCGTAAAAAGAAAGCTTGCCGTAATCAGCTTACGCACGGCAACAAACACACACGACACACGCGGGGCGCGTCGCAACGTACCGCGTCGCCTCTCCGCCTCCGGCTGCGATCAACGAACGCCATGCGACCCCGTGAATGTGCCAACGTCGGCATGCTGCGGGGCGCACGTCTGCCAGTAACACTGACACTAAGAGGCAAAGGGAAGTCCCGGCCCGGACCATAGAGTCGTACTCACAGCCATGCGATGGCGTTGGCGGGGGGCAGCAACTGCGCCACGAGGATCACGATGGCGAGGAGGGTGGCTGCCAGCACGCTGGGGGACGAGGCCCCCGACGGTGTCCTGACGACGGGGTCCTGGCGGACGGCGGGCCGCATCGCGCGAGGGTCATCCGCGTCCACGACCACATCCGCGCACTCGCACCGATGTTCACACGCGCACCACAGCGCCGACGACGTCCTGGCCGCAGGAGGCCGCCCCCATGGCGGCCGCGGCGCGGGGTCCGGGGGTGCGAGTCCTGATCGCTGGGGTTCCGTCCTGCTGCGCGCACTGCGGCTCTGCGCTCAGCTCTCCTCGGCCGGCCTCGACTCGGTACTGCCGTACTGCCTCGCCTCGTGCTTGAGCCCCTGTGGCCTGTGGCCTGCGGCCTGCGGCTCCGGCTGCGGCCTCTGAGGTCCCCCGACGCTCCGGCCGGCCCCGGCTCCGGCCCGGCGAGCCTGGAGCCTCTCCTCCGCAATGCGCCGCTGCCGCCGCTGGGCCGCTGCGCCGCCCGGCTACGAGGAAGCCTCGCTCCTGCCGCTGCGTGCGCTGCGTCCTGCCGCTCCCGCCGGTAGTCCTGCCGCCGCCTGCCGCTCCCGCCGGTAGTGCTGCCGCTGCGTGCGCTGCGTCCTGCCGCTCCCGCCGGTAGTGCTGCCGCTGTGCTGCGTCCTGCCGCTCCCGCGGTAGTGCCGCTGCGTGCGCTGCGTCCTGCCGCTCCCGCCGGTAGTGCTGCCGCTGCGTGCGCTGCGTCCTGCCGCTCCCGCCGGTAGTGCTGCCGCTGCGTGCGCTGCGTCCTGCCGCTCCCGCCGGTAGTGCTGCCGCTGCGTGCGCTGCGTCCTGCCGCTCCCGCCGGTAGTGCTGCCGCTGCGTGCGCTGCGTCCTGCCGCTCCCGCCGGTAGTGCTGCTGCGTGCGCTGCGTCCTGCCGCTCCCGCCGGTAGTGCTGCCGCTGCGTGCGCTGCGTCCTGCCGCTCCCGCCGGTAGTGCTGCCGCTGCGTGCGCTGCGTCCTGCCGCTCCCGCCGGTAGTGCTGCCGCTGCGTGCGCTGCGTCCTGCCGCTCCCGCCGGTAGTGCTGCCGCTGCGTGCGCTGCGTCCTGCCGCTCCCGCCGGTAGTGCTGCCGCTGCGTGCGCTGCGTCCTGCCGCTCCCGCCGGTAGTGCTGCCGCTGCGTGCGCTGCGTCCTGCCGCTCCCGCCGGTAGTGCTGCCGCTGCGTGCGCTGCGTCCTGCCGCTCCCGCCGGTAGTGCTGCCGCTGCGTGCGCTGCGTCCTGCCGCTCCCGCCGGTAGTGCTGCCGCTGCGTGCGCTGCGTCCTGCCGCTCCCGCCGGTAGTGCTGCCGCTGCGTGCGCTGCGTCCTGCCGCTCCCGCCGGTAGTGCTGCCGCTGCGTGCGCTGCGTCCTGCCGCTCCCGCCGGTAGTGCTGCCGCTGCGTGCGCTGCGTCCTGCCGCTCCCGCCGGTAGTGCTGCCGCTGCGTGCGCTGCGTCCTGCCGCTCCCGCCGGTAGTGCTGCCGCTGCGTGCGCTGCGTCCTGCCGCTCCCGCCGGTAGTGCTGCCGCTGCGTGCGCTGCGTCCTGCCGCTCCCGCCGGTAGTGCTGCCGCTGCGTGCGCTGCGTCCTGCCGCTCCCGCCGGTAGTGCTGCCGCTGCGTGCGCTGCGTCCTGCCGCTCCCGCCGGTAGTGCTGCCGCTGCGTGCGCTGCGTCCTGCCGCTCCCGCCGGTAGTGCTGCCGCTGCGTGCGCTGCGTCCTGCCGCTCCCGCCGGTAGTGCTGCCGCTGCGTGCGCTGCGTCCTGCCGCTCCCGCCGGTAGTGCTGCCGCTGCGTGCGCTGCGTCCTGCCGCTCCCGCCGGTAGTGCTGCCGCTGCGTGCGCTGCGTCCTGCCGCTCCCGCCGGTAGTGCTGCCGCTGCGTGCGCTGCGTCCTGCCGCTCCCGCCGGTAGTGCTGCCGCTGCGTGCGCTGCGTCCTGCCGCTCCCGCCGGTAGTGTGCTGCGTCCTGCCGCTGCGTGCGCTGCGTCCTGCCGCTCCCGCCGGTAGTGCTGCCGCTGCGTGCGCTGCGTCCTGCCGCTCCCGCCGGTAGTGCTGCCGCTGCGTGCGCTGCGTCCTGCCGCTCCCGCCGGTAGTCCTGCCGCCGCGTCTTCCGAACACCAACAACAACACCGCCGGCACGGCGACGACAAAAAACCAAACTCCATCCTATCTGTTCTCTCATCCCATCCCGGCCCAGCAGCCTTAGCAGCGCCCAGCGCGCCCCGCGCTCGCACAAAGTCTTTGTCGGCCGCTCATATCCTTCCCTTCCCTGGACTGCCCCCCCCCCCCTCCCCTGGTCTTACCTGCCGCACCCTCCACTCCAATCTCCTGCCCCCCCCCCCCCCGCTTCCTACCCTCCTCCGAACAGACGCCCCTCCCGCCCCGCCCCCTCCCTGGGCTGGTCCCGGACGGTCATTCATATACTCCGGCGCGAATCGTTGGTGGCAAACCACTTTGTTTCCGATTAGTATAATATCACGTTAGCGATGACCGCGGCCGTAGACAGAGGTGATGGACCCTGCGAGAAAGTGTGCTCGCGCACGCACTCACTATGAGGAGCAAATGAAAAAAAAAGGGGGGAAAAATCGCATCTTAAGCTGTTTGCAAAAGTCCCACCAGAGGACGAAAGGCCCTGGCCTTTTCAAAATCATTCTGGGGTCCTAAAAGTGTATGTCTGGTCCTCTCTGTCTGTCTGTCTGTGTGTCTGTCTGACTGTCTATCTGTCTGCCTGTCTCTCTCGTTCGTGGCGTCTGCTCGACCACGCAGCATCCATCCCCACATGCCCCCCCCCCCCCCTTCATGCAGTCGGCGTTGGGCCGTAACAAAGGTACCATAATAGCAGGTAACACACTAATTCGTGTGATGGTGTCTGTGCAGCGCGCTTCTTGCCGCCCGGGGCCGTCCTTAAATTACATAGCGACAAACTGAAACACGCACAGCGGTTACAGCACGGGATGGAGATAGCGGCGCCGAGAAATCTGCCTTGCTTGGGGAGCGTTCAAAAACCACGTGACTTCTCTTCAAATCCTTATCGTAGCGCGTTGCCTGATCTAGTACTGAGTCGACTGCAGGCTCGGTGGGTTCGACTCCCACAGAGGGGTCCACGCACGCGTCCATCGCCCATCACATTCCCTCTCGATGACATGTCACGTTGGTTGATAGACGCTCCCTTGACTGGCTAGATTACGGCGAATAACCTTATTCCATGTATAGTCCGCACTTTCCCTGTGGGCTTGTGTCTCCTGAACGCGGTCCGGTATTTTGCAGGACCCTCTGTCCGCGTTCTTGTGAGTCAGAAAAATTACTGCGTAGTTGTCACAGCAAATTTTTTTCGTTGATTTCGGGACGAGCGACATGTTTAGATGGTAACTAAGAATTCGATGGGGCAACATAAGGTCAGTTGGGTCAGCAAAAATTCAGCTGCTTTCACTTTTTGCTGACCCTACTGTTGCCGCAGCGAAACCTGCTTACTTCTCACAACAAATAATGTTGCATTGTCAAGATAAACGAAAAAAATCGTTGTGACAACTAATAATTTTTCTGCGTGTGGGAGCACCTAGCACTCGACCTAGCAGCTCTGACCACCTCTCGCCGCACCTTCACACTCTGACCCTTCCCGGACGTCTCTAATAAACCCGGGTGGGTGTGTGCGCCCTCGGCCCTCCTCTCCTCGCGATGGAGTACGCACGAGTCGTGCTCCTGGAATACCTTTATATCTCAACACACATGCACATGCACACTGTAGTGCCGCATGTAGCCGCGTGCTGCAGTGGTGTACTATACTATACTGCTGCCGCCTGTTTGTTGGCGCTTCCTTTTGTCGCAACCTCCTGCCTCCCCCCCCCCTCCCCACCTCTCCTTCCTCTTCTCACCTGCCCTCCCGGCCCCGCCCCACAGAGCTGTGCCCCACCCGTCGTCTGGCTACCTGAGAACTGAATTAGGTGTGACGATGTTTTACAACTTGTCGCCCTTTATAGCCGAGGGGACCGACAAGGCTGCCGGGCCGGGGCCTCTGCTGCTGATGCTGCTGATCCCGAACAGTGCCAAGTGATCCGGATGTCGCATCGCAGGCTTCACCGCGGCGCCGCTCCGCTGCTGCGGAGGCTGGGCTCTCGGCTCTCCGTCTCCTCTTACGCGTCTTTGGCGCGTTTGGTACCGCTGCTGGCTTGGCACGGCGTACTGTCTAGAACAGATAAAAAGAAAGTGGAGAAACGGCCATAAAAACCTCCTCGCCTCCTGATACGCTTCTAATTCGTCCGTTTAATGCAAAAACTACAATGAAAATGCAGAGCAACATTTACTTTCTTGATCGAAACAAAGGAAGCAGGCAAGGTCACCGCAAATAAGAACTATACCCTCAAAGAGAGAGAGAGAGAGAGAGAGAGAGAGAGAGAGAGAGAGAGAGAGAGAGAGAGAGAGAGAGAGAGAGAGAGAGAGAGAGAGAGAGAGAGAGAGAGAGAGAGAGAGAGAGAGAGAGAGAGAGAGAGAGAGAGAGAGAGAGAGAGAGAGACAACGAGAGAGAGTATTTCAGCCCTGAGGAGCGCCCCAGTAACCCCCCCCCCCCCCCCCCCCGCATGTGACTCAAGAGAGAGTGACATTCTAAGGCAATTTGTGTTAAAGTGGGATCCACAGTGCCGGACTGGGCTGGGCCGTGGCTGAGTAGGGACAAATAGCCGGCCATTGCAGCTCCGGGAGGGTCCGGGCGCACGGGCAGGGCGGCGGCAGCGGAGTGCGGATCCCAGATGATACATGGGCGGCATTCTTCGCCTGCAATCCTTTCCGTCCCTCTCCGCCATCTCCGCCCGTCGGCCCGAAGCGAGCGCACGTCCCGGCCGTGCGTGTACAGTATGGGCCGCGGCCGGCCGGCAGGGGGCGCTACCATAGTCCTCTGCCTGTCACACGAGCCCCCCCCCCCCTCCCCCGAAAAAAGTTAGGAATATTAGATTGAGGAATTGGAGTTAGAACTCGTCATCGCCGAGGCTTCGTTGGCGGCCCGGACACCAACATCTTTATCTCCGCTCCGGCAGAGATTGCGGAGTCTGACCGGCGTCCTCCGGCTCCGACTCCGGCTCCTTCGGCCTCCGGCTCCGTCCTGTGGCCCTGCAGCCGCGCCGACAAGATGAAACGAACCGGGGCCGAAAACGCTATAAAACGGGACAGGGTGTCAGAACGGATATAAATGCTCGATAAAAAGACAAAGACGGACGGAGCTCAACGCGCAAAGGTTGTGATTTTCAGGTGAATGTTTGGTGGACCCGAGCAACGCCTTTTTAATTACAGGGCGGCGGACGGCGATGGCAGCCCCCCCCCCCCCCTCTCTCCTCCCTCCCGCTCCTCTCCTACCCCTGGCTGACAGACTCTCTAAGGCCCCACCTGCCCTAAATATCCCTCCCCCTCCTTCTCCTATACACTCACTATTCTTCCTCCTCGTTCCTACTCCCCTCTTCACCTTTTCCGTCTTCTTTATCACACTTCAGCCTTGCCGCGCCGCATTGCCAGAGCATCTCAGCGCCGTGTGGATAGGCAGCCCAACCTGCAGCGCAGCGCGTGCGGACCGTCGTCAACGTGAAGCTCCGATTCATAGCAGAATGATAGGAAAAATTCATTCGACTTGCCTTTTCGTATAAAATTGTCGACTGTCTTCTATAAGAGCGCTCGCACTACTTATCGACGTCTGATTGTGACGTGAACTTGTGGAGCTGCCATGGGTGCCAGTTTGTGGGCTGCGCCGCGGCGTCAGAGGTAGGCAACCTGCGCGATGACGTCACGTGACGAGGCCGCGCGGCTGCGGCCGTTATCACCGAGTGGTCGTGTGTGTGTGTGTGGGGCCGGGGGGGGGGGGGGGGGAGGGGGCAGCAGTGGGTACCGCCAGGCGCCGCCAGCGAGCAGCTCGCGGCCGCGTCGCGTCTCGTCCCGTCTCTGTGCCGGCGGCAGGGCAGCGCGGTGAGTAAGGGTGCCTCGAAATGCCACTTTTTTTCGAAACTGATATCGGCTCGGGTGACAAAACGTTCTACTATTCCAGGCATTTTTCGCGTTATTTTCGTAACTAGCCCTTTCTGGAGACTGAAGATGACATCGCACGAAGTTTAGATTTCCATTACGGACTAGTGGAACGTTTTGCCACCCGAGCCGATATCAGTTTCGAAAAAAGTGGCATTTCGAGGCACCCTGTGAGTACATTACCTCCCGGTCGTGTCGTGTGCTTTGGGACGGCGGCCGCTGACTTTGTGTTCGCCATGCATGTGCAGGGGTAGGGATGGCGAGGCCGCCAGTGCTGTGGTGGCTGCTGCCACTGCTGCCGCTGCTGACGCCCCTGTCGCTGCCCTCCGTGTCGCGGGTCTTGGCCCGCCTGCCCGAGCCGGACTGGGACGCCATGCAGGACGTCAGCACCACCTCCACCAGCCGCGCGCCTCCGACCACCCGGTCCCCGAGGCCGCTGCCGGTCGGCCGGAGGGAGGAGGACGACATCCCCGGTATCATTGCCGACATGCTGGTGCGCGGGCAGCTGCCGCCCCGCGTAGGGCTGACGCGCGGCGAGCTGCGGGCGGTCCTCATGATGGTGTCTAACCGCCTGCGCAAGGATGGCATCGTGTCGGCGAACCGCCTCAGCGACTGGGACGTGGTCGTGGGCAACGACGCGCACTCCAAGCATACCGTCGTCTACTTCCTCACGCTCGCCGACCGGGCCGAGAACTGTGGGTACAACGGCACCGCCAGCACGACCGTTGCCACGACCACCATGACCTTGGCCAGCACGGCTGGACCGCTGACGCCGGCCGGTCCGAGTGACGGCGTCCCTCGTGGCGGCCGGGTCCTCGGTAACGTGTGCCCGCCCTGCCCGGCCATGAGTCCGGCCATGTGCCCGGCCGCCGGCCCCGAGCCTATCGTCGCCAACGTCACCGAGGACGTCGACAAGGCGCCGGTGACCAACCTTCCCATCGCCAAGACCGTGGGGCAGGTCATGGCTAGTCTCAGGCACGGGCTGGCCCATGCCTACCACGAATCGGCGCCCGACGTCCACGCGGCACTCAGCGGGCTGTCCGCGCTCATCGAGGACTACAGAAGGCAGGCCAGCTCGACGCCGCCCCCGCCGCCTCCACCGCCCCCGCCGCCCCCGCAGACCCCTCAGGCCCCGCTGGCCACTCAGGGCGCCGAGAGGTATAGGGCGCGATTGGGGGCAGCCCCAGCGCCGGGTCAGCAGCAAGGCCCGCAGGGGACTCCACAGCCGCAGTTCCCGCAGCAAGTGGCGCCGCTAAGTGGCCAGTTCCATCCGGGACAGCAGAGCTTTGTGGGGCCCGATCAGATGTCGCAGCAGCAGCAGCAGCAGCAGCAGCAGCAGCAGCCGCAGCAGCAGCAGCCGCAGCAGCAGCCGCCGCAGCTCTCTCAGCCCATGCCCATGCCGCCGCCCCCTCAGCCCCAGCAGTTCCCGGGACACGCGCAGCTCCGCCAGCTCGCCGCCGTCCACTACGGCCCCCCTCAGCCTCAGCCACAGCCTCAGCACTCCCCCGAAGCTCAGCGCAGTCCACAGGCCGGGGCGGTGCCTCAGCAGCACCAGCCACCACCCCCTCTGCACGCTCAGCACGCGCCGGGAGGGACGCCTCAGCAGGACCACGCTCAGCACTTCCAGCCGCTGCCAAGCAGCACCCAGCAACAGGCCGTACACCACCAGCAGCCCCCGCAGACGCAGCAGCAGCAGCAACAGCAGGAGCAACAGCAGCAGCCCCCACAGCCGCCGCAGCAACAGCAGCAGCAACAGCAGCAGCCCCCACAGCCGCCGCAGCAGCAACAGCAGCAACAGCAGCATCCCCCGCAGCCGCCGCCGCAGCAACAGCAGCAACAGCAGCAGCCCCCACAGCCGCCGCAGCAGCAGCAACAGCAGCAGCCTCCGCAGCCACCGCAGCAACAGCAGCAGCCCCCGCAGCCGCCGCAGCAACAGCAACAGCAGCAGCCCCCACAGCCGCCGCAGCAACAGCAGCAGCCACCACCCCCTCTGCACGCTCAGCACGCGCCAGGAGGGACGCCTCAGCAGGACCACGCTCAGCACTTCCAGCCGCTGCCAAGCAGCACCCAGCAACAGGCCGTACACCATCAGCAGCCCCCGCAGACGCAGCAGCAGCAGCAGCAGCAGCAGCCCCCACAGCCGCCGCAGCAACAGCAACAGCCCCCGCAGCAGCCGCAGCAGCAGCAACAGCAGCAGCCCCCGCAGCAGCCGCCGCTACAGCAGCAGCAGTCCACTCCGATGCCACAACACCCTCCTCCTCCCCAGTTTCAGCAGGCACAACACCTTTTTCAGGCGCCCCAACAGCTTCAGCCGGCCCAACAACCCCTACAACTCCAACAACTCCTACAGCCCGGACAAGCTCCCCAGGTCTGAAAATTTCGGTAGATCCCTTAATATCTTGCGGCTCTTAAGATCTTGCAGGATCCCGCCAAATCCCCCAGGATCCCCCTTCCGGGATCCTGTTGCTCTTTGCGAGATCCCGGAAAGTCTTGCGAGATTTTTGCGGGATCCCTCAAAGCGATGCGGGATCTCGCAAAGCAATATGCGGGATCTCGGAACGCGATGCGGGATCTCCCAACGCAATGCGGGATCTCGGAACGCGATGCGGGATCTCGCATTGCAAAAGGGATCACGTAAGATCTTACGAGATTCTTCAAATTGAAGAGCCCAGTTTTAGGAATTTTCAACTGAAAATTTAGGTGGGGTATCTATGCCTAAATTCACTAGACAGGTTTTAATATCAACGCAATCCCTTTTCAATTTCATGCTATCTCGAGAACGGCTAAAGACAGAGCAAAACTAACCACAGATGTGGATCGGACTCGATTTGGACCAGCCGAGAAGCACTTTGAACCTAGGTTATTCTCCTTATGAACACAGAGAAATGTTTATTTACATAATAAGGGATCCCTCATAGTGACCCCAGTCGGGATCCCGTGTCCTAATCCCGGAACCAATGCGGGATCCCATTTCCATCCCGCAACCTATCCGGGGTCCCGTTTCAATCGCGGGACCAATACGGGATCCCGTTTCCATCCCGCAACCAATCCGGGATCCCGTTTCGAAATGGGAATTTTTCGCGGGATCCCGTTTGAAACAGGGGGCGAAAAATTCCTAGTATTTCGTAACGGGATCTTCAGACCTGGGTCTGCACCCTCAACAACCTCAACAACCACCGCAGTTGCCCCAACAGAACCAGCCAGCCTCGTCACCACCCAGGACTCCGCAGGCTGCTCCGCCTTACCTGCCCCCGGCCCCGCCGCCGGTGGTGCTGTACCCGCCGTACCAGCCCGCGCAGCAGCTGCCGCCGTACGCGTACCCGAACCCGCCGCAGTTCATGGTCCCCGCTCAGCCGGCACCCCCTCAACAAGTCCAGATGTCACCGCAGCTCGGCCAACCCCCGCTATCCGAGCCCCCGCATCCCCCGCAGCCCCCACAGATACAACACGCGGCTATCGCCCTGCGGTCCGCGCCTGCGCCCCCCGCCCACCCTCAACACCCCGCGCCGTCCGGAACGCCGCAGGTGGCTCTCGACGCAGCCATACAGAACATCCAGAGACTGTCCGAGAAACTAGCCAACTTCCCCGTCCCCGGTGTGGGAGACGGCACCCGGATGCAGATGGACAATCTCGGGATCAGCGTGGACGAGAGGATGCGCGCCTACAGCAGATTGGACTTCAACGGCCTCATGCCCTTCGACGGCGTCGCGGCACATACTACTCTGGGCGTCGCAGACGCGACGGCGACGGCCCCTGCTGAGCACCGCCAATGGTACGCCATCCCTCCAGGTTTGTCCGCCCCCGCCTAGGGTTAGTCGATTCGATTCCGATTCAAATCGAAAATCAATTTGAGGTGTCGATTTTCGATCTGAATCGGAAACGATTCAGCGTTTCGATTTAATCGAAAAAATCTATTCAGGCGACCGATTTTCGATTTTTAGGCACGGAGTGACCTCAGGCACGGAGTGACCTTATAGTTTCACGCAAAATTGGCCTTTTTTTAAAAAAAAATCCAATATTGCCCCTTACGCTAAATCCGAAAGTCTCTGTGAGAAGTTTTTCAGACCTTCCTGACTTGTGCTCAGTACCCATACAAGAGCGCCGGGCGTGATTTTACACCCTAAAAATGCAGCAAACAGTCTCAAAACCGAGTTTAAATTCAACTTTCTCACTCCATTCAATAGCGAAAGAAAAAGACAGAGCTAGCGTGCTCGGCTCGTCAACTGGCAGTTTCAGTATCATCCATTCCTTCTCCTACCACGCTAAAAATTGGACCTCTCCCTTTCTTGTGAAACAGCCCACATTGTTGATGTGCCGAGCCGAGTCGAGAGTCGGGACCGCTTTGGAGCCTAGAATATGCACAAGAGGCACAACCCTCAGAGCGGAGCAATCTCGATGTGCCCACTGGTCGGTGCCAGTGAGAACTAGGGGGCTGCGGGCCGCGCCACGACCAGCCAACCTATCGACAATGAAGTCTCGCCACGATTCCCCTCACATTTGTCGTTCACATAATATGTTCAGTCGCTCTGTACACTACGACAATTCGGCATTTCCCGTATAACACGGTGTCGGCCAACGCGCCACCTGTCTATTCTCACTTGCATTCTAGGGTAAAAACTTGTTTTTAAAAAAACTTTGAAACTTCAAATCTCCTACGTTTCCTCCGTAACCAAATAAAATGCCGAATTCCAAAAAACAAAAAAAAAGCTCTAAATCCAATTCTGTGACACTTTGGGCCCACCAGTATTTCACAAAGTATAATAGTTTTTCTTGTTTTTTTTTTTTAATTTCAGTATTGCCTACGCCAAAACCGAAAGTCTCTGTGAGAAGTTTTTCAAACCTTCCTCTGACTTTCGCATAGTAACCACATAAGATTGCCGGACGTGATTTTACACTCCAGAAATGCAGCAAACAGTCTCAAAACCGAGTTCAAATTCAGCTTTCTCACTCCATCCAATAGCGAAAGAAAAAGGCAGTTTCAGTATCATCTATCCCTCTCCTACCGCGCTGAAAATCGGACCTCCCTCTTGTGAAACAGCCCACATTGTTGATGTGCCGAGCCAAGTCGAGCCCTGGTTAAAAGGGAGGCAACTCAAGAGTCGGGACCACTTCGGACCCTAGAATATGCACAAGAGGCACAACGCTCAGAGCGGAGCATTGTCGATGTGCCCACCGGTCGGTGCCAGTGAGAACTATTTCCCGTTTTACATAGTTTCTTCAGCCGCTGTACCCTACGACTATTCGGCATACCCCGTATACCACGGTGTCTGCCAACGCCCCACCCATCCAGTTCTCATCTGCAAGCTAGAGAAAACACTTACTTTTTTTTTAAAAGGACTTTAAATCACCCACGGTCCCTTTGTAAATAAAAATTAACTGACAGCTAATCATAAAATTCCGAATTACAAAAATTAATAAATATGAAAATTGCTCTAAATCCAGTTTTGTGACACTCCGGGCCTACCAGTATTTCACGAAGTGTAATAGCATTTTTTAGAACTATTCCTTAGTTTGAACTTCGCGCGCTCGCGCACTGATATAGCGCCACTTATCGAGCAGCACAGGAAGAAGCCGACGGTGACGGTGAGCATGTGGCTGATCCGGACGATCCGTGGGACGCGAATGACCGGGACGAGTGGACTTCCGACGAGAAGGCCGATACTGAAAGGGCGGGTGGTCAGCCGGTCGAGATGAAACAATTTATAAACAGACCTCCAATCGGCAGAAAGTCTTACCCGAACGGCTCAGGCCTGGACCGCCAGCCTGACCGCGCGGTCAAGAGCGGTCAAAACCATGCGAGTCGGGACCAGGACGGAGCTGAGACACAGTGGTGGAGCATCGTAGTGGCATCGAATCCCAGCGGCTCCAGGTAGCCTTCTTGATGGCTGCTGGTAGGGAACTGTAAAATGAAGTGGCTAGCAGCCACCTCACCTCACCGGAAGACAAGCGGTCGAGCGAATCGGTCAAAACTGGTCGAATGCTGTACTCTGCCTGCTGGAGGCGTGGCAGTTAGCAGTCTCTCGAAGGCGAATACCCGCATGTATGGAAGGTCGCCATGAAAGTATTCTTCATCGTTGCAACATCTGTGCCTTGTAAGAGACTGTTCTCACACGCCGGATTCATCGCAAATCAGCTGGTCTCTTGGACATGCTGGTATTTGTAAGAAATGTCACTTTTGATGAATGGTCGGTTGGGTTTGCTAAGGCGCATGATTTCTAAAATGAAAAAAAAAAAGAAGATTTCTAAACAATTTGTAAGCCATTAAAGTTTAAAGATTTAAAGATTTATTGGTTTCGATTTTGGAATCGACGAATCGAAAAGAGATTCAGTCCGTCGATCTACCAACCCTGCCCCCGCCCATAGTGAACCAAGGGCACACACACACACACACACACACACACACACACACACACACGCGCGCGCGCGCGCGCGCGTTATTTTCGGTGTCTCCACGCACGCACTTCCCGCCCCGCCGACGGATTCTTTGTCGTTTGTGAGCAGACGACGCTTGTTGATGCAGACCAGACGCAGCGCCACGGCCAGGACCACGGCCACCAGGACCCCGGTCAGGCACACCTACGTTTCGCCCGGTCTGCGGAGGAGAAGAACGCCGGATAAATGCGGATAAATGCTTCCAGCTCCCTTTCAAGGTAAGAAGTTTCTCGCTCGCATGAAGTGATAAAAATTTCTCGCTTTACACGAGCGAGAAAATTTTTCTCTCTTAATTTAGGCAGTATGTATCGCTCCTCCGTCTGCAGTGCGGATGCATCGATATGGATGCATTCAATTTATTGTAAGAAAATTATATTTTGAATATATTTTTGGAATTTTCAGAATACTTAATTATCGGACGCTCCTCTTTCTACCAAGAATATAATTTTGTTACATATCTCGTTTTGTAATACATTCTTTGTGTATCTGATTCCTTTAGCATGTAGGACTATTACAGCCACAGGGAAAATCTGTTGCCAGGAAAGCAACCACTTCCCAAGGGTGCTGCAGAAGACACGCGTGAAGATCGTCGACAGGAAAGAATGCACGCACGACATGTCCCCGAAAGGAAAGGTAATCACGGAACCGCAGCTGTGCGCCGGCGGAGACAAGAAGGACACCTGCCAGGTAGGGAACCTCCATGACGATAGCCAACCCACTTGTGCTGATTAACACCAAAATCACTTAATGCGTGCATTTTAACATGTTCCACGTGTGTTCCAATCTGTTCCGAAAATCCAGACAAATTAGAGAAATTTGAGGAATGGTTCCTGTGTGATATAAGTGCAACGAGTTACGTATTTTTAATCTGTATTCTGCATCGAAAAAATCGAAAGAGGTCGCTAATGAATGTTTCAGATTTGTTCCACCCTTTTCTGTCTACTTTTTCAAAAATTTCTAATTCAGTATGAATTTGGGCACGGCCAAAGAGGCTCTTTGCATGATGAAGACACTGCGTTCTCGTTGAACTACATTTCGACTGAAAAGGAGTAGCTGATCCACGTTTGATCCACCTTGTTCTCTCTCACAATTTGAATGTTTTCTATAATTCAGAATGGTGGCCGCGGCAAAACAGCAGGTCCCATAGAACAGAGGTCGGTAGGTAAGGTTCTTTTGGGTTAGGTAAGGTTAATTTACGTTAAGTAACGTTGGGTTAGGTTGGGTTATGTAAGGTTAGGTTGGGTTAGCTTAGGTTAGTTGGGTTAGGTAAGGGGAGGTTGGGGGTTAGGTTAGGTTGGGTTAGTTAAGGCTAGGTTGGGTTTGGTGAGGTGAGGTTAGGTTTGGTTGGCTTAGGCAAGGTTCAGTTAGTCGCCCAAGTGCGGTGCTCAGGAGCAGCAGGAAGCCCCACGATTATACCGACCTGCTGTTTTCAGGGACTTGCCTTTTTCTCCCTTTTTTTTTCAAGGACTTGCTTGTTCTGACTACGTACGCCTCTTCAGAATGATTGGGCGGGGGCAGTGTTCTCGTTTATGCAAAGAAGGCCTTTGACCGTGCCTAACCATACATTTTCGAAAAAGGGAAAGTGAAAGGATGACGTTGATTGAAATAATTAGGTAAAATGTGCCCTTGTATTGGATTGCCTGCTCTGCGGGGTAACAGTGCCTCTGCTTTGCATCATCGTGGTCCTGTCATCTTCCAGGGGGACAGCGGCGGGCCGCGGTGGACACTAACGGCAAGCAGAGGGGCATAACGTCCTGGGGCATTGGCTGCGGAGGGTTACCGGGCGTTTACGCCAACATCGCCGAACCCAAAGTGAGGGACTTCATCTACGAAACCACTGGCGTATGAGCCGGGCCGGGACCACCACGACTGTTTGAAACAATAAACACCTCTCATGTACTCTCTGTGGCCTCTTTTTTTTTTTTTTTTTTTTTTTTTTTTTTTTTTTTGGTGGGGCCACCTATGCTCCACTTTGGAGACCAGCTCCCCACCCCACACTTCCCCAGGGTCCCGGCGGGGTCCCAAGCCCGCGTCGGGCCGGGCCAGGCGCACAGTACAGTGTACCTGTGTACGGCCACCGTGCCGGCCTGGCCGCTCAGTCTTGGGCTCCCAGCGCCCCCACTCCGCTGCGGCGGGTAGCACACCGTTGACGCGATGCCGGCGGCTGCGGCGGCCCGTGCACCGGCCCCTCTCGGACTCGCCCTTGTCCTCCTGGTCGCCGCCTGTCCGTGTAGGCCCACGTCGGGGAGCTCTGCAGTCTCTCGTGCGTGAGTGGGTGCGTGCGCTCCTGCAGGGAACGCGAACGCCTTGACACTTCCAAAGAATCGAGAAGACGCAATCTCTCAACGCAGGTTCACGAAAGCCAACACGGCGACCGGACAGCACCTCGGCCAGCACAGCTCGCACAGCTCACCGGGTCTCCTGCCGTCCGACCGGTGCGGTAAGCCGGCCGCCACCACGACCACGGAGAACCCAGGCGCACCCATCGTGGCCGAGTTCCGCATCGTGAACGGCGAGCAGGTTTCGGTGCGTCGGCTCCCCTTCCAGGTGGCTCTAGAGACGGCCAAGAAAGGCTTCATCTGCGGGGGGTCTATCATCGGGAAGGAGTGGGTGTTGACGGCGGCCCACTGCATCCCAGGGTGAGTCTGGGAGAGATGCCCGCACCAGGGAGGTCCGCGGCGAGGTAACAGCAGCGTGCTCCAAAGGGCATGCCTGCAGGCGCACGGGCATTGACGTGGCCCGGCTGGTAGTGCGCGCCGGCACCGAGTTCCGCGAGGAGGGCGGCTCCGTACACCGCGTGGTCGGCGGCGAGAGGCACCCGCTGTACCACAGCGCCGCCACGGACTGGGACGTGGCCGTGCTCCGCGTCGACCCGCCCTTCGATCTGGACGACACACGCGCCGTCGTCCTGCTGCCCAGCGTCAGCCAGGGCGTCCGCACTGGAGACCACCTGCAGGTGTCCGGCTGGGGCGTGGAGCGTGCGGTGAGCCCTGAGTCCTGGGAGTGAGAGAGAGAGAGTCATGTGATGGGCGGACCGTCATGTTCCTGCTGCTGCAGGCGGCGAAGGACCTGCCCATCGTGCTCAAGAAGACCGTGCTGACGGTGGTGAACCACGCGCTGTGCCGCGTCCTCTACGCCAAGGTATCCGCCATCACGTCCCGCATGTTCTGCGCGGGCAGCTTGACTGGGACAGACGCCTGCGAGGTAGGCAATCCAGCCGGCAGCCGTGTGCGTTGGGCTGCCTGCTGACCCGGGGGCGGGGCGCAGGCTGAAGTGGCCGGCGGCAGCCTACACAGTTGGTGTTCCGCAGGGGGACAGCGGCGGCCCTGCGGTCTCGGTGAACGCGGACGGCTCGCCGGCCACGCAGCACGGGGTCGTGTCCTTCGGCAAGAGCTGTGCGCGTGCGCGCCACCCAGGCGTGTTCACCGACCTGGCCGACCGGGACATCCGCGAGTACATCAGGTTCATCAGCGGGATCTGATTCACGACGGAATGGCGCGGCGCTGGATCGTTCGGAGACGAAAATACCACGAAACCACGAAACCGTCCCCTGATAGAATAAGAAGTCATTAATCGATGCTTTTGCTTTCTCACGCGTGCCAACGGACGCGCACCGCATCCATACTTCGGCTATCGGCCACTGGGAGGTGTGTCTGTCTGACCCTGACCGCTGCGGCTGGACAGATAAGTACAAGGCGAAAGTGTGAGTGTTCACGTCAGAGGGCAAAGCACCGTATGGCGCGCAGCTGGTGCTGCGATTTATGTCAGAGAGGTTGGTCACCCTGGTGACGTCATCGCACATCTTGGTGGCCCAGACAAACACTGCAGTGCATACCGCCGGCCACTAACCGAATCCCTCCCTCCACACACGTTTCCCAAGACGTTTATCGAACTCTTTTTATAGGCTAGACGCGACGGGGGCGGGGCTGATGAACCCGGCTGGAGGCAGCCGTGCAGCAGCAGCCGCAGCGGCAGCGATGTGATGTCAGTCTTCTGACGGGCAGGGAAAAATTTGATAAAGTTGCCGAGACACAAAACTCGGCCATCACATCATTTTCTATCTCCGCACCCGCATAGAACAAGTGACCCCTGTTATCTGCGCCGTTACTGGCTCTGCTCTGCCTCACCCGCTCGCCCAATCGTCCCACTCATTTCGTAAGGTATTTTCAGTGGCCGGGAAGCGAAACTTTATCATCATCGGCGACGCCTCACGGCTTCGCAATGCCGATGATGGCGGCGGCAACAACAATTTCCTCACGCCTCTTCCCTCGTGGGCACGGACTTATGGCACCTTCACAAAGCAGAGGAGCTTGGGCTCCGCGCGCACAGGCCGCTCGAGCCCTCGACTCGAGCACGGGGGACACAGTGTGCTAGGCGGTAGACGTCAGAGTGTTTTTCCTCGTCGGCCACGATGCAGCGATACTCTCCCTTCTTCTCCTGGGGACTGGACTGGGGACACAAACGGAATTACTAACCATACAGCAGAGGAGCTGGAAGAGCGAGGGCGACAGGAGACTGCCACTCCCCCCTCCCTCCCCCCTCTCTCTCTTTCTCTCTGCTGCGACGACGAGGCTTCCCTCACGGGCCGCCGGCCGCCGTATTTCTCATACGTGGCTACGTCACGGCTTCGTCCCGCGACCCACGGCCCCGGCCCCCCTGCAGGCCTCACGGCGGCGCGGCAGCCGCCATCAGTTGCGCCCAGCACCTACCGGCGACCACACCTCCTGGACAGCGACAACGTCCGCAAGCTTACCGTTCCCAACAGGCAGAAGTGAGTCGTGAGTGAGCGAGTGACACCAAGAGTCTCTGAGGCAGGACCACGAAAGGGATTGTGACGTTGTGGCTTTGTGACAGCAGACTGGCTTTTCGTATACCCGGGGAGAACAAGGCTGGATCCGTTTGTAATTAGCGACACTCAGTCTCCACGCAGGAATTCTACAAAACGGAGATCAGAATGGGTGGTACTTAACGACCCGGCAGCGACGCTTTCATTCAAGGTGTAATTACAGCCAAAGGCTACATTGCTCTTGTACAATTACCAAGACCCCGTGTGTAGGAGGCCGTCGTGCGTCGTGCTCGTGTTCAACGAGAAGTTTCGTCTTTCCATCCGACCAGGTCGTTTTCTGGCTGAGTAAAGCTCTGTGTCCAAGAGTCCTGGCCTCCCCGGCCGAGCATACGAGTGTCCACAAGCTATGGGGATGCCAGGGCGGGATGCAGCGAGCTGGGGGCCTGGCCTGTCCGGGCCTTCGCCGGCCTAGGCCTACCAGGCTGCACCGCGCCGAGCCACGCCGCTCCACGCCACGCCGCGTCTGCCGCGCCGCGTCCGGAAACTTGCCCTGCTCGCAGTCCTCACTGTGGTCCCCTTGGTCCCCGCACGACGGAATCCTACAAGACACGCTCCTTTTTGACGCGGCCCTGCACTGTCACGTCAGTCGCGTGTGGAGTGGAGACCCGGGCCGGGAGCCGGGTTGGCGGGCCTGCCGCGTGGGGGCGCTGCTGGCGCTGCCGTCACAGCGTCGTCTGCTGCCGGGCCTAGCCTAGGCAGCAAAAGCTCTAGCGCGGGCCCGCCACTAACACACACCTGCTAGTTATTCAAAGAGGGGTCTGCATGGCGATTAGGGCCGCGGTCGCGACGCTTTTCCGGCAGTGCCAGTATGAAAAATTCACGGGATCGCCTTGCCATTCCATTTCTATAACTGTCAAAGGGGTGGGCTCGTGATCACTCGTGGAGTGGCTTGTTTTGTCAGATAGGCTCCTGGTTACCAGGCGGCCGCACTGCCAAACAAACAAGGACCGTAAGAAGCCGCCAGCCTTGAAGAGCGGAGAGAGGCAATAACACATGTGGAGCGGAGCGGAGCGCAGCGCGGGCGGTTCTCAGAAAACGTCCTCAGATTCGGAACTGAGTACGCTCTGGCGGTAGGGCAGGGTGCTCACAGGGGGGGGGGGGGGGGGTATAATTGTCGTGTGTGTCTGTGTGGCAGCCACAAGGTCAGGGTCAAGGCTGGGAGTGCGACCGGCACGTGAGGAGGTGCACCAGAAACCTGTTAGGCCGTTGGCTCTCACTATGAGAAGAACGCACTACTGGGAGTCAAGTATCCCAAACTCCACTCGCTTGATGCGGACGTTTGAGTCCGGATGTGTCAAGCATGTATGGCCATTAATGGCTTTGTTTCGAGATGACATCAAAAACATAATTTGCGCTGATTCCGATTGCGCGACTCGGGGTGACGTAATGGCCGCGATGCCGCGGAGAGACACGCCTATTGAGGACGTGTACTGCGTTATCGCAGCAGCTGTTTGTTTGATCCGTCAGTGCCACATTGTGCACCGTGATGATCGCCGCCCTCGATAAATGCCATACACACGCACACACATACACAACATAACACACACTGTGGGGCTCTGGTCGGTTTTCGCAGTGCAACGGTACTATTAAGGTCCATCTAAATTAAGAAGAAAAAATATAAATGAGGAATCAGTTACTGACAATGTCTTCTTTTCTGTTGGCAGTCAGGATGTCCGTCCCGCTCCGTAGCGTCCTCGTCAGCGACGAGGTCGACCCTAAGTGCGTCGAGCTGCTGCAGCAGCATGGCATCCCCGTCACCTGCAAGTACAAGATGCCCAAGGAGGAGCTCCTCAAGGAGATCCCGGTACGTGAAGGTCGGCCTCGGCCGTGGTTAGCGAACCTAACCCAACCTTATCCAACCCAGCCTAACCTTACGTGGCCTACCTAACCTAACTTAACCCACCGAAAGAATGGGAAAGTGGACGTCTAATCATGTCTACTTCGTCCGCAGAAACACGACGGCCTGGTCGTGCGCTCCGACACCAAGGTGACCGCCGATGTGATCGCGGCCGCCGCCAACCTGCGCGTTGTCGGCCGCGCCGGCACCGGGGTGGACAACATCGACCAGGAGGCGGCCACGGCCAGGGGGATCATCGTGCTCAAGTGAGGCTCCCGTGGGGCCGCCGCCGATAGGGGAGGGCGAGTCGGGGGACTCCACCGGTCCTTGTCCCCCACGGTGGTTAACCAGACCAGCAGCCCGACCTGACCCGACTTGGGCTAACTTAATTGACCTTGGCTTTCGTCTGGAGCGGCCGGCCTTAACGCGGTCGGACGTTAGTCGTGGCGACATCGGAGTGCCGGGCCGGGTCCGATCAGGCCGGGCATCACCCACCAGACCGTCCGCACTGCTAACACGCTGCATGTACCCGTGTGTTACAGCACTCCGGGTGGGAACTCAATCAGCGCCTGCGAGCTCACCTGCGCCCTCATCGCCGACCTGGCCAGGTGAGAAATGCCATCTCAGCCATGCTGCAGACACAAAACAAAACACGTTGACGCAACTTGACGGTATTTAAACGCGCGATTCCCCCCCCCCCCCCCCCCGCCCTTTCTCACCTAGAAACGTGAGCGTAGCCTGCCACTCGCTCAAGGCGGGTCGCTGGGACAGGAAGCTGTACTCGGGAAGCGAGCTGCAGGGCAAGACGCTGGCCGTGCTGGGGCTGGGCCGGATCGGCAGGGAGGTGGCCGTGCGCATGCAAGCCTACGGCATGAGGGTGAGTGCAATGCGACGGCAAGTTTTAGAATGATAGAATCAGCATGCACTATAATACCCTTTTCTGCTTATTTTCAGACGATCGGGTTCGACCCGTGCGTCAGCAAGGAGGACGCAGCCGAATTTAACGTGGAGAAGCTGGAGCTGGATCAGATCTGGCCCCAGGCTGACTACGTCACCGTCCACACCCCGCTCATCCCCCAGACGAGAAGTGAGTGCACACCAGGGTGCCCTCGGCGTGCCCTTTGGGGGTGGTCCATTCCGTACGTTTACGGTGTTGTCGCAGTACGCCAGTGTCTGAGCACCATCTAGTGCCCGCTGGGTAGGCAGCCACGACTTGTGCATGCATGCGTGCCGTGCGGGCTGGCCTACCCTGGCACTCGCAGGCGCTCGGCCGCTGGACGTACTAAATGGGTCGGACTCGGATAACATGACCGCGTGGCCTTCTGCCCACAGACATGATCAACGACCAGGTGTTCACCAAGTGCAAGAGGGGCATCAAGGTGGTGAACGTGGCCCGGGGCGGCATCATCTGCGAGGAGGGCCTGCTCAAGGCGCTGCAGGACGGCCGCTGCGGCGGCGCCGCCCTCGACGTGTTCAGCGAGGAACCCCCCAAGGGCGCCACGACCCGCGCGCTCATCGAGCACCCCAAGGTGGTGGCGACCCCACACCTGGGCGCGTCCACCAGCGAGGCGCAGAGCCGCGTGGCCGTCGAGGTGGCCGAGCAGTTCATCGCGCTGGCTGACCCCTCGTCGCCGTACTCGGTGACCGGCGTGGTCAACGCCCCCGTCCTGGGCGCCGCGCTCGTGCCGGAGAACGGCCCCTGGATCGCCCTGGCGCAGCGCCTGGGCGTGCTGGCCGGCCGCCTGCTGGCCGGGAAGACCCAAGGCGCCCAAGTATCCGTGCAGACGGCGGGCGCCGCCCTGGCCAGGAAAGCTTTCCTAGCCACCCCCGTGGCCGCCGGCATCGTGGCCAAGCCCGGCGTGAACCTTGTCAACGCGCCCGCCATCGCGAAGCAGGCCGGCATCAGCCTCGCCACCTCCCACGATGACAAGCCCGCGCAGCCGTCCGTCGTCCGTGTGTCTGTCCACGGCCACGTGCTCACCGGTAAGCCCAGTTGGGTGTGGTCTGGGTCTCTGCGTCGGCTCTACACCGCGCGCCCACGCCCAGAGTATCGGCGACAGAGTGTAGTGACCGTAAGGCTGCTTGGCTCACCGTTTGTTTCGCTCGCAGGCACAGTGGGGGCCGCCGGCGCCAGCGTTCTGCTTGCCGTCGACGACGCCTCGTTCGGCGCGGCCGGCGTCGCCCTGGATGACCACCTCACCCTGGTGCACAGCAAGGACGCCACCAGCAGCGTGGCCGCCATCGCCGGTACGTTCCTTGTGGCTGCTTTTCCCCCGCAGGACAGTTTTTATCGCCTCCAGAGTAATTTGTTCGCAGTGTGCTCGTCTGATGTGCGTTACTGTTTTGTGCAGCCGCCGCCAGCAAGGCAGGCTCCCCTATCCTGGGTCTGGCCGCCGCAGTGGGCTCCACCGGGGTGTGGACCCTCCTCAGAACGGCGCAGCCCGTGTCCCTCGTCGTCCCCGGGGCCCAGGTGTTCTAGGCTCGCTGTGCTAATCGCACTCCGTATTGTGGAACGAGTTAAGTGGAAACGTCGTGGAAAGTGTCCCCCCCCTTCCCCCCTTTTTTTTGCGTAAGTCGAAAACGTGCCATTTTGTGATGTGCCATGTCGGTTCTGTGAGAATCAGCGTCGCGAATTGTGTGCCGTGTAAACGGTGATTCAGTATTCCGGTAAGGAACCGAGTGGCAACATATTTGCATTGCTCTACTACAGATAAGACTGCTGTGAAGATGGTTTTGTACTTTAGGTTGATAAATAAATACATAGGAATATTTTGTTCACACGTCGTTTATTTCTTACTTATCCTCTTGCCTGCATCACCAAACAGCACTGGCTCAGAAACCTCGGCTCCAATCACATCGCATTGTAATCTCAGTCGCTGACTCCATACCCATCAAACAAGGCACAGCTTACTGTGGAATCATGCAAAAATAGGTAGGGGGCGTATTAAAGGTCTGCATTCTTTATCGACCTTGGAATTCGATAAAAATTGCCTCAAGGGTAACTTGAGTACCTTTCGGGGTCAGAAGGGGAGAAGCAAAGAAAGCTATTAGAATTATTCAGTCATTTGCAGACATTGTTTTTAGCTGACAATGTGGGATTTCTGCAAGGAGGTCAAAGGTTACTACGACTAATCTTTGGTTTATTCAGGCGTTATTACGCTTCCAAGAACATACTGCTCAAAACTATATTTACACGTTGTGTTTCACGCTTGCATAAATTAACTGGTAAGAATGATCTGAAAATGACAACCGAGAAATGCTCGGTAGACTGGCTACTTATATCTACAAGGAATTATCTTCCCTCTTAATCAAATAACATACACGTGGAAAATATGTTTGTACGTTAGGTCTCTCTAAACAGTGATCCTTCTAAAACACCGTGGTAGAAGGAAAGCACTGTGTTGCAGAAATCAGCCCTCCACCGTCACAGATCCTTCCGTAAAACTCCGCCATGAGAAAATTCGCATCTTGAAGTGTTCAGGATTTTACTGACTTCTGTAAATTTCAATGACTAAAATACCGAAATACTGTTATGGAAATTTTCTCATAAAATTAAAGATTTTCCTTGCTGGCATCACAAACTCTTTGGAATTTTCCGACAAACAATTGTTGTTACATACAGTGAAGGGGAGGGGGCGGACGGCCAGATATGCAAGATCGTCGCCCTGTGACCGTCATGTTTCTTGTTAGCGGAGTTTGAAGGGCCGTCGGGGGCTGGGCCCGCCGAGGGGCGCTACCCAGACCAAGCGTCTGCCACTGGCACCGCCCGGCCAGGCCCCCATCGGCCCGGCTATCCTCGGAGCTATGCTCCCCCGCGTGGAAAGTAAACGGGGAATGCAGGAGTCTCGTAGCGCTGGGCGGCAGATGCCGGAACACGGAGCCAGTGGCAGCGCAGCGCGCAGTGCGCCCCCGGCACCCCCGGCACCCCCGGCACCCCCGGCACCCCCGGCACCCCCGGCACCGCACCCCCGGCACCCCCGGCACCCCCGGCACCGCCCGGCACCCCCGGCACCCCCGGCACCCCCGGCACCCCCGGCACCCCCGGCACCCCCGGCACCCCCGGCCGCGCGGCAGCCCATCCTCCATCTCACTCCCACCCACGCGCGCGCCTGGCTGTTGCTGTTGTCGTACACGGTCCGGTCCCACCAGACTCCGGTTCCCAGTCCTCCCTGATGCTTGCTGCCGCTTGATGCGTATTGTACAGTTTGACCCCATCACATCCCGGTATCGCCGCCACCGCAGCGGCCATGTTGTGAATGAGCTCCAGGCCAAACGTCACGAGGCCACGCCCGCTAATTAGTGTGCCGACAGCGGGCTGTGGCTGCTTTATTTCTCGGTTTCGTTTGGCCATCAGCGGTGGACGGACGTTAATGAATGAGAGGAAACGAGTAGAGAGAGAGAGGAAGGGAGAGAGAGAGAGAGAGAGAGAGAGAGAGAGAGAGAGAGAGAGAGAGAGAGAGAGACATGGGGGGGGGGGGGGGAGAACCCATGGAGGGTAGGGAAGGGGAAGGTCCGTTACCTAGCGGGGGAGGAGGAAGAGGAGGAGGAGGAGATGGTGGTTGCTCGAAGGCAGGAATAAACTGATGGAAAATGGAAATGAGCAGGAAGTCGGTGGAATGAAAAATGAAATAAGGGGAGGAAGACAGCGCGCGCGTGCCTTTAGCTCCCCTAACACAGCACAGGCCGGGCAGGAGCGGCACGGGCCAGAAATGAGAACAGATTTCAAAATGTGATACAATTGTCTTGGTAGTTGAAAAAGAAATAAAAAAAGGTAAGAATAATAAAACGAGAAGAAACACAATCTTTTTGGGGGTAACATGCCGACAGGAATCACGAATTCCAAGGCGGAGGTGTCTTGGCTGGGCTCCAGGCAAGCGTGGCCCTTGGCGTGGCCGGCATGCCGCCCTCTGCTGCAGCCGGAGAGGCGGGGCCCAGCCCAGCCCGACCCAGCCCAGCTCTCCAGCGCGAGCCAACAAGTCCTCCAAGATGACCGCAAAAACACGAGGCGTGCGCCGCGACGGGGTCGTAGGTTCGGGTAGCAGGACCAGACTGCTGCTGCTGCTGCTGCTGCTGCTGCTGAATCCGCGGAACCAACGCGCCCCTCGAGGCCGTCCGCCGTCTCAAGGCCTCGGGGAGGCGCTTCTTTGTGGACTGCAAAGGAGCGCTGTTTTATTCAACTTTCGGACAGTCACAAGCGCACGGCGGCGATGGCCACCAGACCTGTCGGTGGCGGAGCGCTCAGAAGCGCGGCACGTCGACGATGTCCTCGTCGTGGCCCTCCGGCCGGTCCTGCCACGCCCAGGACGGCGACAGTCGCGACGTGAGCGCCCGGTAGTGGGCCCCGTTGGCCGGGCCGGCCGCGAGACCGCCGCCGCCGGCCGGGCCGTTGGCCGGGGTCCCACGAAGCGACCGCTATGGGGTGAGCGAGGAGTGCCCCGTGATGACGGACAGGCCCGAGTTGGAGCCGTTGAGGTGGTGCTTGTCGCCGAGCGGGTGCAGCTTTTCGCCGTTCTTGTGCAGGGCCAGGGTGCCGCCGCGCGTGCTGTGTGCCGGCCACTCCCAGCGGCTCGAGTCCAGGTTGCTGAGCTCGCGGGAGATGGAGCCCCGGCCCGCCGGGGAGCGCCGCAAGCACACGTCCAGCCGCAGCCGGAACTCGCGCTGGAACTTCTCCTGCAACACGCCACCCAGAGGGCGAACGAATTCAATGAGTGCGGGAATTACAACGAGGTTAAAATTACGGCTATTTTTCCTACCCCCCCCCTCCCCCTTAGCCGTCCGCGGCGGCACCATCCGGTCTCCGAACGTCGCAAGAAGTAATATCTCTCGCAGCACACTGGACTAAACTCGAGAGGCTGTTATCGCGTTCATGTGTTTCTCGGATAGCCCATTCAATTGCTTCGTAAAACTACAAATTACATTAGGACAAGTGAAGGCGGGGGCGGGCGGGGGCGTCCTCCAGTGACCTTGGCCTCGGCCGTCCCGATAACGTCCCCGACGTTTGCTGCGTGCCGCTCCGGCCGGCGGCCCCTGACCGCCACCCGCCACCCCAGCGCCCAGCGCCCCTCCCCTCCCCTCCCAGCGGGAGCGCCGTCAGCCGTCAGCATAGGCCGCCCGCCTCACAGGCGAGTGTTGCGGTCCGGCGGGGAGTCTACCTCGCAGGCGCCGGCCGTGGCCAGAGGTGGTCAGAGGCGGGCGTAATGAAGACACATTACCGCGCCGCGACGAAAAGTAAAACAAGTCTGTGACTACCCCCTGCGGCAAGTGGCGGTGCGGCCGCGGGGAGGGATGATTCATCCCCTTTTGGACAGAACAGAACCCCGACGCGTCGTCGGCTTCGCACGCTTCGCTCCGCGTGTTTATTTTATTTCGGACGCTCGGCCCCCGCCCCCTGTGGATGAAGTGAAAATGGACTGGATTGGTGAGAGCGGTGCGGCGCGGCGCGGTGGTGGTTTGGTTTATTTGGCAGGGCTGTGCGGCGCCTCGCCTCTGAAGTGTTCTGGCCGCCTGACCGCCCGGCTCTGGCAGAGTCCTGGCGGCCAGCTGGCGGCGGCGGCAGTGGCAGCGGCGGCAGTGGCAGCGGCCACCTCTCTTGTGCCCGCAAATCAGCTCCCTCTTGTGTCACAGCAACAACTACAACAGAGCAACAACCATACGAGCACCGCTATGTCGCCATGTGGACACGACGGGTACGATCCCCTGTGGGTTCAGGATGTGAGTGTGTGTGTGTGTGTGTCTGTGTGTGTGTGTGTGGCCGTGTGCTGCGGGGTGAAGAAACCTGGTGGAGCGTGATAGAGGGGTACCGAAACACCCTGCTGCCGCCCCCGTCCCCTTCCCTCTGTCGGGGGATGAGGGGATAGGCAGTCGCAAGTCGGTCCCCGTTTCTTAGCACTTCCCCGCCCCCCTCACCCCCTCCCCCTCCGTCTCCAATTCCATCTCAGCCAGGACGGTCGGCACTTCCTGACCGCAGTACCCCCCATTATGCGTGCGACGACCCTCCTCCTCGTGTGCTGGGAGGGAACGGTGGCCGTCGTGCACCCGGGCCGGGCCGGGCGCGGTCTGCCGTCAAGTGCACCCAGAGAAAGGATCGCTTGTTCCAAGTCTAAGAAATGTCTTGACCTTTTGGGGATTGAACTGAGCAAAATAATTACTCACGCGAAGTCATGTTGTGTTGGATTAAGAATTTTTCTCTTGGATCAAGACTTTTTTACTTTTTTGGCATTGGTTCAACATTTTTATAGACTTAGTTACAACAATGCCCAAAAACTGTTGGATCAAGTAAATTTTACTTATTCCAAGAAACGGTTTCCCTGAGTGTGGGGCACCACGGCACCGCACACGCGGCCCCGCGGCTTGCTAGTAATGACACAATGATGATCATCATTATCTAAACTATGATGATAGTTTGACATTCGCTTAATATGATGATCAACACTTGTCGTTTCGATATATTGGTATATTAGCACATGTTAGTGGTCCTAAAAAAGTGATGCTTTCGCATTGAGTGATCATTAATATTTCATATACAAGTGCCCGCGGCCCTGCTCCCAGGCGCTAAACTTTAACAGACGGTGCGGAAACGTGTGATTTTTTATAGTGCGGGTTAGTGCGATAAACGGTTTGGACAATTCCGCGAGTAGCGCGGGGTCGTCCACCGCGCAGCTTTGCAAGTGGCAAAGTTTGACGGGGACGTGCCCCTCACGGCGGCGCCCCTCGGCCCTCTCCTTCGCGCGATCTGGGACGGGGGGGGGGGGGGGGGGGGGTCGGCCTGAGCGCGCGGAAAGAAATCGCTATTCAAAATATTCCACTCGGGTGCCACCCGCGCGCTGCCCCCGTGCCGCCCCGTGCCGCCCCGTGCCGCCCCGTGCCGCCCCGCGTCGCCCCGCGCCGCCGCGGAGCGGTCAGTACCCTTCGGCGAGCACAATGCAGTCTAACAGGAAGGCCAGAGACCCCGCCAAATCCACAGCTTGCTCTCCTCACCCACCGGGACAACGAGGTAAAACATGTAATTGTTTGAGACATCCAGAACTAAACAAGGTCATTTTGTTCCCGCATTCATTTTGCACGCCCCCTTTGATTAATCGCACGCTGGGTCCTGTGGCCTTGGGTCCTGAGGGGTAGAGGGGTCAGAGAATCCTGCGGCGCTCCGCGGCGGTGACGCAGTGACGGGGGCAGCAGCAGCGGCGGCAGCAGCGGCGGCAGCGACGGCAGCGGTGGCAGCTGGCCGAGGATGGAACGAGAAGAAAAATGGTCAGATGTAACGACCTGGAGACCCACCGCGGCCCGACGCCCTGATGCGGAGAGCAAAGAGCGCGGAGCACATCTGGAGATGAAAACAGTACGATAGGGAGAGACCGGAGAGAGAGAGAGAGAGAGAGAGAGAGAGAGAGAGAGAGAGAGAGAGAGAGAGAGAGAGAGAGAGAGAGAGAGAGAGAGAGAGAGGGGGGGGAGGTCCAGGTCACCAGCAAATTCCACACCCTGAACGCACCGCGGGGAGGCAGCCGCAGCAATAATTATTTGTTTTTATCTGGCCGGGTCGAACGGGTGCGATAAAGTGGTGCACCGGATGACCGGGTTGCGGGTGAGATAGAAGGGAGAGAGCAAGAGAGAGAGAGGGAGAGAGAGAGCGAGAGAGAGAGAGAGAGAGAGAGAGAGAGAGAGAGAGAGAGAGAGAGAGAGAGAGAGAGAGAGAGAGAGAGAGAGAGAGAGAGAGGGAGGGAGAAGGAGAGAGAGAGAGAGAGAGAGAGAGAGAGAGAGAGAGAGAGAGAGAGAGAGAGAGAGAGAGAGAGAGAGAGAGAGAGAGAGAGAGAGAGAGAGAGAGAGAGAGAGAGAGAGAGAGAGAGGAATTGGCGCTGGCGTGACGACAGTACAAGTGGGGTGGGAAGTAGGCGCCGTCAAGAGCAGAAGGGAAGGCGTAAAAAACACGGGGTGTGCGGTGCTCGCTGCGATAGCGGGGAGGTATCTGACCCCGGGGCACCCCCTTCATCCCCCACTTCCCTTCCCGACCACAAAACGTGGCACGACGTGGCTAAACTTCGCCGCTCGCGACTAACTTATTTCTCTCTTCCCTTGTGTAACTGTCCCCGTTTTCACCAGTGGGAAATGGGAAGGAAACACGAGGGAGGGGGTGGAGGGAGCTCTCTTGATCGGACACGTACTGCCCCAGGGAGAGGAAGAGGAGGGACTCGGAGGCAACAAGGAGGCCCCCAGCGCGGCGGCGTGCTCTGAGGGAGGAGGGGGTCTCTAGGAGGGTCTGGAGAAGGACGAGAAGGAAGAACAGCTTATGGCCCCACTACTTGCGAGTGAGACACGACGCCCGTCGGGGTGCCCCCTCCCTCTCCCTTCTCCTTCCGATTTTCCCCTCCCCCCCCCCTTTCCCTCCCCTCTTCGCACGACGCAACGTGCTAACCAAAGGCGTCCTGACGAGCCATGGGAAACTGTTTTCACTTTGGATCAAAAGCCACAGCTCTGCTGCTGCTTTCGTACTTCTTTCTCAGTATAGTGTGTGTCGGAGTGTCGCTGTAGGAGGAGAAGAGGGGCGAGGGGTGAATAGAACCATCATTTCCTAGACGAAAGGGCTGGAACTTGAAGTTGATTGAAAGTTGTGCCTGTGTCGACAGTTTTGAATCCGCATGGAAGTGCTCCCTGCAGATCCAAAAAATAAAAGGCAAGAATGGGTGGGTCCTGCCTCCCAGACTTCTGCCCGGAAACGTTCCTTCTTAACTTCGGTTATCGGATGGGGCTGACGCCGTACTAACTTTGATACCCTATAATACGAAAAGTACTCGACGAGTGCCGTCGGGAAACCGGCCATCAAACTACTCCGTCTGTTAGCGTGTTGAGCAGTACTAGCGGTCAGCCGAGTGAAAAAAAATAAATGAAATAAAAGATACGACCCCGAGTTGATCCCTGGATCGGATGTGACGGCAGGCGGTGGCCTCGGCCCGTCGTCTGCTCCACTTGGTCGGAAGCCGGACGTGATCCCATAGAGTTAGTGGTGGAGTTAGAATAACTCTACGCGTGATCCCCGCCTCGGCTAGACGTCATCAAGGGGGGAATAAAATAGGAATCGGCTTCGTTTTTCTTCTTGTGTTTTCGTGTCACAGGAGGGAGCGAATTGGGGGGGGGGGGGGTGTATGGATTTGGCGAGAGTGGAGGTGAGGCTAGCCGTCTTACTGGGGTTTATAAAAGCTGCAAGGCACTGATGGCAGATATAGCCTACGGAGCGGTCCCTGTCGATCCTGCCTTGTCTCTCGTCCACATGAAAGCGCTACAGGGGCAGTAGGGGCAGCAGGGCGGAGGGAAGTAAGTGAGCGACTCCAATCCCAGGGCGCTCAAGTCCTTCGGTACTACCCCCCCCCCCCTCCCACACACACACACAAATGGGAACCGTTTTGCTGGGTGGATCGCCGAGCAGATCTGGGGTTCCCTGTCTCTGGTTTAACCCGGACCACCGCGATACCAATACCAGCGAACAATAGACTTCCGCCTGCAGCAGCGGCAGGGGCCGCCGCTGGCACCGCCATTTATCATCGCGGATTTCTTTTCAAAGGGGGAAAAGAAAAGCGGGGGAGAGAAGGGAAATTAACTCACATTGTAGATCCCGTAGATGAATGGGTTGTAGCAGCTGTTGCTCATAGCCAGCCAGTCACAGCAGAAGAAGATGATATTGATGTAGCGGTATCTGCGACGGAACACAACGATAATAGTAATACGTGTTTATCGGCCTTTAATAGCAAGTAGTATTTTGCACTTTGCTTCATGTCCACACTTTTTTTTTTAAATTATGGAAGCGGAAGGCAACATGAATAATGCCCGCTCGATGCTGACCTGTTGATGCTCGGGTACACGTTCTGCAGGAAGTTGTAGGTCTGCAGGGGTAGCCAACACAGGGCGAACAGGGCGACCACGATCACCAGCATCTTTATCACCTGCAGAACGCCAAATCGGATTAAAAAAATTAAGAGAAAGAGGAAACTTCGGGGAAATGTGGGGTTAACACCACTTGCCTTCTTCTTGTTCTTGAGCAGTGTGGCGTCCCTCGAGTCCTCGGCGTTGCCCGGCGCGCGCGAGCCCCACAGCCGGTGCGCCATCCGCGTGTAGACGAGCGTGATGATTGTGAGCGGCGTCAGGTACTGCACGACCACCAGCACCTGCGGGCGCGGACAAAAAACAGACATCAATAATTCATGTGCGGCACGTCTCTGCAACTTTTGCCCGGAGGCGGGAGAATCCCTAATGAATCATCTAGCACAGCTCGGGTCTACAGCGGCCTCACCGCCCAGTCTCCTCGCACGCACACAGGCACACATAGCACAGACCGCACTAGACTGGCTCACTCACGGAAGTCCTGTTCGATTCTCGCCTTATCTCGGGGCTCGGGGTCGCACAAAGCCTCTGCGCCGCCTGCCGCCGAGCCGAGATTTTCTGAGGCCACATAAAATAAATAGCCGAAGCAGGGGATTTTGGGGGGGGGGGGGGAGTAGGATGCCCCATCCTGGACAGGATACCCCGCAGTCTTTCTGAGCACGTAGCTCAGTGATGACTATACAACTCGGATCTCGTGCCAGAGAAAGTGCCGGTGGGGTGGGCGGTGCGAAACCAGGGCCAAGGAATTACTACGAGGGGCGTGCGGAAAAAGATGATGAGAGAAGGAGAAGAGAGAGAGAGAGAGAGAGAGAGAGAGAGAGAGAGAGAGAGAGAGAGAGAGAGAGAGAGAGACCTCCCCTACATGAATCTAGTTCCCCCGCCCTTGCCCTTGGAAAGGCCTCCCCGATCGGACCGTAAATCTTTTTTTTTGCCCCCCCCCCCCCCCCCCCTCCTTTCTCTCTCTCTCTCTCTCTCTCTCTCTCTCTCTCTCTCTCTGGTGCGCGACGCCAAAAGTTCCTCTGCGAATCAATTACGGTATTATGTTGCGATGATGTCGCTTTCTTTACCCTCTGCCCCTCTGGCTTGGCTGCCTCTGACGCCATCACCACCCGCCGGCCCACGGGAGCAAATGGGACAGAACACACAAATACACACACACACACACACACACACACCACGTATGAATTTATGTATGAGTGAGAGAGGCGCCGCCCCCGTTTGTCAGACGTCCGTCTTCGGCGTGTCGGTGATCGACTCGGGGTCAGGGGAGGATATGTCAATTCCAAGCCGGGGAACACATTGAAAGAAGGCCTGACAAAGCGTCCACAACGGTTTTAGGTGGGAAAACGTGCTGACATTATTTTTAGAAATGACTTTTTATAATTATAGAAGAGGAAAATTTATTGAAAATTTATCTCCGTTTAGCGACATTGTCTGTCAATTCGCAATGTAGCGATTTGCAGGCATTGGTATCCCATCGTGGGTGTTTCCAGCCGGCGACAAGGTGCAGCGTGATTCGACCATCTTCTTTCCACCGAGAAAAACAAACAACGTCGTTTCATAGAGAAACCTTCCCTGTCGGTCCGGTAGTGCTCTCCGAATAACGCTGGGAGTGGCCAGCTCCCTGCAGATTCCGAGGGGAGATCAGAGGAAATCCGAGCAACGAGATAAGGGCCCTCTACATGAAAATCCCCGCCCCCTTCTCCGGTCTCGTGGTCTGGAGCCCTCGGGGACGCTGGTGTTCCCGGCCTGGCCCGGCCCGGACTGCTGGCGGCGCGGGCGGAGCGCCTGGCATGTAGGCCAGGCGAGTACACTACCGCGGTGCGGGCTTGCCTACCTCGCGCTTCGCAGGCGCTTCGGTCGGAGTTGCTTGCGGGTCCTCACCATTCGGTACACCATCATGTCCGCCATGGACAGCCCCACCAGGGTGCAGAAGGCCTTGGTGGTGTGCAGATCGAGGGCGACGGAGTCCACGACGTCGTACGGGACGCTCATGGTGGCGGCCGGGCCCGCGGATAGCTCGGCGGGCAGCGGCGGAAGTGGCACCGTCTCGTCCGGGATGTAGATGACGCCCAGCGCCACGGACATGGGGGCGGCCAGCGCCAGCGACATGAACCAGATGATGGCGATGATGACCTTGGCGCGGAGCTTGGTCGGCGGCGCGCTGAGAAACAAAAGAAAAGTTGCAATGAGCACTTGTGTCGGGGGGGAATAAGAAGGGGTTCGTTTCGGGGGCGGCCGCGGCCGTGGTTGTCCGCGTGAATGGGCGTCAGGGCATCATTGTCCTTGGTGTAGGCGGGGAGCTGGAGGGACGCGCATGGGCGGCGTCCTCAACTTTGTGCCGGGCCGCTGCACTTCACTTGTTGTTCGTGATTGTCGCGACCCCCGCCGGGCTCCCCCGTCACCGTCGGCCTCCGGGCCGGGGGCCGGGGTGAACGTCCGCGCCGATACTCGCAGACTCGCAACGAACGACAGGGAGAAGTCGCACAGGGCCTCGCAGGGGCTGTCCGCCACTCGCAGCACGCTTCATTGCGCACCAAACGGAGGTCACCCCCTGTCCGCCCCGGGACCCGCGAGACGCCGTCGCGGTCGGTCCACCCTTATCGAAGCAGAGGGGCGTCAACGAGGAGCCGCGAGCCCCAGAGGCCCCCGTCAACACGGCTAAGCAGGCATGACAAAACAACGGGATTAAACCTGTGCTGCGGCCTGCGGCCTGCGACCTGTTGGCCTTGCCTGTGGCCTGTGGCTGCGGCTGCGGCTGCTCGCTGCCCGGGAGGCCTCGGCCGTGTCGTTCCGAGGCCACCGCCCCACCACCCACCGCCGGGGAGAGTGAAGTGAGCGGGTGTCGGATACTCTGACGGGGACCCCATTGTGTGGCACAAATTAAAGTTGTCGTCCATTCAGGGCTGCGGGGCGAGGAAAGGCCACAGCGCCAGGTCGGTATTGTTATATATTGGAATAGAGATTCACACAATGAGGCTGCCTGCGACAGGGGATTTGGGAGAGAGGGGCGGGGGGCTCTCGTAGCGATTCTAATTGGATGGCAAATTCGTCGGCAGGTGTGGCTGCAGCGGCGGCGGTTGGAGCTTGGTCTGCCACGTTTCAAAATGGGGATACGGCATTTGTGGATTCAAATACCCGAGCACTCGGTGGGCCCTTTCTTTCCTTTCCGACGTCCGCGTTCACCGATCTTTACGACCGAAAAGTTTCACCCATCGCGTCACCCCACTACTGCAAGCAGCACAACCCCTCGGCCTCGGCGCTGTATGCGTCCGACTGAAAATTAGCCATCAAAAAAGTTGTCGGGCAGTGCGCGTCCCGTCGCGCTGGTGGTGATAAACAGAAAAGTGAGAGGACAGCCCCGCCTCCGCCCGGCCCAGCCCCGCCCCCGCCAGCCCGGACCGGCTTGTCCTGCTTACTTAGTTTGCAAGGGCTGCGCGTGTGCGGCGTGGCCCATTTTCTCCAGCCCCGTCCTCGCCCTCGCGGCCTCGCCGGGGGCGTCGCCTGTCGTCGCCGGCCGTCGGGTTGCGGCCTACTTCCCCCGCCCCGCCCCGCCCTCTACCCCCAGCCTTCCAGCCCCTTTAACTTTGTGCCGGCACGACAGGGTGTGGCTGGCTACGCCCTGGATTTACTTTCGGGCCTGCTTTGATGAGGAGAGAAGAGGTGGGGAGGGGGGGGGGGGGGTAGGTACCCGCACGGTCCGGGGTTCGTCGCCGGGCATACGCTGACAGATTCGATCGCGGATCGAGAGCGGATTCCTCTCTTTGATTCGGCCGGGACGGCAGTCGTTCGCCGGCGTCCTTTCGAGCGGAGGGGACAGGGGACGCTCCCGACTCGGGTCACCCGCCCGTCAGCCCACTTGGTGCTTTGAAGTGGACGCCCGACCGTGCACTGCCCGCTCATCCATCTGTGTGTCTGTCTAACCACAACAAAGTGCACTGAAAACTGCAATCAAAACTACCGGCTTTCGAAATTCTGGCGTTAACCTGCAGTTATCTGCAGTTTTCTTGCAGTCTGTCTGACATATCTCAAATTATTCTGCACTTGAAAAGTGTAATTTGACAACACTTGGATTGTTACTGCAGACATAGAATATTGTACTGTTTTTCTGAGCATGTAATCTATTGACGGTGCAGTTTACTTACACTTGAAAGTCGAAAGCAAGGGTACATTTGGAGTACACATTCAACTACAAATCCTCCCACCCGGGGAAATAAAACACCTGTCTCTATGCCCTGGAAGAAGAAACGTTTCTTGTTTTCGGCTTTTTCGTACTGCTGCGGCAGGCACAACGGGGACGGAGATGGAGGCGAACAAACAGGATCGGTGGACCTAACGCCTAACAAAGTTGCACTCCGAGGACCCCGTCATGTCGTGCCGCCGTTGCCCCCCTCCCCCCGGGTGCCCCCCCCCCCCCCCCCCACTTCCCCCACAGCAGTGCCGCTACAGGCCGTGCTGAGCACCAGCGGTGTTCCGGGGCCCCCGTCAGCAATGTGCTCCGGCGGATGGACAACACAGGGTTAACGGAGTGAAAGGTACACGTTGGAAAGAGGGGAAGGTCTCGGCCAGACGCGTGAGACAGAAAGAGACGGAGATTGTGCGTTGCGGGACTGCCTAAAACAATAACTGCCCGGGGCTAAAATTGTTCGCCGTGGACACGTTTCAAATTTTCGACCCGGAAGTTATATACATTGTTTCACAGGCTGCTTATTAACGGCGCGCGCTCGTTTAGCTCGTGCGTGATGGGTGGGGGGGGGGGGGGGGGAGGGCGCGGCCCGGCGTGGGCCCCCGGGGTCCGTCTCTCTCCCGGACGTCACCGCGGTCATCGTCTCTGCAAGCGAGGCGAGCTATGGAGGGGAAGGGCCCCGGCGATCACATTTGCGTGCAAAGTGTTTCGCTCCGTGACAGACTGGGCCTGGAGAAGGGGAGCGGAAGTGGCCTGCAAGGGAGACGGCAGAGCAGTGTCCTATGTACTAGTAAGGCCCGGGGGGCCTGTGCGCACCGCGGTAAGGACATGTTTCATCTGTAACTCGTTGCTCTTGAAGTTTCTTGCGTTTTGTTAATTCGCGTCGCTCGCTCGCTCGGTTTCTTTGCAATTTTGTATTTGCGTATGTAGTCTGAGGGTCCTAACCAAACATAATCTACCTAACCTAACCTACCTAACCTAATCTACCTAACCTAATCTACCTAACCTATTTAACCTAACCTACCTAACCTACCTAACCTACCCAATCTAGCCTAACCTAACGTACCCTAAGCTAGGAGGGGTAGGAGCGTGACATACAGGAGTAGGAGCGTGACAGACAGGGGTAGGAGCGTGACAGACAGGGGTAGGAGCGTGACAGACAGGGGTAGGTGCGTGACAGACAGGGGTAGGAGATCGGGCAGAAGAGCGTATGTAGTCTGAGGGTCCTAACCAAACATAATCTACCTAACCTAACCTACCTAACCTAATCTACCTAACCTAATCTACCTAACCTACCTAACCTCACATACCTAACCTACCTAACCTACCTAACATAGCCTAACCTACCCCTATCATCAGTGAAACTATTCAATCATCCTCACTTGCAACGAGAAAGAATTGCAAAAAAAAAGGGTAATCGTTGATCATGTGCGTGGACAACACCACGGAGGTCATATACACAGGTTCTAGCCGATTTTTTAAAATTTGTATTTGATTTTTTCTAACACGAAATTGTTTTTTACCGTCTTTTTTTTAATAAAGAAAAAGACATTTTCCGTCATGATTTTTAGTCGATGTTTTTTTGCCATTGTACACCGATTTTTATTAATAAGTGGATAGTGGAGTCATCATGGCGGAGCGTCATCCCGACACGCTTTAGCACTTCGGTCCAGCGCACGGGTCGCGGCAATGAGCGGCCCATTACGCGTACAAGTACACGCGATGCACCGCCATGTGTAACGCGGTGGACGGGCTGCAGGCTGCGCGCGCGGGTCCGGGGCAGCCGTCGGCCACCAGCCGCCTGACTCTACGAATAAGCGCGCATAACTGGCATTTTAGAGGAGCGAAAAGTGAATAAAGAGATGACGAAAAATACACTTAATTATAACACGTTATCGTGCGTGCGTGCGGTGCTCGACGCTGGCGTCGCTATCATCATCGTTTTCATCAACTCGTTGTCCGCGGCAAAATAAACGTTTCCTCTCGGGAATAATATGCCCCTATGCGCGCCACCGGAGCAGAGGGGCAGGGCGCTGCGGGGAGGGGGCTGAGGGGAGGGGGCTGAGGGGAGGGGATCCCGTCCCGTGAGTCAAGCCGACTATGGCTGGCCGTCACAGGTACGGTCAGAAACAGCAGCGCCAATATGTCCTCGGACGGGAAGGTCACCCGGAGCGGACTTCTGCTGGGCTGCCGCCTGCCTCGGCCTGCCTGCCGCCCTGCCCTGCCTGCTCCCCGCAGACCGGGGCCGCCGGGGCCGAGTGACGCGTGAGGATGCACGCACAGTCGCACTCTGCGTCTCTGCGTGTTGCCGCTCCCCGCTGAGGGCCCACGGTCCACAAGGGGGCTCACGCACATTCACGGCCACGCCACCACGCGGGGCCCCAAGAGGGGCCGACTCGTTACTTCGTACACAATCCTCTAATACCTCTTACTAGCACTCATCGTATAATACTTTTATAACCGGATTTTGTCACCCATGCCGCCTTGCCGCCTAGAAGATTTCCTATCTTTTAAAAATCATTTGCTGACCAGCTCAGCTGTGCGCTCTCGGTACCTCAAACTACACACTTACTTATCTTTCCTCAATAACTAGTAAGGCCCGGGGGGCCTGTGCGCACCGCGGTAAGGACATGTTCCATCTGTAACTCGTTGCTCTTGAAGTTTCTTGGGTTTTTTTAATTCGCGTCGCTCGCTCGCTCGGTTTCTTTGCAATTTTCGTTTCCATATATGTCATATGTATAACATTTTATTTTGGTATGTTTAAAAGTGTTTGATTTGTTTTCGTAATTTTGTGTTTTTTGAACAATGTAATTATGATTCACTATTTGATGCGTGTATTCACGGTCTGGTGAAAACTCTTGCGACATACCCTTTCCTGCCTACTTTCACTGAGGTTGTTACGGTAAATTTGAATACATCATTGCCTGTTTCTCTTTCCATTGATTTGCCCCTGAATGGTTGTAGGTGATTGTGAAAGTAGGTTTCGCGTGAATATTACAGATTTACCATTAAACATTCAGAACGAAAATGTGGTTTTTGTTTTATCTTAACCCGTGCAAGCTCACCGTGCGTTGGAACTCGTGAAGCATTGTTGGATTTATAGAATTTTTGGGGTCAATTTCATTTCGGTGAAGGTTTTTTTCCTCGAATACAGGTTTCTATTTTTTATAACTTAGAGCGTGTTGGAGCGGGTTGGACCGTGACATACAGGGGGCGGGAGCTTGACAGACAGGGGTAGGAGCGTGACAGACAGGGGTAGGAGCGTGACAGACAGGGGGCAGGAGCTTGACAGACAGGGGTAGGAGCGTGACAGACAGGGGTAGGAGCGTGACAGACAGGGGTAGGAGCGTGACAGACAGGGGTAGGAGCGTGACAGACAGGGGTAGGAGCGTGACAGACAGGGGTAGGAGCTTGACAAACATGAGTAGGAGCGTGACAGACAGGGGTAGGAGCGTGACAGACAGGGGCAGGAGCGTGACAGACAGGGAGCAGGAGCGTGACAGACATTTTGCAGAGCTGAAAAGCATGCGTTACGCACGGACACGAGCATTTTGTCTTTAATGGTCGTTTTAGACGGGACGAGAGCGTGACAGACAGGGGTAGGAGCGTGACAGACAGGGGGCAGGAGCGTGACAGACAGAGGGCAAGAGCTGAGGCCCTTTGTGTGGCAGTCGCGTGACAGACTTTTATTAAAGCTTAATAGGAAGCGTTACGCACGGACAAAAAGACTACTGGTGACTGATTTCGCTTCGCCTCGCGGCTCGCTCCGCGAATCAAACTTGACTCTCTTGTCCTTCCGCAGGCCTGACGGGGGGCCTGCGGCAGCGGCAGCAGACGGCGGCGGCGGACGGCGGCGGCGGAGCCTATTTCGGCGACAAACGCCGATCGCGGGATGGTACAATTTATGTTTCACGAGTTGGCTATCGAACACCCATTTGTCGGCTAAGGCGACGGCGGAGAAACGGCGAAGAAAAAAAAATATCGAACAGCAGCGGGAGGGGGGAACAGGAGCGGGACGGGGATGGGGAGCGTCGGGGAGCTACTATCGGCTGCCGCCTGTTTGCAAATGAGTCTGGCATTCGCGCCCCCCTGTTTGTCTCCTTGCGCCCTCCGCCGATCCCGGAGCCTGGAGCCCGGAGCCTGGAGCCCGGAGCCCGGAGCCTAGAGCCCGGAGCCCAAAGCCCCAATGGAACTGCCGACTCCAAACCTCTTCAACGAGCAAACTGGGCCGGGTCTACTCTCTCCCCTCGGGGCGCGTGGCAGGCTGCGTGCGCGTCGCCCAGGCGGAAGGCTGCACCTCGGACGCGGACAGTCGGAGCCACCCGGAGCCCGGAGTCCGGGGCGCCCACCCGGAGGTGCCCGGAGACGCCCGGAGGCGTCGGCAGAATCACGATGAGGGGCGCGGCGCGGACTTAACTCGGCTCCCAATCAATTTTCATGGGCATCGGCGCGCCGGCTCGCCATTCCCCGGCTCCGGCACGGACCCACACAGAGAGATCCGACTCGGCTAAACAATTCGTTTCCCCGGAGCCCGGAGTCCGGAGCCACGTCAGTCACACTGGAGCGCAAACGAGAGCATCCACACTCTGAAGCCATTACGGCCAACGCAATAAGTCCGCTCGGACGCGCTCCCCTTTTCCGTTTCCTCTCCGAAGGCGTTGACATATCGCGCATCGCCCCGCCTGTTCCGCGAGTGTCACTCGGACCAAGGAGGCGGTTCCGGGCGGCAGGTGTGCTGCAGGTGTGCTGCAGGTGTGCTACAGGTGTGCTGCAGTTGTGCTGCAGGTGTGCTGCAGGTGTACTGCCTCATCCACTCGGGGACCTGGTGCTGCGCGAGGTGCTGCGTATACTGTGAGAAAACACTATCCAAGTTTACCCAGATTTTTTAAAAAATCAGAGTTTTTCTTACTGAAAAGTTAAAACGACAGCAGGTCAGAATTACAAGCAATTCAGTCACTATAGGGCCGGTTGTATGAATGGCAAACTGAACTTGAACTTGGCAACTATGTGCAGTGTCACATCATGCGGGCGGAGCAGCATCTGTCCTCTTCTTGTCCATCGTGTCTCCCAGGAAGAGCGGACCCGTTTAGCGTTGATGGAGAGGCCGGAGCACAGGAGCAGATCAAAACTGCCCCCCCCCCCCCCCCCTCCCCTCCTCTATTGACCCTGGACATCTGCTCCCTACGCGACAGATGATGTGCCTCCGGGCGGCGGGGTCTCAGCGGGGGTCTCGGCGGGGGGCCTAAGGGAAGGGGGAGGGGGAGGAGACGCCGGGACAGAGAGAGAGAGAGAGAGAGAGAGAGAGAGAGAGAGAGAGAGAGAGAGAGAGAGAGAGAGAGAGAGAGAGTGCGAGTGCGAAGGGTTCTTCTCCCGGGCTGAAGAGATATAGAGACGTACGCTGCAGCGCAGGCGCGGCGAGGGCGGCTGAGGCTTGCTCTCCGGCATAGGCCCCTTCCCCGGAGGACTCCGGGGGCTGCCAAGGCGGGGTCCGGGCCGCAGCAGTGGTGTCGCTCAATTTTTTTTTCGTCGCGCCTGCTTCCCGCAGCAGCACAGGCGACAGCCAGGACGATAGTCGACAGCTGGCGAAGGAGATGCGGAAGGGGAGGGGACACACGGAGGGGACACCGGAGGAGACCGCAGACATGAGCGGCATTGCATAGCCACTCTCTGTCACCCTCAGCGGACTCTCGGTGACCTGCATAAATTAGCCCAGAAGAGTGGATTACCGCGGCAATATCAATGCGCCACTCGGCCCGGTTATGCTCCTCTCTGCTTCGGCTCCACGAGGCCTTCCGACACGGCGCTGAGCCCCCGGCGGGCGGGCCGCACAAACACAGCGTCGTCAGGCGGGCCTGCCTACCCTCAGGGTACCCGCCGGCCTGCCTGCAGAAAAGAGAGAGAGAGAGAGAGAGAGAGAGGGAGAGGGAGAGAGAGAGAGAGAGAGAGAGAGAGAGAGAGAGAGAGAGAGAGAGAGAGAGAGAGAGAGAGAGAGAGAGAGAGACAGACAGACAGACAGACAGACAGAGACAGAGACAGAGACAGAGAGAGATAGACAGACAGACAGACAGACAGACAGACAGACAGACAGACAGACAGAGAGACAGACAGACAAAGAGAGGGAGGGAGAGAGAGAGAGAGAGAGAGAGAGAGAGAGAGAGAGAGAGAGAGAGAGAGAGAGAGAGAGAGAGAGAGAGAGAGAGAGAGAGAGAGAGAGAGAGAGAGAGAGAGAGAGAGAGAGAGGGGGGGGGGGGGATTGAGAGAATGAGAACGTCATTCGAGGCCTCCTCCTCTCCCGGATTTACACTCGAGCGCTATTTGTTGATTCGTCGATGAGCCATCAATCGGCTGCCATCCACAGCGAGAAGCGCGCTCGGAGCAATTAGTGCGAGGGATTAGAGAGGAATTAGGATGCAGGGATTGATTGAGTGCTTGTGCGTGTGCGTGTGCGTGTGCGTGTGCGTGGGGGGGGGGGGGCACGCATTTTGCTCCAGACCAGTGGGGCACTTTTTGCCGCCCACTGAACAGAACAGGGTGTAGTCCGCACTCCCCTCCGCCCTCAGCGGGTTTCAACACGGCCCGCACCCGCAAAGCGATACGCGTGACGTCTGCATTGATGGGGCCGTGTATGCGGCTGTTGGAGCAACGGTGAGTAATGGAGGTACAGTGCTCAGAGTACGGTGCGCAGAGTACTACGGTGCCCAGGGCCCTCCCGGAGTCATCCCGGTTGTCCATCTCGTCGGCTGTGGTGCCGGAGCGGCAGCGGCAGCGGCAGCGGTGTCCGGCTGCCGCAACGCCAATCAAACGGCCGGGGCCTTGCGCGCACTTCATCACACTGCTCAGACCCCCCCCCCCCCCCCGTGGGGCCAACTTAACGCATCAGCGAGTGCTCCCACCCCCTCCCCAACCCCATCCTGCCTTCCTCGCGGACCAGACGCCGCCAGCGACTGCTTATTGTCTCCTCCGTGCTTCGCCGTTGGAAAGAGTACCCCCTTCCGCCGGTCTCATTAGAGCCGCGGCACGGACGGAGGGGATGGAACCTACTCTCCTCTCCCCGGGCCGGCGGTACTCGAACCCGCGTCGTGACTATATACGGTGCACCGCGGGAGCGCCAGCGGCGCAAGCAGCCACGCCGCGGGAAGGCAACGCGGCAGTGCCTAAAGGGAGGGCTGAGCAGGGCGCGTGACCATTAGCACGTGCCCCAGGGTGGTGGTGCGTGGCGGCGCGTGGCGGCGCGTGGCGGCGCGTGGCGGCGTGCTGCCGTCCCCCCGTCACCCTGACCTGGACCAGATATTGGATTCCGGCGTTCCGCTAAAGCCCCCGCCGGGATTATTTTCAATCCCTGTCGCCACCGGTCTCTCCCTCTCTCTGTCTCTCTCTCTTCCACAGAACACTTATCCCCCCCCCCCGGTAAAACACTGACAAATTTTTTCAAAAACGCCTCTTCTTGCTTCGTTTTGAGCGGACTATCCCAGCGGCGTCGTACACCTCGCGGTCGGTGTGCACTGTGCACCGATACTGCGAGTGTGTGTAAATGTGTACACGTGTGTGTGTGTGTGTGTGTGTGTGTGTATGTGCCTGTTGACATCGTCCCCGCGCACGGCTGCGTGCTGCGAGGGTTACACCCCGCACACACCTGACCGGATCGCGCGTCGCGTATTTCCCATGGGTTTTGCGGTTAGGTGCGGGGCGGGGCGGCGGTGCCGGCAGCGTGACCGGCACCAAACCAAACCCGCGGCACCGCGCACAGAGGCCAGGTCCGGCTCCGGGTCCTGCTGCTGGTCGCTGCTGTGCCCGTTTGCCCCCCCGCCAGCACAAATTACGCGCAGATTGGAAAGGACGGCGTCAGGTGTGTCCTGGAGGGAGAGGGGAGGGGGTCTGAGGGGGGAGGGGCGCGGGGCGTAAGGGAGCGTGGGACCGCGCTGACGGAGAAGGAAGTCCTCGACCGCAAAGCCAGGCGGGCGGGCCGGGGTCAGGCCACGCCACCCTAGTGAGTGATTAATTACAGGGAACACCCGGCCCGGGGTCCACGGCCCGCGGCGGGGCGGGGCAGCCCCGAGGTGACCATGACGTTGCAGCAGCCCGGAGGTGCCCGGAGGTGCCCGGAGGTGCCCGGAGGTCCCCGGAGGCCGCCGACGAACCCCAACCGGACCAGCACCAGACTCTCCCGCACGGGACTTTGATTTTTTTATTTGTGTGTGTGTGTGTGTGTGTGTGTGTGTGTGTTTGTTTCTTTTTGCGGCCCTGGGGACTGACAGCTTAGCGCACTCGTTGTCAGCAGCACCCAGATAAATGAATTCTACATTCATGCCTAGAACAGCGTATTCTAAAGCATTCAAGAAGATTCTTTGGTCAGTCATATTAACCGCTGTAAGATTGTGTTGCTTCAAGAAAATATTCTTGAATGCTGTTAGTCTATGAATCTGTTTCTCTGGGTGTGTTCGCAGCACTGCGCAGCAGACGTCATGGCACCATGACAATGACAGTGCCGTGACGTTCCGCAGTGCGGATTGTGTTCGAGGCGGACAGACAGTCGTGGCGCAGCGGGTGAATCGGTGACTTGATTGAGACCCGTGCTCCCCGTCCCCTATCTGCCTCCCCCTCACTGCCCCCCTCACTGCCCCCCCCCCTCCCCCCAGGGTTCCCCACGCACGACCGCTGCGCTGGGGTCGCGCCCCCATCGGGATCGGCGCCGCGAATTCCTGGAAGGGTGTGACCGGGTGGGACCCACCAACAGGACTCCAAATAGGCCATGTGAAGGATCTGTAGAGGGAGAGGCCTAACGGAAGGGATAAAGATTTTGGGATCAAGAGAGAGAGAGAGAGAGAGAGAGAGAGAGAGAGAGAGAGAGAGAGAGAGAGAGAGAGAGAGACAGAGAGAGAGAGAGAGAGAGAGAGAGAGAGAGAGAGAGAGAGAGAGAGAGAGAGAGAGAGAGAGAGAGAGAGAGAGAGAGAGAGAGAGAGAGAGAGAGAGAGAGAGGACCTCTTGTGGAGGTCATTTGCGAAGGTCTGGCGGGAGTCGCTCTGCGCAGCCGACTGCCGCCATATTATTGGGGTCGCGGGCGAATATACGATACGTCCCTCGCCTACCCGCCACCACTTGAGTGGGCCGTTTGTGTGCAGAGCCGGAGCCGGAGCGGGGAGGACAGCCGCAGCCGGAGCGGGGAGGACAGCCGCAGCCGGAGCGGGGAGGACAGCCGCAGAGCCAGCCGCAGCCGGAGCGGGGAGGACAGCCGCAGCCGGAGCGGGGAGGACAGCCCGCAGCGGGGAGGACAGCCGCAGCCGGAGCGGGGAGGACAGCCGCAGCCGGAGCGGGGAGGACCGCCGCAGCCGGAGCGGGGAGGACAGCCGCAGCCGGAGCGGAGGGGAGGACAGCCGCAGCCGGAGCGGGGAGGACAGCCGCAGCCGGAGCGGGGAGGACAGCCGCAGCCGGAGCGGGGAGGACAGCCGCAGCCGGAGCGGGGAGGACAGCCGCAGCCGGAGCGGGGAGGACAGCCGCAGCCGGAGCGGGGAGGACAGCGGCAGCCGGAGCGGGGAGGACAGCCGCAGCCGGAGCGGGGAGGACAGCCGCAGCCGCAGCCGGAGCGGGGAGGACAGCCGCAGCCGGAGCGGGGAGGACAGCCGCAGCCGGAGCGGGGAGGACAGCCGCAGCCGGAGCGGGGAGGACAGCCGCGAGCGCCACGAGCCACGGCCATGGCGTTTAGGAGTCGGTCTTCCCTTTCCTCATCCTCGGCTCACGGCAGGCGCCACGCCAGGGTTCTGCCCAGGGTCCTGCCCAGAGTCCTGTAGGCCCACATCCTGTGCCCGGAGCTCCTCAGGGATCGTGCGGGCCGCTGACGGTTAGCAAACTCGTCCTTCCTCTATCCCTTCGGCCGCGGGCCAAAAACACAACAAGGGGATGAAAACGGCGTCCTCCGAACGCGTAGGCGGTGGAGGCGGCGGAGGCGGCGGAGGCGGCGAGGACGAGGCAGGGCGCGCAGCTCCTCCAGCCCTTGTTTGTGGCGACTTTGGGCAGGGGTTTCACACGGAGATCGCCTCGTAGTTATTTTGGCCATAGTTGGGCCAGCTGAAGTCTGGCACGTTGATGGAAGGCCTTGGACCCGCAATTCCCGTCCCCGCCAGCGTCACGGCCAGCCCACGCAGGTTTACTATAATTCTGCGGGGGTCGCTCGAGGGGTGGCGCCCTGCCCTCACCGGGTGAAGGGGATTAGCAGGAGGGCGGCGGACGTATTACCAACCGAACACACACACACACACACACACACACACACACACACACACACACACACACACACACACACACACTCATGCATGCTTCATTTAATCGTAAATGGGTGCTCGTGGGATTTTCTTCAACCAAGAATAACGCATTTAGGCTTACACCAGAATCAAGCATCTATGCCGATGCTTGATTTAAGAAAATAGCACAAGAATCAAAATATGCTTAAATGAAGCATGCATTTTTGAGAGCGCTCACATAGTGCAGACCATTCACACGACACGAACTGTTTGCCAAACACGTCGTGAAAGGTGTGAAAAGGAGTAAAAGTGTACATGACACTGACCTGAGGGGCGACAGCACGGCGCGGTGCCGGTCCACGGCGATGGCGGTGAGCGTGAACACGCTGACGTTGACGCTGACCACCTGCACGAACGGGCAGAACGGGCACATGAACTCGGGCAAATTCCAGCGCTGCAGCAGCGCCGCCTGGAACTGGAACACAAAGAAAACGCGACAACGTCACCATCAAGTTTTTTTCCCAATAAAAATTTCCATTAAACGTAACACGTGCCTCCGACCTTCACCCCTCTGAATTTCTCATGAGAATGTTTTTAAACAAAATATGTTTTTTAGGCAAAGATTTTTTTTAAAAACAAACTATTATTTTTCTTTCTCTCCTGCCCTTTACGCTAATCGGTACCAAAACAGTCTGCGCGCAGAAAAAAATGCGAAGAGTATCGCGTTGGGATTGAGACCAGACCGGACCGGACCCGACGCCCAGGTTTTCATACCACCGGCCCCTCCTAAAATGGGGAGTGCATTCTTCACGTGATGAATCCACCCCCCAAAACATGCGATTCTACCACGTTTTGACAGCACTACCGAAACCGCAACTGCCAATAATGCCTCTGATGACTGCCAATTACGAACCTGCATCCTGTGAATAGATCGAACCGGGGGTGCCTTCATCACGGGATGAAACCACTCCCCTTGCATAGCAGGACGGCAGGGGGTGCCCTCTTACCGTGATGGAACCACTCCCCTGGCATAGCAGGACGGCAGGGGGGTGCCTACATCACGGGATGATTGCACCCCCCTAGCATAGCAGGACGGCAGGGGGTCCCTTCATCATAGGATTCAACCGCTCCGCCCTTAATATGTGACAGATGTAGTATCACACACCCATTTCGAGTTTTCTTTTTAAGTGGTCAAAGAAGAATTTAGTAATGCTAGGTAAATTTCACTTGTTTATTCCTATTCTACATGTATTAAACATTCCACAAGAGTTCAAAATAAAAATATAATCGATGTATAACTTCCATTGCACATCAAGGACACAAGATAACTAAGTCATGGCCAGGTACGTCACTGTACGAGCCATGATGCAGATTCATTAAATAAAAGTATTGACATATTGAAAAGCCCAACACAGTAGTAAAAGACAGAGATCACACTTTAAAAATAAAATTAAAATACAAGTATCAAAACGGTTACACATCACACAGCTCCTACATGGGTCACAATACCTTAAATAAAAAAATGTGGAAATGTAAAAAGACTAGTAAAGTCGGATGCATTGGAAATTTAACTTAAATTGTATAAATGACAAGGTGAGCCCTTAGAACCTCACTGGGTGGCACATCTGCTACAACTTCCCTGAGAACGTCGTATCTTATCCATTCATTGCCTAGAAGAACATTGGCCCTATAGTGGCCTATTGACATATTGAAAAGCCCAACACAGTAGTAAAAGACAGAGATCACACTTTAAAAATAAAATTAAAATACAAGTATCAAAATGGTTACACATCACACAGCTCCTACATGGGTCACAACACCTTAAATAAAAAAATGTGGAAATGTAAAAAGACTAGTAAAGTCGGATGCATTGGAAATTTAACTTAAATTGTATAAATGACAAGGTGAGCCCTTAGAACCTCACTGGGTGGCACATCTGCTACAACTTCCCTGAGATCGTCGTATCTTATCCATTCATTGCCTAGAAGAACATTAGCCCTATAGTGGCCTATCGACGATTTACTTGCTGTTCGTCCACCAACATAGTCCAGCACTCCTCGTAGATAAAAAACTTTTACCCCAACACGTAACACCTTAGGGACGTGTCCCAAATCAAGGGTGCATTCAGTTAGTTTTTGTTTGTTCCTGTCGATTAATTCCAGCAGCAAATGGTCTCCATGAATTTGTCTCTTGATGAGAGTCTTGCCATTACGTCTGACATTTAAAAGAAGACGTTAGTGCAACATGCAACGAAAAACAGAAGCCAAAATCACGATACTAAATCAATAGGCAGAACCTTAGTTTTTTGTCGTAGAAGACAACGTCTTCTCCAAAGTCAGTGACATGTACGTGGCATGTGCCTTGTGCAGTTTTTGCCTCCCACGCTTTCAGTTTCTCCTCGATCTCCTCGAGGTCATCCACGGTTGCCTGCATACTGATGACGGGCCGTGCCACCTCTGATCGGGGTTTAGGACACGATCTGCCAGAGCATTCTCGGGTTTCCATGGCACTTGGAACTCCGGAAAATAGCCCTGCCCGGCCATTCATATTCATGTTGCAGTTTATCTAAACGCAATACAACACCAACATTTATTGTAACGTTCATAACACCATTAGCAAAACTGATTTAATGGACTGAACCCTAAGTGAATGACTACACTCTAAAGACAAAAACGTTGGTGCATTTTCCTACATACATAAATAACTATAAACCAAAACATACGAAAGTCAAAGAAAAACCTACTATCCCCTGATGTTTGACAAACGGTGGTTTTCGACTCATGATGTACGTAAAATCAACAGGTAATAACTATTTCTTCCCTAACTCTTGCCAATTTGAAAATAGATCATTTAGGGATCAGTCCTCTGATTTAAAAAAAATACACATTTCAAGATTACCCGTATTTCTTTGTTCCTACCCTGCCGAGTAGGTCCATAATGTTTGAAAATGACCTGAGCTCTCTGTTCGTATGCCTTTTGTGATGGGAAAGGCCAAAAGAATGAATGTGCACCGCACGAACGTCAGCGTTACAAATCTTTAGCACTAGCGTGTTGGCAGTAAAAAGCTGTGGAACTTAAACCGCGATGGCGGGAACGGACTTGCTTTTCAAAATAAAGAAAAAGTTTGAAGCTGGATGTAAAAAAATCTCGACGATCTCTAGTGACCTCAGTTGGACCAACGTTTAAACGAACCCGTTCAGAAATAACGTAACGCCTCACAGACGTTGTAGGCAGTCCAAGGCACCGTCTCGACATAGAACCACCGTGTTCTGGCGCACCCACCGCACCCAGCCGACCCCAGGCTTACCAGGCGCCCCAGACAAACATCACTCACTCGCCTCCCCTCCCCCCCCCCCCGCCACACCCCTTCCCGGGGGGCAAGTGACCCTCATATCTTGCTACACTTATTGCACTGAATGCAATGGCACTATTTATTTATTTCTGAATTAGAAAATTTCCTCGGTAAAACAAAAATATGTTACAAAAATGTTGTTTACGCCACAGTAGAGCCGATCATAGGCAGGCAAAGTAAAAAGACGTGGGGGTGGTTCCATCACGGGAAGAAGGCACCCCCCTGCCGTCCTGGTATGCCAGGGGAGTGGAATCATACCGTGATAAAGGCACCCCCTGCCGTCCTGCTATGCCAGGGGGGTGGTTCCATCCCGTGATGAAGGCGCCCCCTGCCGTCCTGCTATGCCAGGGGAGTGGTTCCATCACGGTAAGAAGGCACCCCCTGCCATCCTGCTATGCCAGGGGAGTGGTTCCATCACGGTAAGAAGGCACACCGGCCCTAATCGAGAAGCGAAGAGGCGGCGCGGCGCCAGAAACGCCTCGGGCGTTTTCTCTACCGGTCCCGCAATTTGGTGCGCAGCGGCATCCGTCGGTACCCGAACCCAATCTCCAGACTATTACAACAACCCCAAAGCAATTTGATAACAGCTGGCGGCGGTGCTGCGGCCCGTGGCCGCGCCGCGATCTGGGTATCTGGGGCGGAGGCGGCCGGGGGCGGGCCGGCAGGCCAGTGGGCGAGGTGGCTTGCGCGGGACATCGCGGACAGCGCGAACAAACGCTGCGGCGGCAGAGGAATGGCGAGTAATTTTCGCGACCTCTGACTCGAAGGGGCGACGCACCACACTCTCTGCACCCCTTTCGAGCCCAACCGCCAACCGCCGACGCATCGCTCTTTCTTTCAACAGCTTTTTTTAAATCCTCTCTCTCTCTCTCTCTCTCTCTCTCTCTCTCTCTCTCTCTCTCTCTCTCTCTCTCTCTCTCTCTCTCTCTCTCTCCCCCTTTTTTTCACTTATATACCGACTGCGCTGTAAGTTCAACGTTGGGACCCCGAGTTCCGAGATAGCGCGCGTGTGCGTGGGACCGCCGCCGGACTGCCGGGGGATGCTGGTGGACTGTCCTGGCCCTGTGGCCGAGGTCCTGGCCCTCTGCCGAGCTGACCCTGCCCGCCGCCGTCGGGATGAAATTCCTCGCCGCGTGCCAATACGGCAGGGAATTATCAGCTCGGACCCAGCGGCCGGAACCCCCACCGCCACTGCCGCCTCGTCCTGGTCGTTTTGCCTGAAAAATATGCCGTGCGCACCGCACGCCGTGGTATGCGGGTATGCGGGTGGGGACCTCAGAACAGATCAATGGAAGTATCTCCACACCCCCAGACTCAAAATACCACAAAATACTATTTCCAGAGTCCACGTAGGTACGGTATATTGCTGATTTTTAGGCACGGAGTGACCTTAAAGTTTCACCCTAGATCGGACTTCTTAGGCATGGAGTGACCTTATAGTTTCACCCAATCGGATTTTTTTTTAAATTTCCTTATTTTGCCCCTTACTCTAAAACTGACAGTCTCAACGCACCCTCAAAAACATTCACAGAAAAATATTAGAAAAACACATTTCGATTTTATCATAGCACACTTGTTTCACAGTGAATGACAACATATTGTGCAAGTCTCGGCACCGCCCTCAGGCTGTTTAGAGGACAGTGCTAGGCTTGCGGGAATGTAGCCCAGTTCTGGTGTGGGGAACCTCAAGGGTTAAAGGTAAAGTGGAATAAAGAGGCCGCTGGATTACCTTGACAATGCTTGTACGTCCCGGCCTCCCCCGGTCCGCTCTGCGCCCCTCAGCTGGCACTTACCGACTGACGAGCTCCGCTCGGTCAGGCGGGCTCGCGACTCGGTTGCTCGGTGCAGTCTTGCTGACTTTAGAAGTTTTAGGCTTTGGCGGGTGGGGCAGTGCCCCGTTGCGCCACAACGCAACAATATCCGATCAACATAGGCGGCTGTCTGAGCTCCACGCAAAGAAAGGCGGATCTGCGCAACCTTCTCGCCCCTCACCAGCGATGGGATGATGAGGGGCGAGGTCTTGTTGCAATAAATTTGGTTGCGGGAACTAAAATTTTGCGGAAACTACTTGTTTGTTGTGCCAGCGTTAAATTAGTTCTCTTAACAAAAATTTGTTCCTTGTCCCAAAGTCAAGGAACGAATTCGTTGTGACAACTAAGCATTTTCCTGCATGATCATCAGGCTCCGCGGGGCCGCGGCTCACAGCACGGTAAAAACATCGCCTAGGAATCCTAGGGGATTTTGTCAAAACCGAGACAACTTGACCCAAACCTAGGAAGTCCCTAGGAGTTGGGTGCAGATTCCTAGGGACTCCCTTGGAACTGGTCACCTCGGTCTACGTTCCTAGGAAGTCCCTAGGAAATCGGCGCGATTCCTAGGGAATCCCTAGGAATCAGTTTCCAGGGGTCCGGAGAAGAGCCGAAACGGAAAGAAGAGAGGGGAACCGCAGCAGAGAGTATCTCCGGCCGCGGCGTCGGCCACGAGCCAACATCAAAAATTTGGAGGCTTAGCTCTCGCTGACGATATGTCACGACCATTAGATAGGGTCACACAGCACAGCGCATTAACCGTGCGGCATCCGGATCTACTTCGGAGGGCCGCGCGGTAGGCGTGCTGCGCTGAGTGACCCTATCAAATGTCCGAGACACATCGTCAGCGAGAGCTAAGCCTCCAAATTTTTGATATTGGCTCGTGGTCGACGCCGCGGCCGGAGAAACTCTGTGCTGCGGTTCCCTCTCTTTTCTCCGTTTCTGCTCTTTTCCGACCCCTGGAAATTGATTCCTAGGGATTCCCTAGGAATCGCGCCGATTTCCTAGGGACTTCCTAGGAACGTAGACCGAGGTGACCAGTTCCAAGGAGTCCCTAGGAATCTGCACCCAACTCCTAGGGACTTCCTAGGTTTGGGTCAAGTTGTCTCGGTTTTGACAAAATCCCCTAGGATTCCTAGGCTTTGTTGTTACCGTGAGCTACACAGCCCCAGGGCCCCGCAGGGCTGCGCCGGGACGCTCACAGCTACACAGCCCCAGGGCCCCCCCGCAGGGGCGCCGGGACGGGACCCAACGCCTCCCCCTTTTTTACTCGCTCTTATAGCGAATGCGGCTTCCAACGCTGGCGCTATACTCCGCGTCGCAGAGAGCGAATATTGTTCGAGGCCCAAAATGTAACAACGTTCAGTGTGGCTTCGTTCAGTGTGGCTGTTTTCAACCTGTAGGAAAAAGATGTCAGACTGGGAAGTCGGTATCTCAACGACTTCAACCCCTAAAATACTGCGGCGTGTACCCCTGCAAGCGAACAGTGAATTTAAAAAATGAGTTTTTTTTTACCAGAAACGGTTTGATGCTGAGCGCAGGCGCCAGAAACATCGAAAAAAAGCGTCGCGCCATCGTTCCCAGGCGTTTTTGGAATTGAAAGGTCCTTTGTTTGAGTCTCACTCCTTAACGATGGCTTGCATAGGGGTACACGCCGTAACGTTTTAAGGGTTGAAGTCGTTGAGATGCAGACTTCCCAGTCTAACATCTTTTTCCTTAAGGTTGGAACCTTACAAAATCAACTTCCGCGCCTTCGTACTCAGGAGAACCACAGAAAAGAAAGAAGATATCGTTAAAACGTGTCTAATTTTTCAGTTTTTTTTACTTTTTTTATTTTTGGGATTTTTAAGGGGTTGATCTGAGTCGCGGCGTTCATTATCGGTACCCCAGAGTCCATCGCTACCGCTGCCGATCAATTTTGGAATCGCTCAACCCCTAACTCAAAAACTACCCCTCACCCCTCCAAAATTAAAGGTGGTCGGAGAGGGTTGAAATGCGAGATTTGGCAGTTTTAGGCACCCATAAAGTCACACTGACTGCAATTTTTCCCAATTTTCGCTCTACCAATGGGTTTTAATGATCCCCTTCACGGCGTTTTTCGACCTTGCTAAACTTAAGGGGTGGCTGTAGCCGGAGGGGTTGGCCCATGAACTTGGCGCTTCGGGAGGCTCGAGACCAATGTTGGGGGCAGGTCTGTACCATATTTCAAGGTTCTAGCCTGAAAAACTTTGACATTGTAGCGCCAACCACAAGTGCACCGCTAATTTTGACGCCCAGTAAATTGTATGTATTTGATTTGTTTTGTCATTTTTAGTTCTATAAGCAGGTTAAGGGATGTTGCAGATTATATGAACAATAATGAAGAGGTTGTAATTTAGAGAGGAAATTTGTTTGAAATCTTAAATTATTTGTTAGCGGTTGGTATATTCCGGTTGCGAATTTAAGTCAGAATCAAAAGATGCAGAGAGCGAGGTAAACTCATGGGCGCTGCGGCGTCCACCTTCCCCCTTGTTTTAGGCACGGAGTGACCTTATAGTTCCACCCAAGAACCGACTTTTTTAAATTTTCTATATTGCCCCTTACGCCAAAACTGAAAGTCTGTGTGAGAAGTTTAGAACTTGCACTAAATCCAATTTTGTGACAGTTTGGGCCTACCAGTATTTCACGAAGTGTAATAGTATTTTTTTTCCTGGCCCGAGCAGCCAGGTGACCTTTGCAGTTGTTTTTCTGCTTTCATTTTCCTCGCTGACCACGCTTTCATATTTCTAGATGGCAGCACTTGTGGTACGTCAGGCGTCTCAAACTCGCGGCTCCCGATCCACTCACTTGCTAGAGTTGGATACGCGACTCGGGCTAGCCACCTTTCTTCCCATCTCTCTCATTGTCGAGGCTCCCTGTCCCCATTCCAGATGCCAGTCCAAGTCCGCCTAGGTAATTATTTACTATAGCGGCTTCTCGCTTTTGGCTGCATACTCGGCCAGTTTCGTTGGCTCGGCGCTTCTGCGCGTTTGAGACCCCTGTGGTAGGTGGAGCTATGCAGCACTTCTGCCAACTTTCAATTGCTGTGTCCGGCTCCCGCCAGAGGGCGACACCGGCACAGCAGGCCTGCAGTCGGCCGCCCGCCACCGCACCGGAGTCAGTTCAGTTTCAGTCCTCGTTCGTGTCTAGTCCTGGTCACCAGCTGGTAGTGCGCCGCTCGCCGCTCCAGCCCGGGACCCGGACTTCCGCCCGGATCGGTGCTACTGTGTTTCTGTATTGTGTATTGTATTGTGTTGTGTGTAATAAACGGTGCATCACCACTCAACGGCATCCTTCGTTCTTCCCGGACCCAGACACAAAATCAATGTTTTTCTTCCATTGTTACTTAAATTTTCAAACTGTAGTTTAATTTATTACAGACACCCGTTACCAATGAGAGGGTATCCGGTACAACCGTTCCCGCAGCCTTCCTATCCCTATCCTCTTCCTTTTCCTTTTGTCTCCCAACAAGGGTTGGAGGGATTTTCCTTTCTTTATTTTTCCGGCACAAAATTATCAAGTGAGGGTCTCGTGCGTCAAATGTCGAATCTATGAAAATTTACTGTGTACGAAAGCCTGCTGCCTGAATAACTGGCTCCGCTCCGCAGCTCGGAACCCCATTCTGTGTCCGAACGAGAGAGAGAGAGAGAGAGAGAGAGAGAGAGAGAGAGAGAGAGAGAGAGAGAGAGAGAGAGAGAGAGAGAGAGAAAGAGAGAGAGAGAGAACCCCGACTAGTCCCGACTCGGCCGGTACCCTTGCTCTGCTCATCCCTCGGGTGCGATCACTATTGCCCTCTGTTAGTTTGCCCTCCCAGTTGTCGAGTCGCGCGCGCTGCGGCCCGCGTCACCATGGCGACGGCGGCGAGGCTCTCAGCTGGCTATCACTGAAGACTCTATTCAGTGCTCAGTCACTAGTAGTCTGTGGCAATATCGGATCCGAAAAGACTGTTTTGAAAACATCACCAAAAATTCAAAAAATGGAGTCACATGACCTTTTGTGATCGGAAATGAGGAAAGTTTAGTGGCGGCGCTCCACTAAAACAGCTGGCTGAATGTGACTATTTTCTTTCCAGAAGGTCGTCTGTCAAAATAAATGGGGACGATTTATTGTGAAGTGCCCCACCCACCCCCTCCCCTAGACTCACTCCCTTTTTCAATCACTCGCGATCGAGGGGCCCCTGCCAATGCTGACGAGGCAGCCAGCCCGACTGACTTGGTCTGGCCAACTCCGTATGCTGCCGGGCGCGGCCGGGCGGCGCCGCGGCGCCTGTAGGGCGCCTATCTGTGCCTAGCCTGGCCTCCGCTCTAAGTACGCGTCTGTCTGCATGTCTGTCGGCCTGTCCTTCTGTCCGTTCGTCCGCCGTCCTGCAGCGATACGGACGGGCCACTCGCACTCACTTGTTTGCTCGTCAGAGGCGCGCTGCCTGCACTCGACAGCAACGACCAGCTGTAAAACGGCAGCTGCAGCAGACCCCCCCTCCCCCCAAATCGGTGCGCGCGAGGCGCAAGCGCAACTTTTCGGCGTACAAACGCGCGCGAAAAACACAACCATATTTCATGCTTCCTTTTTATCTCGCTTTGACACGTCCGCTTGCAAGAGTTGTTTAGAAACAACTTTATTTCTTCCCCCTGCTCCGAACCCCCCCCCCCCCCCACCTCCCGGCACGCGCCCCGCATCAAATTCTTCTCCCCCTGCCTTCGCCGCTCGCTCGTATAAAAAGGCCGTGACGCTTTGCTGGGAGCGTCGGTATTTCTCAGCCCTTGACCTTGGGCCGGGCCTCGCGGCGAATGGCGGCGGGAGCAGCGAGTCCGGACGACGATCAACGGCGCTGCTGCCCCTTAGTTTTTATAGTTATTCTGCATCATCTTGCGCTTCACTTGGTGCCTTTCAATCTCGAGATTGCTGCATCGTCCCGCGCGGAGGGGATGCAGCGCTGCTCTCAGCCGCCTCTCCACGAGGCGCTTGCAAGCCGACAAGACAACTGGACCGACAAGCGTTACACTATTAAAACAAAAGGGTAGTACTACGCCCCATGGAGGCATGGCATGGAATTACGCTCTATAAAGGCGTAAAAACATGTGAAGTAGGGCCGTTTTTGGCTTATTTTTACGCCTCAATGGGGCATAGTGCTATTTACGCCTTTTGGGGCGTAGCTTAAGGCGTAGTACTACGCCTTAGTTTTGCCAGTGTAGCCAGCGTTAGCCAGCGTTAGCCAGCGTTAGCCAGCGTTAGCCAGCGTTAGCCAGCGTTAGCCAGCGTTAGCCAGCGTTAGCCAGCGTTAGCCAGCGTTAGCCAGCGTTAGCCAGCGTTAGCCAGCGTTAGCCAGCGTTAGCCAGCGTTAGCCAGCGTCAGCCAGCGTCAGCCAGCGTTAGCCAGCGTCAGCCAGCGTTAGCCAGCGTTAGCCAGCGTTAGCCAGCGTTAGCCAGCGTTAGCCAGCGTTAGCCAGCGTTAGCCAGCGTTAGCCAGCGTTAGCAGCAGCGCGCGCACCCGCACCAGAAGCGCCGCCCGACACGGATGACATGACGGTCCGTTCTGATGGCCAAAGCCATTACACTGCGCGGCCTTCCTCGCAGCGCTGTAATGAGATGGCGGCCATTTCTCCCTCCTGAGCCCCATGGAACCCTTTGGTGCACTCCACAACAACTGCGGGCGTCGTGCAGGGAACCGTGGACCTAGACAAGGACGAGGACCGTGGCCCCCTCCCCTCCCCTCTCACACCTCTTATATCGTAATAAAAAGGATGGCCTGGTTGGTACCCCATAAGCCCGCCCGGCCTGGCACCCCTCGGCTCCTATGGGCACCCCTCACTTCCTACCCCGCCGCTTCTACCGCTCGCGTTTGTGCGCTCGATTGGGAACCACTCACCAGCAATGGCTGGCTGGTTGGGAGGGGGGGGGGGGGGGGGTTACTCGCGAGGCACAACAAAAGGCCGAATGAACGGCGAGAGTTTCGGATTGCCACCTCAAGAGGGCGCTCGCAGCTGGACAGAAACTCAGATTGCAGCGGGAGAGAAAGATAGAAGAAGACGCAAAACCCAGTTCGACAATTCAGTACTCTCGATAAGGAGAAACAAATCAGAATGACGAGCCGCCATTGTCATCGTCTCTCGTCTCTGCACTTGCATTCGGGAAGCGCGCCGGTGATGGCGGGGCAGCTCACCCAAAGGAGTTACGCTCCAACCTGCTGCAGCAGCGGCGAATTTCATCAAACGAACATAAAGCAAGGTAATTACGGGGGAAACGGTATGGCAAAATACAGGCCAGCGAACGGGCTGGGCTCGCTGCGGAGACAGGCTGACAGAAGCGCGGCGGGGGAGGGGGGGGGGGAATAATGATAACGCCATTTGGGGCGCGACCATAGAGAGCCAATATGTTTCGACAAACCGGCGCGATTGTTATGAAACAGCACTACAACAAAAGACTACCGACTACCGCACAGCAGCCTGTATGGCGCGCCCACCATACGGAGCACCGCGGAGCACTGCCACTTAGCCTCGACATTTCCTGAATAAATAACCAGCCCCGGGAAGAGAACAGAGCATCAGTTGGTTGTGCAGGGTCGCTACCACAACCGAGCTACCAACATTGCCCTCTCCAGACCCACAAGTTGAATCATCCCCCTTTGAAGCGGGGTTTTCCGCGCACGCTGCGCTGCGTAATTGCGTGGCGTCCTCTGTGCATATGTCTCCTCGCGGGAGATAGAGGGTATTCTAATTTTTCTGCAAAGAGAGTTATCGTTACTGCGAGCCTTGAATGCTTCATCCCACACTGTCAAAAACATGTCTTAAGGGTCTCCATCGCTCTCCTGCTCTCGGAATGGTCACGCTTATTAGTCAAAAGTGGGGGTGGGAGGGATGGGTAGGCTGACCTCCTCCTCCCCGCCGGCCAAGGTGGCACACCGCTGCAACCTCGCCGATGTCGGTGTCACCAGCCGGCTCCTGCTTTCCGGACCAGAGTTTGGCTCAGTTTCGCTCTTTTTCCGGATTTTTGGCAACTCTAAGTCGGCTATAAAACCTCGCACGATCTCGATTCAAAAACGGAATCGCACTGCCGGGAGGCGGTAACAAGACTCGCATGGAGAACGCTATGCGTTCTATAGGAGACTCGTTCTTTGGGTACATTGGGATGGGTATCAGTTAAAATTGTTTCCGACTTAGCCACTGGCACTCTGCTAGGCCGCGACGAACAGGAGCTACGTATTGTTGACTCGAGGCAGCGCCTCATCCCAAGACAAACGATCGCCCATCTACGTTCTCTAAAACGGCTGGAAACGAGATTTTCTTTTGAAGTTTCGAAATGTCGTATCTCATTTTCCAAACTTCATCAACAACCAATCAAAATGCCTTGAAAATCGAAGAACGGCTTTGCGTGGTTTGCCATTACATACATTTCAAAAAATATCCTAAAATCACTAAAGAAACAAAACTTTTCATCATTTGACGACATATATCTGCTTCTCACATTTCGTTCCGACTTATAGCCGCTGGCACTCCGCTAGACCGCGACGAACAGGAGCTATGTATTGTTGACTCGAGGCAGCGCCTCATCCCAAGACAAACGATTGCCCATCTACGTTCTCTAAAACGGCTGGAAACGAGATTTTCTTTTAAATTTTTGAAATGTCGTATGTCTTTTTCAAAACTACACCAACAACCGATCAAAATGTCGCGTAAACGCAACACTTGCGTCAAGCGGTTTTCGAATTGAAATGGGGTCTTAACAGACAGGGCGAGCGAAATACTCGTTCTTTTTTGCTTCTACGTCGTAGCAGTAGTAGTAGTAAGCAAAGAACGAGTAAAAAGGTTGGTGTGAGTTACAAATGTGAAAAATTTGAACGTCAAAAGTTGATTTCCGTCGGGTTTAATAGGACGGACCGCGCCAAATCCGTCCTATTGTTATGTTTATTGGCCTCCGGTGCTCCAGCAGACGTCGCGCAGTGTTGCAGCGGTGGGAGGAGGGGGAGGGACGTCTGTTCCCTGCACCTCGCACCGCCTCACCCCGCCACGTGCGAGAGAGAAGGTGTAGCCTCCTTGTCTACTCATGCCTGGAACTCGAAAAAGGCCCTCACTTCATCCAGCAAATCTAAATCTCAAATTGCAGCTGACCTAGAGAGATGGCATGAATCTTACCTTGTAGAGGAAAGATGAGGCTATGTTGTGAATATAATTTCAATTTGGTAGGCAATCTTCTTCCATGCGAAAAAAGATCTAACACCGGGCCACTTTCAGTTGATTCCAGGAGCCTCCCTGGAATTCGCAGTGACATGAAAAACTATTCACAACACAGTCCAAGTAAAGAACAATGGAGCTGGAAAGTTTCTACCTACCTATTCAAAAATCCGAAGGTTTGAACGCGTCTCGAGCAAAAACTAGAGGGCCCAGGGGCTTAGACACATCGTTAGAATCAGCGTGTTCTGAACAATCGATTCATGAAATAAAAAAAAAAGCGATTGGAGACTGCAAACCTAATGACATGTGTCTTAAACATTGTCTCAATGTTACGACATTGAGACCCAACAATACAATTCACCAAGGCCTTATAGACCAGTGAGTTTGGCATATATGGAATACATACTGCCGCATACTGCCATATATGAGTATTTATTATGCAACAAAATATATAATGAATACTGCGATGTACAATCGGTACACCCTATCTAGTTGAAGAGCTTCTTTTAAACGTATGCTTGAGTGGTACCTACATAGTAACATATGCTTTGAAAGCTGTTTTCCATGATTAATTTACGGAATTGAAACTTTCTTATTTTAACGACACTGTTTATAAAATTAAGGAGCCGTTCGGTGTCGTGGGTGAGTTCAAAAATTACTCAAGCAATTGTCGTTAATTTAAGACATTCATTTTTTTAGCAGTGCATGCGCAAAGTAAGATGTGGGAAGGCTAGAATGAATACAACAAGAAGAGTTACTAATAAGAATACCCCCTCAGCATTAAAATATGTAAAAAAGGAATTTCATAAAAGCGAAAAAAAAGTGTTCAGAATTGAGGATGTAACATGGATGTAACCGGGCAACCCGCGTCGCTACCCTCTGCTGCCGGTATCCTTCAGGACCCTTGTTGCGACTCCGCCCCCCGGGGTTCTCTCCGGCAGCTATTTCACCGGCATGAACGGGAAGGCAGCGGCGCTTTTCCGTTGTGGTGGCAGCGGGCCTTCTGCCGTTTTTCCCTCGCCGCATATCGAATATATCGAATAGCCTAACCGCGCCCTTGAAGCAGCACGGACCCTACTTGGAAACGGCTTGGAAGCGGCCTCCGGGCCAACCCACACCCACACCTATCCGGCGGCAGCAGCGGTGGCAGCAGCGGTGGCAGCAGCACTGGCGGCCACTTACATCTCATTCATAACTGGAGTGAGTGGGGTCGCACGCCGCTATAGTCTGGCAGTTCAAGGCGTTCAAGGGACCGCGACGGCAAAAATGTTGAGCAGTGCAAAAATGTTTCAAAAAGCGGCGGGAAAAGCATATTCACCAACACCACACGCACTCTGCCATCACCCAAGCAAGCCGGCGGCCGGCGCGTGAGTCTCCGACGTGAACGGCTCACAATTCAAAGCCGCCCTTTTTATTTGTTTGTTCGTAGAGCTGAGTTGGGATGAGTGCGCGAAATCAAGTTCCACCTGGTCTGGAGGCATGTGCGGAGAGCAGCAGCGGGGAGTCACAAGAAACTGCTGCCCCGGATCCGCCTGAGGAGGGGGGAGGAGGGGTAATAAAGTCGCAGAGAGAGAGAGAGAAACAGAGAGACTAAGAGGGAGAGAGGGGGAGAGAGGGGGAGAGAGGGAGAGAGAGAGAGAGAGAGAGAGAGAGAGAGAGAGAGAGAGAGAGAGAGAGAGAGAGAGAGAGAGAGAGAGAGAGAGAGAGAGAGAGAGAGAGAGAGAGAGAGAGAGAGAGAGAGAGAGAGAGAGAGAGAGAGAGAGAGAGAGAGAGAGAGAGTAAGGGGTCGAGGGAGGGGTGTGGTTGGTACGAGAAGAGAAGCAGTAAGCAGACCGGAGCTGCGAAATAACCCCCTCAGCGCAAGGGTTAGGTAAGCACATGAGGGTCAAGGGTTTGCCAACAAAAGGATCCACTAGGTGTGTGCGCGTCCGGCCAGGAGATGCGGAACTGAAATAGAACACGCACACACACACACACAGACGCACACAGATACCCCGATAGGCCCCGAGAGCACGGCGCCCGCGGGCACAAGCTGCAACAGAGTGAACACGGCCACACTGTCGCCGCCGGCCGCCGCGCCAAGTTAGAAATTTGTAAATGTTCTGCTCTCGCTGGGACACAGCTCGCTGCACAGCACATCTGCTGTAGACCGCCATTACGTATTAATTTGTTCCATTTCCCTTTTTAAGCTGGGCCGCAACCCAAATCAGTGACCTACTTTTGTAAAACAGCCTCTGGCGTTGCCACCCCACCCCGCGGCACATGGGCCACATGGGGCACGCAGGACCCGTGCCTACGGGCGCTGGGCGGGGACCCCGGGGTAGCAGCAGCAGCAGCAGCAGCAGCAGCAGCAGCAGCAGCAGCAGCAGCAGCAGCAGCAGCAGCAGCAGCAGCAGCAGCAGCAGCAGCAGCAGCAGCAGCAGCAGCAGCAGCAGCAGCAGTAGCCCAGTGGTTCCGGAAAAAGAGCGGAGAGGGCCAATTGACCCTGCCAACTACCCCGCCGGGCCGGGCTGGGCCGGGCAGCCTTGCACACATGCTGGGCTGGGGTCCTCGCCGGACGTCGCTGTGCTCCCAATTTGCCTCCCCTGTCATCCGGCGCCACTACCCACGGGCTCATCAGCCGGCCGGACCCCCCCCCCCCCCCCCCAGCCCTACCCCTCTGCACTGGGCACGAGCCCGCCCCCGCCAAGCTGGCCAAGCCCACGGTCAGGCCCTGCGGACGCGGCCCTGATTTGGGAGTATGTGCGTCGCCACACAGCGCTCTTGCATTACAACTTTATCCCCGCCCGTCAGCCTCCCGGGCTGCTGCTACTACCGCTGCTGCCGCCGCTGCTGCTTGTTCGGGGCTCTGTTACCTCAACATGCCCGCTACCGTTATTCGATGCGTCCTGAGAACAAAGCGCGATCTCCCCGTGCGACGCTCAACAAAGCGCGAAGTCTTCTAGGGTCGCGTCAACAAGGTCCGATGTCTCATCGGGCTCCTCCTCGTCCCTCACCATCCGAACGCGAGGAGGAGCCCGATGAGACATCGGACCTTGTTGACGCGACCCTAGAAGACTTCGCGCTTTGTTGAGCGTCGCGCAAGGAGATCGCGCTTTGTTCTTAGGACGCATATCGTATTATGCCCAGCTCCGGCTGTCTCCGGCAGGCCATGCCGTAACGACAGCCAGCTGACTGCGTGGGTAACAAAGAGAACCTGGCTTCGCAGGAGACCACGTGTTGCCAAGCGTCCCCCTTCCACACACACAGCATATGTACGAAATTTAGCGGAAAGTGAGAATAAGTCAGAAAAAAAAACAAGGGGAAAAAAATCAGGGGAAAAATCGAAAGTCAAAGTTGGATTTGACATCATGGTCTCGTGCATCGCGCGAGTGAGGTACGCCTTGCTCCGCTTTTCTCCCCGTTCCCCTGTGGGCCCCTCGGGTCCTGGGGCTCTCCGGGCCGGGCACGCTTCGCACGGCGGCGGCCGCGGCGGCACGTAAGAGGATCACAGAGCGCCCGCTGGTTTAGCCGCCCGCCGCCGTCGGAGCACGGATTTGGTGTGTCGCAGTAACTCACACATTTGCCCTCGGGGGAGGCAGCAGAGGAGAGGGGGGAGGGGGAGGGGGCCCGCGCATTCGGGCTGTGTTCTCAATCGGGCGAGGTCCGAAGCCCGCGAGAATCATCCGGCGTTAGTGTGACAGAGACAGGACGCCTGGACTCGGAAACAACCACAAGGACAGCAGCGCGAGGTGAGTTTTTCACTTACGGAAAAGGGTGGTGTGGGGAACCGCATTGCGGACGCGAGGACGCGCCCCCGCAGCCCCCGCAGCCCCCGCAGCCACCGCAGCCACCGCAGCCACCGCCTCCACCACCGCCACCGCTGCCTGCAACGCCGCATGTCACGGGGACGGACGGCTTTTCATCGCCTACCGTCACTTCCATTTTGCACTCGAGGAAACATCCCCCCTCCATGTTGGAGGGCGCACGGCGCGGAGCAGCCGAGTCCCTCTGCTGCGGTGGAGAGAGGAATTCCTCGGGCTCGTGCCGCGCCCCGTGCCGTGCTGTGCCGCGGGGTGGGGCTCAGTCCGGGAGCCAGAGGCAGCCGCAGCCCCATAGTGCTGTCTGGGCACCCCGCCCGGCCCCGGCCCCGGCCCCCTCTGCGTGCTCAACAAACCTGCTTCAGAAACAAGGACAGTTTTTCACACCGGCTGGGATAATGTATTTGTGATTCACGGCCAGGGCCGCACTCAAGCGGCGACGGCGCCTATCGCACTGGGCGATGCCTCTGTCGGCCTCTGCCGGTTTCGGCCGGGTCGGGCCGCGTGTCTTTCAAAGAGTTCCGCGCTCGTCCGAACACGGTCGGCATGTGTTTGCGCCACCGCTGCCCCCCCCCCCCAACCCCCCTCCCCTCCCGGCCTCGGCACACCCGCTTGTTTACGCACTGACACACGCGAACGTGTTTTCCTGAATCGTGGTGATCACCGCCCAAGGGGTCCCTAACTCCACTCGAAACAAGACAGGCATGGAGAACGCTTAGCGTTCTAGGACAGACTCGTTCTTTGATTTCTGAGGGAAAATAAGGTTTTTGAGATTTTCAATGTTTAATGTTTCAATGTTCTCAAATTTACAATTTTTGCAATTATTATTTGTTATTTTTGAAAGTCTGTGTTTTTATCACATTTTAACTGAACTTAGCCACTGATCTACTACTCCAAGCCCTGCAGAGTACGCGGAAAGTGACTGTTGACTGCGGGCGACGGCTAGTCCCAAGACAAACCTCCATCGATCTGCGGTCTCTAACAACGAGTATTTTTGTTTTTTGAATTCCAGAAATCTCATATGTCATTTTCGAAACTATATCAATGCCCAACCAAAACGCCCCCAAAACAGGATCCCTCCGTTACATAGTTTTCGAGATGAATAGGGGTCTCATAGTAGTAGTAGAGGAAGCAAAGAACGAGTAAAAAATCAATAAATACCTAAAAAATAATAAGACAAAGTTTCTAAAAAAGGCAGAAAATTTCAGCAAAAATTTAGAGAATTAGAGGATGGAAAAGGAAACCTTAGAGGGGGGAAAGGGCAAAAAAGGAAAAAGGAATTGAAACTGATTTTACATCGTGAAGCGCTTGCATCACGAGTGAGAGAACCATCGTCAACTTCAGGGTACGCTCGAAGGGTACTAGAGTGTTATGGAGTCCCGGAAGGCCGTGGTTATGCGGAGGGGGCCTTGCGCAGTGGCGCGGGCTAGGGGTTGCCGGGAGATTCGCCCGGCTCTGTGCCGGGAGCGGCAGGTTCTAAAGCAGTGTCCCGAGGTCAACTAGCAGCCGTTAAGCACCGGTTCCCGCAAGATCACCGGCGCTGACGACAGGGGTCCTGGCGGATGCCGGGACGACATAGGTTTTTGTCACCAGCAATAAACATGCCCTCTGGCTTTTTTCTCTTTGAAATTTTTTGTTCGGAAACATTTCCGTGATTGGCGACTGGCATGACTGGGAAGGGACTGGAAGTGACTGAACATGAGACTGGTTCGTTAAGGTGCACAGTGTCTTTACCATGTGATAGACCCCTCGCTTTTGCCTGTTACTGCTGCTGCTGGTGTTGTTTTTGTTTTGGCCACTGTGCGAGAGTAAGCTGGGAGCTGTCGGTCAGGGGCACACGCACCTCCCCCCCCCCTTCTCACACACACCCGCACACATGCTCACAGGGGGTCTGGCCGCTGGCCAGTAGCAATGCGATGCGGTCGGGCCCTGCAAATATCTATCTGGCTTTCCCTCCCACTCCACTGCTCGGTTCGTGGCGCGGTACGGCGCGCCCCAGTGGCGTTGCCACAGGCTTCAAGCCCCTGGCGGCCCCCGCGGTGCCGTCCAGACGCCCTTGAAAACGGCGCCGAATAGCGAAAATGCTGCTGCTGTTGCTGCTGCTGCTGTGCTTACGGCTTGCGCCGCGCTTCCTCCCTGCTCGCTGCAGCATGCAGTCTAAGCCGTGACCGACGAGGTGGAGGCGAGAGGAGTGCTAAAGGAAATGTTGACGCCGACGAGCCGTGCCACAGCAACGCGAGCAACGCGCTCTCTGCCACTTCCGCTTCCTCGTCACGCTCAAAATGAATATAGGTTTGAGTATGTGCTTCTAACGGCAGTGTACTGCGACTGCGTACATTGTTGTTGTTCCGATATTTAGGGTAGGTGCAAGTAAATATATCAAGCCGGGGAAAAATAACTTGCAGGTTAAAAAAAAACACATCCTTCTCAAAAATGGACATTCCATTCAAAACTTTGCCAAATTATTGTTAACGTTTTAGAGAGTGTTATTTTTTTAAAAACATTTCTTTTCAGGGAACGGCATATACCAACCTGGAACGGGATGGCGAACAGGCCGATGATGACGTCAGCCAGCGCCAGGTTGGCGATGAAGCAGTTGGTGACGGACTGCATGCGGCGGGAGGTGGCCACAACCCACAGCACCAGGCCGTTGCCCACGATGGCGGCCACCGAGATGGACACGTAGAAGAAGGTGAGCAGCAGCACCACGTGCAGGGGAACCGGGTACAGCGCCTCGTCCTGGAACGTGTCGTTGCGCAGGGAGGCGTTGCCCAGCAGGGCGCTCACGTTGAACAGCGGGCCCAGGCCGGGGCCCAGGCCGGGGCCCAGGGCCTCCGGGGAGCCGGAGCCGGAGCCCTCCATGCCTCCGGGCCGCTAGCTCCGCGTGGCTCTCAGAGCGGCAGGCCCTGCAGGCCCTGCAGGCCCGGTCTTCGGGACCTCGGACTCGACCCCGTCGTCAACAACAGTCTGGAACAGAGGCGGGAGAGACACTCAATGGCTCGTCTGATTTTGTGGACCAAGTCTCCTTTTTACCCCGTCCCGACACGTTTCTTTAGAAACGGCAGGAGCCAGGCTTATAGTCTTATGCCGGATGTTCGTTCGTTCGGACGTATGTACGCCGACTTATCGTTCGCAGAAAAACTTCAAATTTGGAGAGGATAAACTCCTTTCCCAACGTAGAATCGCGTACGGTGGCAACAATTTTCGATTTATCGCATTTTTGATTAATGAAAACTTGTCTGTTTTTTGAGGTTAGGGTTGGCCGCCACGCGCACACCATTACCATCGCGGCGCGCACAGGGACGGACTCAGGTTAACGATTTTAATCGTAACAAATACATCTGCTATCGGGCACTTCTAGGGAGACTTGAGGCGGGGGCCAAAGGCCCCCGCAAACGCCGCCGGCAGGCCAAGCTGGCCAAGTCCCCCTGTCGAACCGAGGTGCCGGTGGAGCGCAGCGGAACTGGCACCGAGGTTGACGGAAGGGACGGGCCAGCCAAGGGGCCAGCTTGTTTTCTGCGTCTAATGAAACGTCGCCGTCGCCTTACGTTGCGCAGCAGTGACGTGAAACAGCCCCGTCTCTAGATGGTTTGCGCACGCGCCGACTCTCTCTCACACACACACACACACACACACACACACACACACACACAAGACACTGTGACAGGCGCTGCCGCTCGTGCGCTTCACATGTATACAAATGATAAAGTGAAAAGAACAAGCCGGCCCCTCCCCTCCCCTCCCCTCCCTCTTCCCCTCCTGCCGGCGATGTGAGGAAAATGGGAAGCGACCGCGTATGTTGCGCGGACGACACAAGACACAAGGGGGTCAATGGGGCAGCGCGGACAGCGCCATGCGGGCACGGAGGAGAGAAGAAGCAGACACACGAGACTCTTAACGTCGAGATAAAATCAAGAAGCACGAAAAGGCGGAAACAGAACGCGGGAGTGGTACATCATGAGAGGGTTTACACCGCAGCAGAGAATAGCCACGCGCGCCGACGTCAAAAATTCGGTGGATCGACTTCCACGCTCATGACTATAATCCGACCACTCCGCGCAGCTCCGCAAGGCTCCGTGAGGCCTAGGCCTGGTGTGGTGTGGTGTGCTGTGCTCGATGCGGGGGTATCCCGCACCGCGGCGAGTGCGGCCGTAATCGTATCAGCAGCTAAGCCTACATATTGTCGACGTTGACTGGAAAAATCCTACGAAGAAAGCGAGAGACTTTCACAGGATTCTTTCGGATTTTCGTACGAAAATTATTTTATTAAAATTCTCTTTTATTGAAAATTCAATAAAAGAGAATTTTAATTTTGTTTTGACAGCTGTGTTGACTTGTGGCCGACGCCACCGACCTTCTCTCTGCTAGTGTGATTCTTGATTTCTTTCTTTAATTTCCGATATGAGTTTCGACGAAATACCCTATATCGGTACGCGAAACAGATGGTGACCCCCGCAGGCCGCAGGCACGTAGGCCCCGGGCCCGCAGCACGGAGGTGAGGCGCACAGTGAGGCCGCCGATTGACTCCAAACCCCACGTCGTCCCGCCCGGTCCCACCCGGCCTCATCGCGAGGCCGCCGCGCGCTGCCAAATCAGGACAGATTGGATTTGCCGTGGGACTCATGATCACGTCGAGTCCCCATCCCGTGCCGTCCCGTCCTGTCCCCGCTGGTCTCGTTGCGTGACGCACTGTCTGGGAGAGGCGGGGAGGGGAGGCCGGGGTGGGTCGGGGCGGGACGGGGCTCGCGAGGCGACTCCGAATGCTGTGAACTCGGACCTTTCTCTCTCTCGCTCTCTTACGGAGCATCCCACGATTGCGACAGAGATAGACATACGAAGACAGAGTGCGATATCGGGCGGCAGTGCCGCCGGGCCGCAGGGAGCTCAGTGCGTCAATGTGTGTTAATCCTCCACAGCCTGTCAGTCGGAAGGGGGTCCGAGTGGCGAGCGCCTGCGAGCGGTAGGGTAGGCTAGCCCGCACGACACGCGTGCACGGAGCAGTCCGGGGCTGCCTAACCACCGGGCGCCCTGTGCACTCCCAAGCCTCAGACTGGCTGCTGTTCTGGACGTCCAATTTCATCGATCGCCCTGCAATCGTTGTTTCGCATCTCACGGACGTCGCGGAAACGGACAATATCATGTTTTCCTGCGTCGCGCGAGCATCTGAGCGCAGCCATCCCTCCGCAGGAGTAAAACAGGCGGGATTTCAGAGCCGGTGATGGACTATTGATGACTCCCCCCCCCCCGGTGGGGCCCCCGTGCCCCCCCCCCCTACCAGATACGAGCCCCCTGGCCCCCTGTGATGAAATGCTTAGCATGCAGCATGCGGCACACCTCCCCCACCACCGCGGCCTCCCGTGCGTCTTCTTTGTGTTGATGAGGGTTGATGACGGAGTCTCCCCCTCCCATGCCCACGCGCACACCTCCCCCGCGGCTTCCGCACCCCACTGCGACAACACCGGGGTGGTCTCCGGTTAACGTGTCGGTCATCAGCCGCCGCCGGCCGGCCATGCGACACCCGAGGAGCTCCGGCGGCCCCGGTGGGCACAGCCTTCGTGGGGGCGGAGCGGGCGGAGCGGGCGGGGTCTCTTTTTACACGCTCATCAACCCCGGGCCGTGGTGGCGGCAGGGGCAGGCTGAGACGGCAGGCTGAGGCGCCAGACCTAGCCAGTCCGCCCGACGATCGGGCTATCATCAAGACTGCTGCAGCACTGCAGTCCGGGTGCACGTAAAATTAGAACAAGACAGGCATGGAGAACCCTTTAGCTTTCTAGGACAGACTCATTCTCTGAGTTTTGATGGAAATAAAAGCTTTTTGAGATTTCATAATTCAATGTTTTTTGTTCTCATACTATTTACAAACACTTTTTGCACAATCAGTATTTGTGTTTTTTTTTTTTTTTTTTGTTTTTTAATCTATGTTTTTATCACATCTTAACCTCTGATCTATTAAAAGTGATTGTTGACTGCGGGCGACGGCTGGTCCCAAGACAAACTTCCACCTAACTGCGGTCTCTACAAACGAGTATTTTTGTTTTTGAGAAATTTGTTATGTCACTTTCGAAACTACATCAATACCCAACCAAAGTGCCCCCCCCCCCAAACAGAATCCCTCCGTTACGTTGTTTCGAGATGTGTAGGGGTCTTAACTGACAGGGCGAGCGCAATACTTTTTTTTTTTTTTGCTTCTACGTCATAGTTGTATAATCATAGTCTACTATAGTATACTACTATAGTAGAGCAAAGGAAGCAAAGAACGAGTAACAAGCTGGCCCGTCCCTTCCGTCAACCTCGGTGCCAGTTCCGCTGCGCTCCACCGGAACCTCGGTTCGACATGGGGACTTGGCCAGCTTGGCCTGCCGGCGGCGTTTGCGGGGGCCTTTGGCCCCCACCTCAAGTCTCCCTAGAAGTGCCCAAAAGCAGATGTATTTGTTACGATTAAAATCGTTAACCTGAGCCCGTCCCTGTGCGCGCCGCGATGGTAATGGTGTGCGCGCGGCGATCAACCCTACGTTAAAAAAGGAGTTGATCTTCAAAATTTGAAGTTTTCTATCAAAGATAAGTCGGCGTACACACACACGTCCGAACGAACGAACCTAACCATCAGACTATAAGCCCGGCTCGTGCCGTTTCTAAAGAAACGTGTCGGGACGGGCTAAAAAGCACAGCAGTTACAAAAAAAAAAAGTTCTCCAAAAAAAATTGCAATTAAAGGGTTGTGGAGAAAATGCCAACTTTCAAGAGAGATTTGAATTGTTGACCTGCGTGTGCCTTTTTTTCGATCCGGTCCTTGTTTCCGGAAGAAAAGCATGTTATTAATGCCAGTGGAGGTCGCGTCTTGATAGAATTCGGAAGTTGGCAGGGCTGCACTTCGTGCCTTTTGATCACGGCGCGTTGGGGCCCCGGCCGCGTTTCATCCCGAAGCGGAGACTCGGGATTGATCTTGATGTTTTCCGAACACGGAGTTGGAGGCGGGGCGGGTGCCCGCGATGACGCTCCTGCTGCTAGGCCGCCGCCGCCTGCCGTCTCCACGTACAGCCAAATGCTACCAAATGCATCAAAGAAACTTGAAGTTAGAGTTTGCGTGCTGACTCCGCTCTCCGACTCGACGGCGTATTAGAACGCCTCGTCCCTGATAGCTCGCTTCGTCGTCGTACTTCCGCACAGTCTCCACACGGAGGAAAATTATGTTGCGAAAACGAACATTTCGTTGAGTCCGCCATTTGCTCACGAAACGACTTTTTCTTCTTTTTTTCGGCTGTTTGAACGAGATCTCTCAACTAAATTGATTTATTTGCCCCGAAATCAACGAATATATTAGTTGCGAAAACTAAGTACTTTTTTTCCGCCGCTATCTTGCGTCAGTTATGGCGCTGCTTACGGTTTTAAGACGAGTCGATCTGGAGACGCCGCGGCGCACACATCAAAGCAAAACTTCTCATTAGCGCTGCTCCAGCAGGAGGTGGCAGGAGAGGCGCTGCGTCCGTATCGCTCGTCTGCATTGTAATGGCAGCCGGGAACGGAATGCTGTTTTGCTTTCAGTGGCGGAGTGGTTTCAGGGAGGGGGGGGGGGGGGGGCAATGTCCCGCTTTTTGCCTACTTAGGCGTAAAAGTTATGCCGGCTGCCCACATTTCCGCTGTCTGCGTTTGCGTTAGCAAAATGCGATACTGCAGTGGACCGCGGAGCCGCGTTGGCCGCAGTGCCCTAAGCCTGCCTGAGGTAACCACAGACGGCCACTGCGGCAGGAGGACCGGCGCTACATCCTGCCCCGTCCTGGCGGTCCTACCCCGTCCGAAATCCCTGCAGCACGGCAGCGCAGGAGTCAGGCGTGGGGAGGAAGGGGTGGCGGGCGCACACGGGCCCAGGGGCCAGGGGCCCACGGGAGGCGCGCCAGGCCGTCAGAGCGCTCATTTTAATGAAACAGCACACATACGTAAAAACACGCTCACGGCTCCGCTCGGGCTCCGCGCTGATGAAGACCTCGCTGTAATGAGACAGATGTCCCTCGGCAGCCAACGGCCGGCCTCCAGCAGCATTTTTTTACTCGTTCTTTGCTTCCTCTACTACGACTATGACGTAGAAGCAAAAAAAGAACGAGTATTGCGCTCGCCCTGTCAGTTAAGACCCCGATTCATCTCGAAAACTGCGTAACGGAGGGATTCTGTTTAGGGGGCGTTTTGGTTGGGCGTTGATCTAGTTTCGAAAATGACATATTAGATTTCTGAAAAAAAAAACAACAAAAAAACTCGTATTTAGAGACCGCAGATCGGTGGAAGTTTGTCTTGGGACCAGCCGTCGCACGCCGTCAACAATCACTTTTCGCGTACTCTGCAGGGCTCGGAGTAATAGATCAGTGGCTAAATCCAGTAAAAATGCGAGAAAAACAGAATTTTCAGAAAATCAGAAATACTGATTGTGTAGAAATTGTTCGTAAATATGAGAACCCAAAACATAAAATTGTGAAAATCTCGAAAAACGGTATTTTCCCTCAAAACTCAAAGAACGAGTCTGTCCTAGAACGCTAAAGCGTTCTCCATGCCTGTCTTGTTTGTTGTTGTTACTGTCAAACCTTTCCGTCTCCGCACACACCCGCCCTCGTAATTTTTGTTCGAACCCTCCTCCCCCATGAACAGACGTAATAATTACATTTATGTAACTTTCGGTACTGGCAATTATCGACGCGATACCCAATTAATGCACTTAAAAAAAAAAAGTCCACAGAACCTGGGGTAGCAGCTGTCCAGTCATTTCGCCAAGATGTTCCAAACATTTCGGAATTTCCCCTCGAAAACCCACAATTTTGTCGGGTTAGCCGTCTGTCTCTGCACTGCTTAAATGGTCGTCGAATTTATGTCGCTGCCAGCGAGGTCTCTGGTGTGCCTCTCTAACAGACTGAGTTAGAGGACTCGGCGCTGTTCTCCCAGCGCAAGGCCGACGCAATACGATAAGGCGAGACGAGAGTGGAGCCCCGCCGCAGCGTTTGTCGTGTTTAACTAGGAAAGTGTACGGCAGACACCACGCCATCATCACGACCAGCTTTGCCTTGCGGTGCGCGCCGCACTGCCTCGCCCCGGCACCCCGTCTACGACATGTGTCGTGGGCGTGTCGTCTAATACCTAACGCTCTCTTGAGAAGGGCCACAACATGAGAGGCAGTGTCAGAAAAGGGGTTGAAGGTGCCCCGGCTTAAAGCCCCGACACCCCTAACGTGTCTTAGCACGAAGTTAGTGGCATAGGACTCATCACGCACATTTCAACTCAGATCTTCCGAAACCTCTTGCAGGAAAGGTTGTGTGACCGCATATTTTTCAAATCCTGAATGTAAGCAGGTCACGTTTCCAAATCTGCCATTTCAAGCCCCGCTATTGGCCAAGATTTGGGCAATGACTATGACTCTTTCGGATTGTTTTCTCTCCGTGAATAAAGGAGTAGCCGGCCGCTCCTGGCGGGCTCGTGCTCGCAGTGCTCGCCGTAGACCTCCCCGCCAGGACGCCTGTCAGGGTAGGCCGGCCCGCACGGCACCCGTGCTCGGCGGGCTTGCCTACCGTCACGATGACAGGCGCTAAGGAGCGCGGCTTGAGTCCCCAAGTTCCATCTCTGTCCGGGACCGCGAACAGCGTGCGGGAATTATTCAGCGCGGCGAGAAGCGAAAGAATATCGAATCTGCTGTGGCGACGTCGGGCGGAAGTGGTGCAGCAGGCGGCAGGTAGCAAGCAACAGGCAGCAGGCGGCAGGCAGCAGGCAGCAGGCAGCAGGCGGCAGGCGGCAGGCAGCAGGCAGCAAGCAGCAGGCAGCAGGCGGCAGGCAGCAGGCAGCAGGCAGCAGGCAGCAGGCGGCAGGCAGCAGGCAGCAGGCAGCAGGCAGCAGGCAGCAGGCGGCAGGCAGCAGGCATCGGGTTCGTTACCCAGTCGTGCGTCGGCTGCTGTTCGGGGACCTCGTACAGCGCAATAACACACGACAGAACATCCCATCTCCTCCTCCTCCCTCAGTAATGAAATAAGCGCCGTAGACGGCGACGCAGCAGCGGGTGCTGAACAGAGGCTGAGCCCCGTGCGGGGCCCAGAGGCGAGGCGGTCACCCGGCCAGCAGCGCTATGCTCCGCACGTTCCCGACATAAAGACCGCTTGCAGGATGCGTTAGCCTGGATCTGCTCTGGCTCTCGGCTATACACGCTTTTCTTCTCTGCGGAGGAAGGAGCGCAGGGTGGCTAGAAACACTATGAGAGTCCCCCTTTGACTTTGTCGCCGAAGGTTTACTCTTGAGATTGGCAGCGTCAACAGATGGGGGATGGTACGTTTGACACATCCCGCGAGGACAGGAAATAAGGGGCCGATATCTCGGCCGATCGACGAATCGAAAGTGTACTTTTGTCGGAAAAGTTCGTGAATTGGGACGGTCCTTGGTAAACGGATGTGCTCGGGCCTCGTTTCAGCCAGCAGACTGTAAGATCAGTCAGGCAGTCTAGACCAGATGGGCGCGGGCGGGGTGAGGCCGCCTCTCGGTGCACCTGTAGTCGGAGACTCTTTCTGGCCGGATCTGGCTATTGGGTCTGGCTCAGATGCAGCCGGGCTGCTCCGCGCCGAGTTGACGCTCGAGATTGGCTTCCTTACAGGCACCCTCAATATTTGTCTCCGAAAGGCCATGCTTTTCCTGGATTACAACGCCGCCGGCAAGTTCCATCAAAGGTGATATGTCCCGGCTCTGGCCTGGCGGCATTCCCAGCGGCGTCTCCCATGGTGACCTCCGGAAGGTGTCCCTCAGGTATACCCACTCCGGGTGTCCCTCCGATTTTCCCCCGGGTGTCCTCTGGGTGTCCTCCGGGTATTCCGCACGCCCCCCACGTATTTTACGCCGTTATGGCGCTGCGCGGTGATTTACGTCCCGCTGGCTTGTCGAGGTCCTGGCGGGTCCTGGTGGGTCCTGGCGTGGTCCATATGTGGCCGCTTCTTGTTACTTTCAGTGGGCGGAGCTCCAGCGGGGGATAGGGTTAGGAGGGCACCCCGCCTGCGACACCCCTTTCGGCAAGGACAATGGTTGGGAAAGCAGGGCACACCTTTAAAAAGGGGGTTCCCCTGTGCCGTTCACAAAATAATAGGACCAAATAGGCATATTGCAGCTTAAAAATAATGGCAAGTGCTTAACACTAGGGGTACCGGACTTGGCCGCCCCCCCCCCCCCCCCCCCCCTCCGTTTACCACGGTGGGTCAAATGACCCATAGGTGCTGCATGATTTAAAGGTGTCGTTCTGTATTCCTGACGTTGTTTGTGGACTATATTACGATTAAAAAAAAAAACACACAAAAAATATCAATGTTTTGGGAGGTGCGCTGCAAAAAAATAAATACAAAATTGGGGTATGGCGGTAGATCGACCCATTTTTGATCAATCTATATTTCGCGTGTAATCCACTTTGCCGACCAGGAATAGTGCCGACCTATATTTTCCTCTTTGCCCAACTATTGTATTGGCTTCTGGTCAAACACGAGTAGGTTAGTTTAGGCAAGTTTAGGTTAGGTTAGGAAAAGTTAGATAACTACCAAAAAAAAGGCAGAAATTATGAGAAAAGTGTAGGTCGACACTATGCCCAGTTGGCGAAATGGATAAAACTCCCGTGATAGTAAAATATTATTATAGGTTAGGTAGGTTGGGCTATTAGTAATATTGATGTCTATATATAAAAATCAATATTAGGGCGCCTGCTTCTCGCTCGTTGAAAAAATCCGCGTCAGAGTGGTACTGAATCGACAAATTAGGTAACCTGTGCTGGTTGCCTAACCCTTATATTGCAAGGAGTGTCATAACATAGCTCAATGACCTTTCTCAAGTACGCCGGACTCATTTTACATCGCCTGGATGCAAAAAAAACGTAACACCAAGGGCGGAAAACGGGGCCAGTATATGGCTGGGTCAAATGACCCGCTTTGGTAAACGGAGGCCTTTATTCCAAAAGTATTCGACCGAAAAAAAAAATTGAGGGCCGAAAATGCTCCAAGGGCCAAGAAAATAAAAGTCAGAAAACCGCTGGCCCGAGAAAAAAGAAATACTTAAGTGGTAGAGAAAGAAAGGGCGATTTGGGTCAAATGAACCAGCCCGGTACGCCTCCTTAGTGTTAATGGAGCGTGGCCGCGGGCACTGGCCAGGTCCTCAGAGGTCCTCAAGTGACACGACCCCTGTTTTCTGACCGGATCTCGCCCTTGAGAACGAATATAATTTGTCCTCCAAAGTTTGTCTTGGGTCGTGTGACTTAGCGAGTTTCCATCAACCAGCCGCCAGCAGCACCGGGACCGGGTCGGGAGCGAGCCCAAGACCGCTGTGACCCAGCCCAGTGCCCTAAGGCACCTTGCGGACCAGACCAAAGGGCCCGGGGGCCAGGGCTGCCAGGGCCGCCAGGGCGAGCCTTTTGGTCAATTACACACACCATTTCCTGTCTGTCGCTGTGCACAGCCTACTGTAGGTCGCGTCAGTGATTAAACGGCACGCTCTTCTTGCTTTTTTTTGCTTTTTCCGTTTGGTCTTCTTTCAAATCGGCTCTTCCCTGAGAAAGACAGCAGGAGAAAAACAAGAAGAATAAAAAGAATGCAGAAACGGCCTGGCAACATTATAAAAAAAAATCTTGAGCTCTTAGAGTGAGAGTGACTCAATCTATGAAAATATTTAGCAGGAGAGAAAACATTTTTGAGGGCCTCAATGAGAGTTTAGAGCGCATTGACATTCAAATTAATTATAGTGACTACGAGCAGCTCGGCGTTCTTTATAATAAAAGAGGCGCGAGACAATTACTTTATCTTTTTATGTTCCTTTTCATGTTGTCGCCGTCGTCACCCTTGTCCTCAAAATATCAGCAGCCGATGAATGCAGCTTTCGCCACACTGTTAGTGCGGCTCTCCGGAGGCGGAAACGGCAACGGAAATGGCAACCGCCCGGACTCTCGTTACCGCCGGCATCATTTATGGATTGGATCCCTCCGCGCGTCTGCGAGCCGCAGAAGCAGCAGCAGCAGCAGCAGCAGCAGTAGCGGAAGCAGCAGAAGCAGAAGCAGCAGCACTGCTGGGAATGGAAGAGTCATGATCACTACCCACTGTCGGGCGATGAGAGACTCGAAGACGCTGTACTGAAAACCTGCATTAAAAACCATGGTCGTGTGATCATATTTTCTGAATCCTGGCGCCAAGCTGAGTCGAACCCGGGTCTTAAATCTTGAGTTTTTTGCTTTTAAAAGAGCCTCTTCTTGTTCTAATAATTTAGGCGGGAGGGCATGAAATGGGAAACGGCAGTGGAGGGCGTGTCCGCCGACGTCTGGGTGGGAAAAAGTTGATGAAGGAATACAGAGATGATAACGAGAGGGGCAATAAGAAGAGAGTGAGACGAAGGTCAGAGGGAGGAACGAGAACAGAAACAAAGAGAGATTTTTTTTTTTAATCGGGACGTGGCGCGCAAGGCGCGGGGCTGTGCTCGGGGGGTGAGCAGTTGGCCAGACATTTGTACAACACGGTGCAGAACGAGTCCGCGAGTGGAACGGGACGGGCAGCACGAGGAAACAACGGCATGAGACTTCTTGTTCCCCAGAAAGGCATGGGCGTGCTAACTTTTAAACACCCGAGACGGCGGTCGGGTCGGAATCATACATGTGCGCTTGGAACATAACGGCGGCGCGCTCCGTCTCAGGCCGACCCTGACATTCCGCGGACGGCGCGAATTCTGATCCTCCAATTAGCAGATTTTTCCCGCTCGTTACTTTTCCGGGTCCGAGCCTGTGGTCCTACGCTCCCCCTCCGCAGGCCTTGGGCCTCGGGGCCCTCCTCTCCTCTCCCAGCCCTGATTATCCCGGGGGATCTGATTGTCGGACCGGATCGGCACAGCCAACGCTAACAGTCCCCCAAAGCCAGAGCGAACAAGCTGCGAGGCGAGCCGAGCCGAGCGTTCTGGTTGGACCGCATACACAGCATACCAGCCGGAGGGGAAAAAAATATTGTCAGGATAAGAAACACTTTCGCTAAACTTTTTCGTGCCGCGCTGCGTCTTGCGGGTTCGTGCGGTCCGCAACAGAAGTTTGCCGCCGAGTTAACCGGAAAGGAGACATACTGCTCTCCGTCTCGGTGATAGGGTGGTCACGGGATCCTCCCCCCCCCCCTCTCCAGCACCACCACCACCACCCCCTGATCTCCATCACACAAACAAACTGAAACAAGACTCGCATGGAGAACGCTATGCGTTCTAGAGGAGACTCGTTCTTTGGGTACATTGGGATGGAGATGAGTTGAAATTGCTTATGGTGTGTGCAATAATAATGATATTTTTTTTAAAAAAAAAAAAAAATTGGTAAGGGAAGAGAATAGAGGAGGATAGTACAAACACTGCATTTCAAAGCATCTTGTAACATAGCGTAAAATAACATGGTACATTAGCCGCTGGCACTCTGCTAGACCGAGACGAACAGAAGCTACGTATTGTTGACTAGAGGCACCGCCTCATCCCAAGACAAACGATCGCCCATCTACGTTATCTAAAACGGCTAGAAACGAGATTTTCTATTGAAGTTTCGAAATGTCGTATCTCATTTTCAAAACTTCATCAACAACCAATCAAAATGCCTTGAAAATCGAAGAACGGCTTTGCGTGGTTTCCCACTGAATGCATTTTAGAAATTTCAAAAAATATCCTCAAATCACCAAACAAAATCAAAAAAATTCTTCCTTTGATGTCATCTATCCGCTCCTCACATTTCGTTCCGACTTAGCCGCTGGCACTGGCACTTCGCTATACCGCGACGAACAGGAGCTATGTATTGTTGACTCGAGGCAGCGCCTCATCCCAAGACCAACGATCGCCCATCTACGTTCTCTAAAACGGCTGGAAACGAGATTTTCTTTTAAATTTTCGAAATGCCGTAAGTTATTTTCAAAACTACACCAACAAACGATCAAAATGTCGCGTAAACGCAACATTGGCGTCAAGCGGTTTTTGAATTGAAATAGGGTCTTAACAGACAGGGCGAGCGCAATACTCGTTCTGTTTTACTCGTTCTTTGCTTCCTCTACTACTACTATGACGTACAAGCAAAAAAAGAACGAGTATTGCGCTCGCCCTGTCAGTTAAGACCCCGATTCATCTCGAAAACTGCGTAACGGAGGGATCCTGTTTTGGAGGCGTTCACTGCAAAGCCAAGTGTGGACCAAGTCCACACATGGTAGCGTGGACCACTTTGGTCCACACAAGGAAGCGTGGACCACTAGTGGTCTACACAAGGAAGCGTGGACCTTGGGTGGTCCACACTTAGAAGTGTGGACCACAGCTTGGTCCACACTAGGAAACGTGGAACGCCAATAGCATCAGATAGGGAAAGTAAGGCGCAATGAGGTGTGGACCTAGAGTGGTCCACACTTCCTTGTGTGGACCACGAGAGGTCCACGCTTCCTTGCGTGGACCAAAGTGGTCCACGCTTCCTAGTGTGGACCAAAGTGGTCCACGCTCCTTGTGTGGACTTGGTCCACACTTGACTTTGCAGTGTTTTGGTTGGGCGTTGATCTAGTTTCGAAAATGACATGTTAGATTTCTGAAAAACAAAAACAAAATTAAAAAATACTCGTATTTGGAGACTGCAGATTGGTGGCAGTTTGTCTTGGGACCATCCGTCGCCCGCAGTCAACAATCACTTTTCGCGTACTCTGCAGGGCTGGAAGTTATAGATCAGTGGCTAAGTCCAGTTAAGATGTGAGGGATTCTGTTTTAGGGTCGTTTTGATTGGGCGTTGATCTATAGTCTGGCTATTTTAGGAAGGCCGCTGGGTTGCAGCGGTAGCAGTTGCATGGGGGTAGGAGGTGGGGAGCGAGGCTCCAGCCGGCTCCGGCCGGGCCCCGCCTGGGCCAACCAATGGTGCTATTCACGCTTTAATAGGGTCTACTCGAGACTTTTAAATTTAAAGTGCGTTCGCATCCGGAGTTAAATTTCGACCAAATAAATGCCAGTATTGAATTCTGCTCAAAATTTCATGCTTGGACATATAAAATTTTCCCTTAAAAAGTTGATTCATTCCCTCTCTCTCTACTTGTTTGTGCGTTTTGCCAAAATGAATTTATGCCTCTGAAGGCCGCAATTTTCAAGATATTTTCCTAAAATTTTCAGGATATACGTTTCGTGCGGCCCCGAACACAATGCCGTTTGAACCGCGTTAATATCTTTACCCGTTCAAAATTTTAGACTTGGCCCCCCAAGTCTCCACTACCCGAGGTCGCTGCCCCCCGCCCGCCTGGTCCCTCTGCACGCACCCGGCCCCGGGACCAGCGCGGCTCCAGGTAGTGTTGCTGCAGTTGCTGGCGAAGCAGTGCCATGCAAGCCGAGAGAGCCAGCGGCCTTCCTAAAATAGCCAGACTATAGTTTCGAAAATGACATAGATTTCTGAAAAAAAAAAATACTCGTATTTAGAGACTGCAGATTGGTGGCAGTTTGTCTTGGGACCATTCGTCGCCCGCAGTCAACAATCACTTTCCGCGTACTCTGCAGGGCTTGGAGTAATAGATCAGAGGCTAAGTCCAGTTAAAATGTGATACAAAATAACAAATACTGATTGCAAAAATGTTTGGAAATTTGAGAAATTGAATTATGAAAATCTCATAAACCTTATTTTCTCTCAAGAATCAAAGAACGAGTCTGTCCTAGAACGCTAAGCGTTCTCTATGCCTGTCTTGTTGCTTCTACGTCGTAGCAGTAGTAGTAAGCAAAGAACGAGTAAAAAGAAGAGGAGAGGTGTGGGAAACGTTTCAAACGGGTGCCAGAGCATTTTATTTGTAAACCGATAGACGCCGTGCCGCTGTGCCGCGCACTTAACTCCGCCCAGTAAATTCCACTAAGTGATATCGCGTGTTTTTCTCAATGCTAGAGTACCACACACACACACACACATACACACACACACAAACCGAACAGGCGGGGTGGGCCATTTCAGGGAGCTGCGGCGGCGGTAGATGCTGACACTATCAGCTTGGCCTGTAGTAGCGCGCTGCCCCCCCCCCCCCTGCTTCCTTCCTCCCTCCTGAAGCCATTTGGCGGGAGGATCCCCTGCGGTCACCATTAATCGTACACTCGCGGCCAGGAGAGGGGTTAGTTAGCCAATGCTTACGCGCAAGGCGGAGGTGGGCTCGACTCATTTGATGCAGTGCACCCTCAAATAAGTTTGTTTGCTTCGAATCATTTTCCTCAGATTTTCGATGTGCTGAGGGTTCATATTTATTTTAAGATACACTGTAAAAAACAATTGTCGTAAATTACGACACCAGACGACTTTGATAGCGAGCGCAGTCGTTTCTGTACAATCACAGACGTTTTCATACGACAAATTTCGTTCAATTACGACAAAAGTCGTTTCACTGCGACTTCAATATCCTAATTTAACGACATTACTAGTTCGGCCACGACTATCTCGTTTTGAAACAATAAAAATGCGTTCTGAACACAAACGACCATATTCGTTATAGAACGAAAAGTTCATCAAGCAAAATGTCGTATCCCAACAACTTTTTTTAACAGTGTACCCCAGCTTGGTCTAGGTGTGCACACGAAGGATTCAAGCATGGCTTCATTTATTTTAACTGTATTATTATTCTTGAAACAAGTATCGTTAATTCCTAATCTAAGCAGACACAAATCGTGTATGCTTGATTCACGCATATTGAACTTAGGGAAGGTGTAGAGCCGCAGTTACGGCCTAAGTTAAGTTTGCGTGAACGGTCCAAACTGCATGAGGTCACCGATAGCGAGTCTCGAGCAAGTCATACCACGCAGCCCTCACGCGGCTCTGGCCAGTCCAAGGGTCGTAGGGAAGACCTCCAGCCAAGCGCGGATCCAGGGGGGGAGGGGGGCAAAGGGTGAATTGCCTCCCCCCCCCCCAAGGCGCCCGAAGGGCGCCGGAAATGTAGGCAACCGGCATAACTTTTCCGCCTGTAAGTAGGCAAAAAGCGTGACTTTGCCCCCCCCCCTAGAGCCGCTCCTGGATCCGCCACCAGCCGAGTGCACAGGACACTCCGGAGAAGGGCTACATAAGGCTTGCACGAAGGCTTGCAGCACAGGCCTAACACGCTCACTCAGCACCGGACTCTCCTACGCACTGGACCGCTGCTGTCCCGTCGCTCTCCGCTTTAGGACTTTCCCCTACTCGATCGCTGCCTATCATTAAGTGGACCATGGAGAAATGTTAGAACTTAGACTAGTTAGGATTTGACTTTGTAAAGTGTTCTCGCTGTGTTGTGAATTTGAGTTCAATATATTATGCTACGCAACTGAGCTACCTTAACTCATGTGTTGTGTGAACCTCATTCTGCTACCACTATATACTAGAACCCCACTTCATTCATTGTCGTATGATTCAATGACACAACCGCTCACGTCGGCCTTATGGTGCCAGGCACTGTGCAGACCCATAGGGTTACAGCTGAGATCCGTTCAACCGAATTGGGACCGCTGGGCGTACAGTCTTAACATGCTGATGGCCGTCAGCGGGATACTCCGGAACGAGTGAATGGGACTTGTCAGGGAGCGCTACCGATCAGTGTGTGATAGCATGAGCCGGTAAACACATCATTCAGGAGTAGAGAGTGTTGCCGATGTTCATTCCTCAGTTCACACCACGCAAACAACCCCTCCACGGAAGGATTAAGCGGTTTAGCATAAATGATGCTTGCTGCAAGCATAATATACAAGAACCAAGCATTCTGTTTTGAGAGTGTAGCACTAAAATTGTTGTGTATTGTGGGCCTTAAATTTTATTTTTTCAATGCTCGTGTAAAAATAGCACACGAGCTGGGTGCTTCGCGGTCGCGTCCGTGAGACGTTTTTGACCGAGAACTTCCTCAGCGTGAGATACACACCACGGTGGCACACACACACACGCTCATTGGGGGGGGGGGGGGGGGCTGTACGATTATTGTTTACGCTAGTGCTGCGGGCCCCGCGGGCAGGCCGGGAAGCAATGTCTGGGTTGGGATTCGCGGGGTGTGCACTGGGTTGTGTTGTAAGGCGCTGGCGAGGCGTTGTGTGCGTGTGTGTGTGTGCACGTGTGTGTGTTTGCAGCAGTGGAGTGTGCTGCTAATCAAGGCTTTACGGCTGCGCCTCCCCCTATCTGGCTCCGCAGTTTCCGTCTGCTCCAGCCAGTTTCGGGTTTCCTCCGGAAGTCTTTACCTCGATCGGATTATCCGCCCCTGGCCAGCCTCCGGGGAGAAAAAAAAAAGTCACCCGTACTTTACAAACTATTTCGTCATTATTTTTTTTAAATGAGAGAGGAGGCTCATAAGCGGCACACCCAGAAAAAAAGACTTCTTGATTTAAGACACTTAATCCTTTATGTAATACTCATTTCTTTGATTCAATCTTAATTTGTCTTGAATCAAGTTTAATCGATTTGAATCAAGTCTAATTTGACCTTGGCTGGATTAAGTCTATTTAAACTTGATTCGAGGGAACATTTTTCTAGGTCTAAACTAAAAGTAGCCTTAAACCAAAGTTTTAGACTTGAATCAAGTCTCATTTGACTTTCATGAAAGCAAAAGTAGACTTCATCTTTTCAAGACGACGTTTTTCTGGGTGCAGGCTCAGCCGCCCCGTGCGCACGGATTCTGATAAATATGTAATGCAATGACGGTGATATGCTCGAAACGGAAATCGGAAGTTGGTGGGAATTTTGGCATCTGCATGAAATGCGTCCCTTTTTCTTTTAAAACGTAGGGGTTCCGGGTGGCGGGATCAAAGCTTTGGTCCAGCACCCCAACGGATTGTTATCACAATTTCTTGTTTCCTTGAAGACAAAAATGATTTGGGACTCTGGTCATTCGTAATGAATTTTGGATTTTATAAATTTTTTCATAATACGAGGACGAACTGATTCCAATTTTATAAACTGGTTCCAATTCGTATCCTTTCTCCTTTCATATGATTGCGCCGATCGTGGATGCCCCGTGCGTCGTTCGTCTGGGGCGGGGTGACACGTCGTGCTCGCTGCACGGAAGGGGAGTGGTACACTGAGAAAAATGATTAATCCAGAGCATCGAAGTGTGTTCTATCCGTGCCGCATTTGCGCTGCAATAGAACTGTTTCGTTACCCATCCCAGAACTTTGGACCGGCTTACCAGAAACTTTGATTGTAGTGCTGATGCGGCACGGATAGAACTTACTTTGATGCACACACCCAGAATTTTGATTCCCAGTTCAAACCATTTTTCTCTGTGTACTTGACGGTGTTCTCGTCCGTCATCCCACTGCCTGACCGGCTGTCGCTGATCCTCGGGCCGACACTGACTGACGGCCGCGGTCACAGGTGGTCAGGGCCCGGTCAGGGCCCGGTCAGGGCCCGGTTAGGGCTGAGCGCCCGCAGGGCCCCGGCTGCGGCCGCCCGCATACAGCCACTCACTCACCTGTCCAGCCCATGCATAGCGCTGCTGCTGGCTGCTGCGGCGTAATCCGTTTGACTTGAGACCCCCCGAGCGCGGGGTCGTGGGGGATGGCCGGGGTCTCCCACGGGCCGGACCGGCTCACACACACACACACACACACACACGCACACACCACACGACCCGGCCCAGCTTGATGCGGCGTCGGCTCGACTCGGAAGCGCGGCGATCGCGACGGCGGACACGGAGGGGCTGGCGGCCGTTCGGAGCCGCTCTGGCAGCGCGGCGGGGCGGGCGTCGGACGGAGGACTGGAGCAGAGGAGCGGCGCAAGCAGCGCAAGCGGCGAGCCAGCGCAGCGCCCGCCAGACCTCCCGCGAAGGGGTGGGAGTAGGGTGGTCTCTCCCCCGCCACCGGCGGGCCTGCGGAGCCTGCGGGGCCTGCGGGGCCTGCGGGGCCTGCGGGGCCTGCGGAGCCTGCGGGGCCTGCGGGGCCTGCGGAGCCTGCGGGGCCTGCGGGGCCTGCGGAGCCTGCGGAGCCTGCGGGGCCTGCGTAGCCTGCGGGGCCTGCGGGGCCTGCGGAGCCTGCGGAGCCTGCGGAGCCTGCGGAGCCTGCGGAGCCTGCGGGGCCTGCGGGGCCTGCGGAGCCTGCGGAGCCTGCGGCGCCTGCCCACGCATGACAACTAACTTTGCGCATCCCCCAAGCCGTCGCCTCTGTTAAATACCCCCTGCAGTATCTCCATATCGGCCGTCAAAGTGGTCCACAAGACAGGAGAACATGCTAGGAACAATCCCGGCCTTGTTCCATCCCTCAAAGTCACTTGAGACAACTTTGGTACCGCAAATAGTCACTCCGTGCGTGAGGGGCGGCCACAAACTACGCATAACGACTCCGCTGCTTAAATGGAGAAGCAGCGCTACGTCTTTATTGAGCTCCGCGCGTCAGCAACGTACTAAGCCCCATTCAGGCGTAAAAAAAAAACAGCCGAGCAGCGGCTAGTCTGAGCACAAATAGAGCCTGTTAGGTAGGCAACCACGACTTGTGCACACACGCATATCATTCGGTATAGCCTACCCTACAGCTCGCAAGGCGCTCGGCGCCGATGTGTGAATATCTGTGGATATCGTAATAAAATGAATCTGGTGCCCCACGCTGACACAATTACACAATTCACACGCGGCAAAAGATACCCCACCTCTCCCGGCCCTGGTTAGGGCTTTGGTTGGTCCCCTTTCGGGGGTACGGCGGTATTCTACATTGGCAGTCGCCTCCAAGGCACAACAACCGGTTCCCCCTACGTGGCATTTCCTTCGGGGAATGCGTTGCACGAACACTCCCGCACAAGTGGCGCTCTGATCTCGATTACAAATTTTCGAGAAAGTCATTCGGAAGTTACGGAATTTCGGTGTACAAATAAATGATCAGAGGTCTTTTCCAAGAGTCTGGACGTTTGCCATGAAAAATAATTCTGCGGCCGCTGCGTCGCTGTCCGGGACTAATGCGTGGGCGTGTTCCTTGCGGGCCGTTTGTCCACTGCAGGCCGCCGTCACAGGCGGCAGCAGCAGCAGCCGCAGCAGCAGCAGCAGCAGCAGCAGCAGCAGCAGCAGCAGCAGCAGCAGCAGCAGCAGCAGCAGCAGCAGCAGCAGCAGCAGCAGCAGCAGCAGCAGCGACAGCTTCTGCTCCGTCTCTGTCTCCTTTTCCTCCTACCGGGACAAACAGAGCGCCCCGCAGCTCGGCCGCAGCACAACGACGGTCACCGAGTGCTTTGGAAGGGGCGGGAGGATAAGAATTCATGGCCGAACAAAACCAATCGTCGGTGCCACGCTGAAAATGCGCGAATCGAATTGGCACAAAATGCGGCGCTGAGAAAGATGGCGTCACTGCGTCCGGTTTTACCTCTTTTGTCACGACTATTTTTCATACCTCGTCCCTGCGATTCTCCACACAGCGAGTCTCTTTCCACCCGCGCATTGAGGTCCGCTTTTCTTTTTCAGCCGCCATTCACTAGGCGCACTACTTCTACCCCGCGGTGGGGCCTCCCCTGCCTCTGTCTACGGCTTTGCTTTCACTTTTGTCGGTAGCTGTTTTCTCCTTGTTGTTATTTATTTATCATACCGCGGCAGTGGCGTATGCAGAGGCCTCTTCCTAAGCAGCGCCGCCGGCGTGTGCTCTGAAAACTCATGACGGGACACATTTTCTTTCAGGAGGAAACGGGGGGAAGGAGGGATAGAGGGAGGGGGTCTAACTCTCGACTCGAGCCGGGCATGTTTTCTACAACCCTTTCTCTTCCCGTCTTGATCCCACCCACCAATTGGTTCATGATAAACCGTTATGCGTGGTCGATTGCGATTCTGGAGAGAGAGAGAGAGAGAGAGAGAGAGAGAGAGAGAGAGAGAGAGAGAGAGAGAGAGAGAGAGAGAGAGAGAGAGAGAGAGAGAGAGAGAGAGAGAGAGAGAGGTAGATGCGGCGTACTGATAGGGTGCGGGAGGTCCCCGGAGATGTAACTGCTGATCCGCAAACACTTTTGCAGGTTCCCAGATGAGAAAGCAGCGCGCACGCAGGGGCACGCAGTGTGTGCTGTATACAACAGTGAGGACTCTGATCATCTCGAGCAGATGGAGAGGTCTCTTGCCAAGCGGGTCGCACTCTCAAAAATGAATGCACGATTTAAGCATAAAATGCTTAAAGTCAAGCATATTTCATGCTTGAAACGCCAAAAATCCCACACGCATATTATGCTTGATTGAAGCATATGATGCTTGATTGAGGGATACTATATGCTGGCCTCAAGAATACAATACGGGCCTCAAGCATCATATGCTAGTTCCAAGCATACAGACAGTTGATGTGCGCAGATGATGCTTGAATCAACAAAATCCCACAAGAATACAAGATTCGCATCAAAATCGCTTTGAATCAAGCATTCATTTTTGAGAGTGCAGAAGGTTGTCTCCCGTGTGTGTGTGTGTGTGTGTGCGTGTGTGTGTGTGCCAGAGAGAGAGAGAAAGGGGGGAGGCACGTGATATTAAGGTTGATTTTACTTATCCTACAAAAATTGCTTCCCTGCTCTCGGGGGGCGCCCCTAAAATTAGGCAACCCGACCTTCTCTGGCCGTTCGAAAGCACAGCACTAAATCAACACCCTCTGAGGAAGACGTGTTATCTCTTTTCGGCCACTGGGTGAGGCGGCAGTTCAGATATTGCTAGGGAAAAGCGCCGGGTTGCAAATGTTTTTCAAAATGCAAAATTTTGCAACAATCGTTTTGTGCGTAAAAAGGGCCCCTTGGTGGCCCAGCGCCCCCGCGAGTCCCGGTGGAGCAGAGCGGAGCAGAGGTCATCCCTGGGCTTCTCTCCCGCCGCCGCCGACGACGCCGCGTCCCGCGGGACCCCGGGCCGAATCCTCCAGGCGCCGTACTTCAAACACCCCGGCCCTCGTCCCGCCCCCCTGGCCGTCGCACTGATGCCTAGCCAGTTCGAGTGGTTCTGTCGCAGTATGGCGAGTGGCGAAGGCTTTTGGCGCGGGTGTTTGCCATGCAGATCGGCGCCGTCGCGGAACCGATCCGGGTGCGCCACCGTCCCCGCCACCGTCCCCACCACTGTCCCCGCCACCGTCCCCGCCAACGTCCCCACCACCGTCCCCGCCACCGCCATGCCAGCAGAACAAGTACAGCGCATAACGACAGCAGGAAGCTTGGCGACAGACGCCTACAAAATTCTCAGGGCTTCTCGCCGCTTCTCGCCGAAGACATGACTGCGCCAAACGACGTTTTGTTCGCCGTGGAAAAGCGGAACAGTGTTGGATTTGTCGGGATTACCGGCCGGCCCGACCCGCTGGATGGCGGGGGCGGGTAAGGTGGGCTCCAGCCTTCCGCGTCGCCCGCCGGCCCAGCGCCAGCGCCCTACTCAGCACGGGGACCACAAAGTACACAAGAACTTTGTGACGGGGACCAGGCGGGGACCAGGCGGGGACGGGGAGGACGTTTTCGAAGCAGGCGAAAGACCCCATTTAGCTAACGGCAGCACTTCACTTTCCCCTACGGCCCGCCTCGATACACTCCCCCGGAGCCGGCGCGACGCTTCCCCAGGCGTAACCTCGAATTGGGCCCAATCAGTGCGATTTCCCTTCCCTTATTCCTCCCTGCTGCTGCTGTTGCCGCTGCTGCTCAGCGCTGAATTCGCAGAATCCCGGAGGCAGCCGGGCCGAAACCCGGAGCCCGGAGCCCGGTCCCCGGAGCCGAGTTAGGGCGACGATAACAGTGCCATCACATCAAACATCCGGATCAGGAAGGACGAAACGTTAATTATCGTAAGGACGCCAGAGCGATGGTGACGGCAGACTCGCCGTCAGGGATAGTCAGCAAGGCCGTGACGAAATATCACCCGTAATTGCGTTACCTAATCGATGTGTGCGCTCCACGGAGCGCTGACTTTATTGTGACGGTTCAAAGCACCAGCCGCGCGCACGCACGGACACACACACACACGACACACACACACACTCGGAGGGTGCGGGAGAAAGTCCCACGGGACAGGCAGAGTGTGACAGACGTGACGTGACACGGTCCATGGGCGTCACGGGCGGCGCGTGCTGCCGGGCTGCGTCCGTCACGGGTCGCATGCCGTGCACGTGCCGCACGCGTGGCCGTCAGCGGCGGCCACACGACACCTCTCGGACGCGCCCCGGCCCGGCGCGGCCCTCGCGCGGCGGCGCCGCCAGCTCCAGGACGGCGACGGAGCGACAGTCTGTCGAGATCCGAGCACCGCGACGCACCGGTCTGCGAAGCGCACCCAGACTAGGGAGTGCAGTGCAGTGCAGTGACGTGCAGCCCAACAGCCTCACAGCCGAGGACCGCCTGCCATGGACTTAGGATACAGTGCCATGATGAGGTCCTGACGAGGTCCTGCCGAGGACCGGGGGCCCGCCCACCATGCCGCGGTGGGCTCACTCCCCGACGACCTGATGGCGGCCGGGGCACATGCGCGGGGCGCAGAGCGGGCCGAGGAGCGCGGCGGCGGCCGAGGCCGCCACATCCAGGGCCACGGCCAGGGCGGAGCCGGGCCGGCGCGGACCTGGGGCGACCCCTCGTCCGGATGGCTGTTCCACGCGCCCAGGAGGGGCACCAGCCGGGAGCGCTTCGGCATCTTCCGGGCGTCAGGACGGTCAGTGGCCGGAAGGCCGACGGGGACGTCGGGTCATGTGGTCGACGGTGGAGGCAGCAAGAGAGGCCACCGACACGCTACCCGCTGGGCCGTGCTGGCCGCCATGGCCGCTATGCTCACGCTCTTCGTAAGTACGGACTAACATAACCTAACCAACGGTCTTGAGCTCAACTCTTGCCTTTGGAAAAACGAAATATATCCGCCCTTTCTATCCCGCGGTAAAAATTGAATGACTGGCCGAGAGCCCCTGTCGGGCCCCTGTGGAGGCCCTCCGCTCCTGGGCCCCCCAGCGGGCTGTGCTTCTGTGCCCAGCAAGAGGGATAACTTGCCTATCTGCCCGCGGCGCAGAGCGTGGGAAATTTAGTGTGGCTGCTTCCGCCACGGCTCTGCCACGGCTTCCCCGCACGCGTGCTGAGCCGGGCCGGGCCGACGTGTCACTTGCTATGCATGGAGTCACAACTTGGGGCGGCGGGGAGGAGCCGGAGAGCCGGGGCGGGGCGGGGGCGGGGGGGGGGGGGGGGGGCGGGGCCGGGGACGTTCTCAGGGTGCGCGGCTGGGCGGCCCGGAGCACTGGGGCCCGCCCCGCATTATCCCCCGCGCTAAGAACGAGCTGCATTCACTTTCCTTCCCCCCTCAGCGACGCCATGGCTCGGTTTATGCGGACAATATCGGCCCGAGCATCACTTTGTGGTCCACTCGCACTCCGGCCCGGGCACCCGGGTGTCGGCGATGGCCGATGGGCGCTGCGTTATTGCGGTGGATCGGCTGCCACGGCGCGGGCGGGACCTCGGTCTAGGAATCGCCCCGGCCCGGGTCCTAGTCCTCAGCGTGGCGCGCAGTCCTTGGCCGTGGGTCCGTTGGGGGAGGGGGAGGGGGATTTGTCTGCACCGCGTGTATGGCTTTGGAACTAGAGAGACTCAGTATTTGGAACGGGACGGGCGAGAGGCTCCAGTCTCTAACTTCGCACGGTCAACACTGACAGCAAGACCTACAGAGTTACCCGATGGGGACTGGTTGGTAGAAATTACGTTGTGTCTACGGATTCTACGTTTCTACGTTTTACGTAGACAGATAACGTTATTAACATGATGTTGTGTCAACTCCAACTGTCAAAAGGTCACAACTTGACCTTTTCTATTAATAGCCTTACGGGCTTAAAACCAAGACAAATATATTAAGGAACATAATCTAGACCCTAGGAGACATGATTGTGTCTAGGATAACTATTTTTCTAGGATTTATGGGGGCGTCAACGTAAACAACGTAAAATCCGTAGAAACAAGGTAACTTCTACCAACTAGTCCCCATAGGGTAGGACGGCGTCGGCGCGGCCGGATTGCGGAGGCCGCTCTCCGGGCCTCCTCTCCACCGCGCTGACTACCTAATGGACCGGAGCCGCCGGGGACCCCGGAGACCGCTGAGGCCGTGTTTATCTTTGGGCGGCGCGGCGTCGTCATCACTGGGGGCGTGAGAGCCTCACTTGTCTTCCATTTTCGGAATGCTAATTATTCCACGTAGGCATTCTCAATGAAGTTCGAGTTACGCCTACGCCGCAGGGCCTGCGAGTGACAGGGTAGGCCAGCCCGCACGACACGCGCGTGCGTCAGTCTTTGTTGCCTATCTAGCAGGCGCCATGGTTGATGTCTACTTACCGGTCCGAAAACCGAAGTATGTTCGATAGTCAAAAAATGATAAATATAAAAATTGCGCAGTAAATGACTTCGACAAACTAATTTGCCGTCTGCACTCTGGATTGGGCTGTCGAGCCCGCGTCGCCGCCTGGCAGCAGCAGCAGCGGTAGCAGCAGCAGGACCGGCAGATGTGGGGCGTGACGCACGGCGCGAAGAATACTTTCGCCCACGGCCAGCGGCAGACGACGACTTTGGCACGTCGCTTGTAGTGATAACGTCGAATAATGGCGACTCATGCCCTCCCCTTCCCCGCCGAGGCCTCCAGGAATGAGCCCGTTTACTTTCGGACAGACAGCGTCGTCGATCTTTAGTTCGAATTATCGTAATTACATTATGAAACTGGATGAAAAAGACGAGCGTGTTCGCACGGTGCGGTTGTCTGGTTCATTGATGGGCGTTACGGAATAGGCTGCTCCACTCCAACTAAGGGTTCGTCCGGGAGTAAGAAGAACATACCGACTTCCAAAAGACGGTGATGGGGAAAACAGGCGGTGACCGGGCATACGCACACCGGCCGACGCCCACCCCCATCACCGTTCTTTAGAAGTCGTTTTTGTTCTTACTTCCGTCCAAATCCTTAGCTGGAATATCTTATTTGAGAACGGCCCCTCTCCTCTGGAGCGCGCGCCCGACGCTGAGCCAGCACAATTATTTTTTCCCTCGTCCATTTTGCTTTCGCCGTCGCTCTCGCTCGCTCCGCCCGCTGCAGCCTGTGTATGGCCGCCCGGCGCCGCCCTCCCCTCCCAGTCCCGTCACGTCTCAGGGGTCGCGTCCTCCCGCGTCCTCAGCTGCCGCCGCCGCACCGCCTCGAACGGGTCCGACACAAAGTCTTTCCATTAACGACGAGTCAGTCAGCCGCCGGCGCACTAATACGGCCGTCTAACTTAGCCGGTCGCTCCCCCCTCTGCTGTCTCGGGGAACCATGCCACGAACCCGGCCGACAGTCGTCGTGCCACGATGCGCCCACACCACAGGGGCAGCAGGGAAGAGTTAGCGGGCCGGCGCTGAGGGGACCGGGGGGACGGTTGTAACAACCCTTGTTCGGTGTTCCAGGTCTGCCTGCTACTCATCGACTTCACCCGGAGCGACAGGTCAGCGCCGCGGCAGCCGGCAGTGAACGCCACGTCCCGGTCGTTCGTGGTGGACGAGCGGGGGGCAGCGGGCGGGAAGGCGCCGCCGCCGCGGCAGGAGCAGGGGCGGGACCAGGGGGGAGCGCCGCCGGCGTCCAACCACCGCTACCGACACCCCTTCCAGTACGCCTACCCGCACCTCTACAACTACCCCCGCATGCGGGATTACGGCCGCTCCCTGAAGGGCCAGGCTGCCGACGACCAGGCCGACGTGGTGCCGCCGGCCACAGCAGAGGCAGAGGAGCTCCCTAATCACCCGGACCACCCTGTCCTGGAGGATAGGGAGGATGACGAAGAAAGCAATGACGACTGGGAGGACCAGGACAGCGGCGAGAGCGACAGCGAAGGGAGCGAGTCCTGGGAGCTGGATACGGAGGTAGCTCACGAGGAGCCCGACGATGAGGACGAAGAGGAGTACGACGAGGTGCTGACGGCGCGGTACCCATCGCCTCGCCTGTTCCGATCACTGGACGCGGCGGCGGACGACTCGCTGACCTCCGAGGGTGGTGCGGATCCTGGCGACGCCGTCCTAACGCAGCAGGCTGGCGACGACATGCCGTCGGCCGGTGACCAGGACCTCGGGCCGGCAGCCGGTGCTGGCGGTGCTGGCGGTGGGGTGGGCGTGTCCGGGCCTTCCACTTACAGCGACGACGCCCCCTCGGGGCGAGAGGCTGCCTTCCACGAGACTGGCGGCGTTGCTGACGGTCTGGAAGATGGTATGGTGCCGTCCGGGAGCGCACCGTCGCCCCAGCGCCTGACGGCCGCACCGCCGCCCGCCCCGGACAGATCAGACGAGGGCCGCGCCGTTGTCCTCCGCGACGACCACCCCGCCGTCGCGCTGCCCTTCCAGGGCCCCGCAGACCTCCGCTGGCCCGGCGTCGAGGACAGGGACCGAGAGCGGTGGGCGGAGCTGGTGCGCCTGCAGCAGCAGGCTGTGCATGCGCGCCGGGCGCAGCAGGAGAGCCAGCGCAGGTACTACTCGGAGCTGGGCACCATCCACGGAGAGCAGTACATGATGCCGCACTACATGACGCAGGCGCAGGAGAATCAGAATCTCGGCCCGGTGCTGTTCCCGGCCGCCAGCAAGCAGCAGCAACAGGCTGAGATGGCGCCGCCGCACTTCTTGCCCAAGAAGCTAATGAAGATGATGGTGACGCAGCAGAGTGGCGGCGGAGGGGGAAAGCCCTGGACGTTCATCGCCAGCCCGCAGCTCCAAGCCAGTCAGAACCAGAACCAGTACCTGGTGGTCAACAGCAAGGGCGTGGTCATTCCGCACAGCGTCAACTTCCCGGACATCGTCAAGACGGCCAACTACCCGCAGCTGCAGAACTATCGCAACCAGCAGAGCAGCAAGAACGTCCAGGAAATCATCAGCTACCTCAAGAGCAAAGGGGTGGGCGTTGGCTACACAAAGCGGCCGTACTCCCTCAGCAGCGCCATCCTCAAGAACAAGGCCACCAAGGTTTACGGAAAGCCCCAGCAGGCGCAGATGGCACAGGCGGCACAGAGCCCCGACTTCGACGTGTTCTCCTTCCCTCGACCCGAGCCCTACGTCAAGGAGATGGCGGCCATGGCCAGCGAGATGTCGTCGGCAGAGTCCTCGGAGCGGCCGGGGTCGGACGACTCGCAGTACAACGGCCACGCCTACATCGCCGACCCCTTCCACCCGTACAAGCCGTCCGACCCCACCGAGATCAACCAGATGGCCTCGTCCTACGACTCGGACACCTCAGCGTCGGCCAGCTCCGAGCGCGTGCGCCCCTACCTAGACGTCGTCGGCGAGCCCTTTGCACTTCCTCACAGGCCTGTCTTCTCCGGGGCTCCGCCTGCAAACGCCCCCGGGGTCCCCGGACGGTACGGCCGCCTCCGCAACCCGTTCTTGCAGCCGGGTGGGCCGCAGTACACCGAGGCCACGTTCAAGCCGCTGGGGGGCGACTTGCCGGCGCTGCCGATGCAGCTGCCGGTGTCGGAGCACCCGTCGACCGCGGCCGGGCGGGGAGGTCCCAGCCTGGGAGCGGCCAAGTCGGTGCCGCCGCTGAGCGTCATGCTCGAGATCTTCCCTATGGGCGAGGCCAAGACCAAGGAGGGAGCGGCCACCGTCATGTGGAACAACTTCCCCGTGGCAGCGCTGCGGCCCGTGGTACGCCGCCCGCCTAGCATCGCGCCCAACTTCACTCCCGGCCTGGGCGCTAGCCTGGGCGCTAGCCTGGGCGCTGGCCTGGGCGCTGGCCTCGGTGGTGGCCTCGGTGGTGGCCTCGGCGCTACCGTTCAACAGGCGGACGCTTCGGTGCGCCGGCCAGTAGTCTTCCCGCCGGAGGCGGCGGCCTCAGCCCCGGCGGCGTCGCGGTTCCCTGTCCTCATGCAGGGGCAGCTCTCGGCGCCGGGACACAGCCAGCCGGCTTTCGGCGTGACGCTGTCCGGCGTGCAGGGGCTGCAGGCACTCTCCGGCATGCCCATGCTGGACTCCAAGCACCGCATGGTCGTGCACCTCAACTTCTACCCCAAGAAGCAGATCAGCGTACCTATGCGCTTCAGGTGCGTGGGCATGACCGTTTCACTCGCTACCTTGTCAACCGTGACATGTCGCCGTGTGTTTGTGTAAGGTTTGCAGGAGCGCCACAGCGCTTCGCGGTCACAGCTGGTGATTTTTCTTGTGTGTTGTTTCAGAGACCTGTCGGGGGCGGACCACATCCCCCAGGGCGCCGCACTCATCCCGGGCGGCACGTTCCCACAGCGGCGGCAAGGTAAACTCGGCTAGAAATAACACCGCGCCGGCCCTTGTTCACCCGACCCTCCCACTCAGAGCCAAACACGTCTTTTTTTTTGTCTTTTACGTCAGGTGCGCCTGAGGACGCGGATGCCTCCACCGTCGGCTCGATGGCGGTGGACCTGGCCCCGCTGCTGCAGTCGCTGCCCCCGGACGTGCAGCGGCACCTGGCCGCCATCGTGCAGACGTACCAGAAGCCGGCCGCTGCCGGCGGAGCCAGCGCCGCGAGGGATGACGACGCCGACGACTTCGACGACAGCGCGAGCGACGAGACGGACGAGGACTACGCCGACGACAAGAGCGGGGAGGCCGCTGACGCCAAGCGGCACACTGCCATGGGGCCCCGCGCTGTGGACGCGGAGCCATCCTACGCTGGCAGCAGTTCGGAGGAGGACTACGGCGACGCCAACGCCAACCCTAGCCCCAGCTCCATCGCGCAGTGGCTGATCGGGAGGGACCGGCCGTGGGCGGCGACGCCAGGGCCCCCCTCGCCCAAGCCACAGAAAAAGGGCGTGTCCTCGGCGGCGGCAGCGGCGCCGGCGCCGGCGCGGAAGGGGTCGTACTTTGACGTGCAGGACGACGAGTACGGGGACGACAGGAACGGCCGACCCCACGAGGACGAAGTCCACCAGGACGGCGTCGTGGAGGCCGACAAGCGCCTCGGCCACGACGCGGAGAACGAGCTTCTGCAGCAGAAACGGCTCCAGCTGTGGAGGTACTGGAAGGAGATGCAGGCTCTGCAGAAGGACGGCGAGAAGAAGAAGAGGAAGAGGAAGAAAGTGTCGGGGAGGACTCAAAGGGGGGACAACTACACGTTCAGTGCGGAAAACCCGGAGGAGGCAGTCACTTCTGCCGAACAATTAAGCGTGCCTAAAAACCACCGTCTCGAGTGAAGACGGCGGTGCACACACGCGGTACAAACTAGTTTGCTAATAATGTACTGTGTCCAATAGTACGACAGAGTGGTCATCCGTGAAACTGACGTAAATCCGATATTTTTTCATTGACTTATTTTAAATACAGTAACAATGGCACAACAGGCACGGATACAAGAACGAAAAACCGGACATGACTTGGCCAAAATTATTTATTTCGTACTTAGGCCGCCTACCTCGCACCTCGCCTTTCCTTTTGTTCTTGTACCCCTGCCTGCAAATTTCTTTTGTATTCGCGGCCGCGGTCTGGGTGCTGCGGGCCGCGTCGCGTGTCGTGTGTCGTGCGCTATCCGAGGTGCGATCGGGGCCAACGAGGGCGCGCCGGCCGGAGAGGCTCCCGCAGCTGTCGTCGAGCGGCCTTCGTTTTCACCCTCGTGATTGAGGGCGTTGCGGCCACACAGCGCGTCACACACACGCCCTGACAATTACACTCTGGTTGACGGGGTAATTAGTGTGCTGCACGCGGTACCCGGCTAATGAGTCGACATTGTGACAAACAGGTGTGCCTTGCCGGCTGCTTGTGGGGCCGGATTCGAATAAAGTGGTCCAACTTAATCGCTGCGTGTCATCTCTCTCCTTTTCCTCCTCCACCCTTCCTCGACTCGCTTGTCACTTCTTCTTCCGCGACCTGCTGCGGCCGCGGCGCGGGTCGTGCCGGTCGTGCCGCTGGTGGCGGTCGCTCCGCGCCGACGCCGAGCCAGCCGAGCCTCCGACGTCTAGCTCCAGGCCATCGTCACTGTCGTCCTCGTCGCGGCCGTCATCCTCGTCGTGGCGAGCCTTCTTCAGCCGGAGCCTCGCGCCCGCTGGGAAGGTCTTGGGGCGCGCGCCGCCGACAGGCTGCGAGAACAGCGGCCGCGGCGTCACGCAGCCTGAAAACAGGTGTGCATCCCGTTGTGAGAATTCAGGAACTTCCATTGAATTATGAGAATTTCTAGTGAATTCTTTCTGTATTCTAGACGGATTTTCTATATTAAGTTCAGTCAATTTTGAGCTGCGGCCCAGGGGGCCCAGGGAATTCTAGTACATACCCATTTCTCCTTCGGCGGGGACCGCAGCGGGGGACTCCGGGGCGGCGTCAGTGGCGGGCCCCGCGGGGACGGGTGCTGCGCTGACGACGACGGCCTCGTCGGTGGGTCTGCCATCGTCGCGGCTCCGCGCCCAGATGCAGGTGAGCGGCGCGCGGACGGCGGGGGGCCCGTGGATGACGAAGGGCGCCATGCTGGGGTGCGGCGGCGGCGTCATGCGCTTGCCGCCCCTGCGCCCCGGCACCCCCGGCGCCGACGGCGGCAACTCCAGTCCGTGGATGACGTACGGCGCCAGCGTGGCGTGCGGCGGCGGCGCTGCCTTCTTCTCGCGGCGTTGCGGCTGCTCCGGCGGCGGCTCCGGCGGCTTCCCCTGGATCACGTACGGCGCCCAGGTCGCGAACGGCGGCGGCGTGGCGCGGCGGCCGCGGCGCTGCGGGGGGTCAGGCGCCAGGTCCGGCCCCAGGCCCTGCACCACGTACTGCACCGACGTCGGCACCGGCGCGGGGGCGAACCGCTTGGAGCGGCGGGCGGGTGCGTCCAGCAGGCACAGCGCCTCCGCCTCCTCCGGGCTGCACTGCGGGCCGGGGGGTCTGAGCAAACACTCGCAGGGCACACGGCGGGCGGGTGCGTCCAGCAGGCACAGCGCCTCCGCCTCCTCCGGGCTGCACTGCGGGCCGGGGGGTCTGAGCAAACACTCGCAGGGCACACGGCGGGCGGGTGCGTCCAGCAGGCACAGCGCCTCCGCCTCCTCCGGGCTGCACTGCGGGCCGGGGGGTCTGAGCAAACACTCGCAGGGCACACGGCGGGCGGGTGCGTCCAGCAGGCACAGCGCCTCCGCCTCCTCCGGGCTGCACTGCGGGCCGGGGGGTCTGAGCAAACACTCGCAGGGCACACGGCGGGCGGGTGCGTCCAGCAGGCACAGCGCCTCCGCCTCCTCCGGGCTGCACTGCGGGCCGGGGGGTCTGAGCAAACACTCGCAGGGCACACGGCGGGCGGGTGCGTCCAGCAGGCACAGCGCCTCCGCCTCCTCCGGGCTGCACTGCGGGCCGGGGGGTCTGAGCAAACACTCGCAGGGCACACGGCGGGCGGGTGCGTCCAGCAGGCACAGCGCCTCCGCCTCCTCCGGGCTGCACTGCGGGCCGGGGGGTCTGAGCAAACACTCGCAGGGCACACGGCGGGCGGGTGCGTCCAGCAGGCACAGCGCCTCCGCCTCCTCCGGGCTGCACTGCGGGCCGGGGGGTCTGAGCAAACACTCGCAGGGCACACGGCGGGCGGGTGCGTCCAGCAGGCACAGCGCCTCCGCCTCCTCCGGGCTGCACTGCGGGCCGGGGGGTCTGAGCAAACACTCGCAGGGCACACGGCGGGCGGGTGCGTCCAGCAGGCACAGCGCCTCCGCCTCCTCCGGGCTGCACTGCGGGCCGGGGGGTCTGAGCAAACACTCGCAGGGCACACGGCGGGCGGGTGCGTCCAGCAGGCACAGCGCCTCCGCCTCCTCCGGGCTGCACTGCGGGCCGGGGGGTCTGAGCAAACACTCGCAGGGCACACGGCGGGCGGGTGCGTCCAGCAGGCACAGCGCCTCCGCCTCCTCCGGGCTGCACTGCGGGCCGGGGGGTCTGAGCAAACACTCGCAGGGCACACGGCGCACGGCACGCGGACTCTGTGAGCTGAGCGACGCGCGTATCTGCGAACGAGTGAGCTAGCCACGGAGCTGGCTATTTTCAAAACGCAATTATTTACAGTTTCAAAAATGATAGGCTGATGGTCTGTTGACCGTTAGGAACAAAACGTATATCGTCCCGGCTTCCGCCAGGACCCCTGCCTTCAACTTCGGTGATCTTACGGGAACCGGTGCTTTACGGCTGCTAGTTGGCCCCGGGACACAGCACTAGAACCCGCTATACCCGGCTTGCGCCGGACGGATCTCCCGGCAACCCCTAGCCCGCGCCAATGCGCGAGGCCCCCTCCGCTAACCACGGCCTCCGGGACTCCATCATACTGTAGTGCCCTTCAACCGCAGTCTGGTTTGGCCCCATTCATCATGGGAGTCCGCCCCTGCGAAGATTTGGGGGACATAGGTTCCCTTCGTACACGGCCGAAGCCGCTGTACTCTACTCGCTACGCACCGAGTAGCGGCATGTCCGCACCTGCCAGATTTGGAGGAAAGAAAACAGAAGCTTCGAACCCTAGAAGCTTCCGCACATCTCCCGAGTCTCTCCCCGGGATTGCTCCCGAGGAACAGAACGCCGGAATATTTGAACCACGACAGACCAGTCGGCCGCCGGCCGGTCCGGTTACCCGTGCGTCTTACCGAGCCAGGATAACAGGATAACGACCGCAGCGCGCAACCGGTACTCTAGCCACTGTCGTCTCGCATAGCAGAACACTCAACCGCCCATTTTACCAAATTATTAACTGATATCGCCGCGCGTTGCTTTGCCAGACTACTCGCACGCACGCGCGCAGATTTGCGCGTCTGTAACTTTACAGCTCCCCAGCACACACCACGGCCGGACTGCCCCGGCCCGGCCCGGCGCTCACCTGTATTAAGTAGTGCAGTCTGCTCCGCGCCAGCTGCTGCTGTGTCTGCTCGGCCCGCGGCTCGGACCCCGGCCCGGCGCCGGCGCCGTGGGCCGCCTGCTGCTGTTGCCGCAGGGCGCGGTCGGCGTCCGCCAGCCGCTCCCGGATGGTGCTGAGCCCGGCGAGTGGTCCCCGCTGCAGGGCGGCCTCGTGTTTCGGCGGGGGAGTTCCCTGCGCATCCGCAGGCGCGGGCTATCTCTTTATGCAAACCAGCGCGGGGAGGGAGAAAAGGGAGGAAATGAGACCGACGCAGAACACGGCGCTGCGGGGCTCCGGCTCCGAAGGGCGGAGGCTCCGCTGGCTCCGCCCAGGCAGGTGGCTTGTCGCCGGAATACATTGTCCCCCTTATCACCACGCGCCGTGACAACGGCCGTTCAGCGATGGGAATCGACTGTGTAATTGGACGAGGAAATGCGAACACGGGAGATAAGCAGGCCCGGCAAACGCGCACAGCGCTTGCCTACCTGTCAGGCGGTCCGGAGCTCGTGGGGCGCTAGTAAATATGGTGCCGCGGCGCTACAGCACCACACAGTACCCCGCGCCACATGGCCGCGTATGAGCCAGGTGCCAGGCGGACGACGGACACACTTCTGGTCTGCGGTCTGGCCGCCGCATTTGCATAGGCCGGTGCGCGGCCGGCCACCGGAGGGTCATCTAGTGCCCGGGCGAGGCCCAGGAATCCCAATGAATCCTGCACTACCTCCTCCGCTGCCGACGCTTCGGGGCGGCCGTCATCGGCGCACAGTTCCGCCGGGGGCAGCGGCTGTGGCGACGGGGGCAGCGGGGGCGTCGGCGGGGGCGGCATCAGCAGCTGCGTGGTGGGGGTGACCGCCGGCTGTGGCGGGGACGGCGGCGGAGAGGTGACGGTCGCCTCCCAAGGCCTGCCGGACCACGTAGAAATGAAACGGCCCGCAGCATTACAGCAGGTCCATCACAACAGCAGGTCCGTAGGTTAGGTTAGGTTTGGTTTGGTCGGTTCTGATAGGTCGGGTTAGGATGTGTTTGGTTAGGGTAGGGTGTGTCAGGTTAGGTAGAGTTAGGTTAAGTTAGGATAGGTTAGATTCGGTTAGGTTAGGTTGGGTTCACGTGGGCGCCCACATGCGGTGCCCACGAACAGCAGGCAGTCGGACGATCATACCGACATGGTGTTTTGAGGGATCCGCTGTTTCGAAGGACTTGCTGTTTTAACAACGCTTCAATGAAACTTTTTTTTGAACAGTCACGACCCACATTTCTCATACGTATTTCTCCGTCCATTCCATGATTATCATTTTTTTTAAACAAGTCAACCGATGCTAAAGTAACTTTAAAAAAAAATACAATGGATGCTAGAGCGGAGCACAGTAGTATGCGAAATGCGGGTCACGACCACTGTACTTGGTCATTTCGAGTCGTAGTCTTAGACTACCCACGGCTGCAGGAAAGTGTGGTGACCGGGGTTGGTGCCTGGCCGCGGGTGCTGGAGGTGACGGTGGCGACGCTGCTGCTGCTGCTGCTGCTGCTGCAGCTGCTGGAGCTGGCCGTTGTGGGCGGGGGCGTTGGTCGGTGCGTTGGCAGGGGGGTTATTTGTCGCGGCCAGGGCGAGCGACAGCGGGTCTGTGCGACAGGGAAAAAAAAAGAGAGAGAGAGAGAGAGAGAGAGAGAGAGAGAGAGAGAGAGAGAGAGAGAGAGAGAGAGAGAGAGAGAGAGAGAGAGAGAGAGAGAGCGGGGGGAAGAAAGAGAGATAGATAGAGAAAGAGAGAGAGAGAGAGAGAGAGAGAGAGAGAGAGAGAGAGAGAGAGAGAGAGAGAGAGAGTTACGCAATCGTGATGTGCGCGCGATTCACGCTGGGCGGTATTTGATGCGCATGCAGCAGACTATCTCCTCCTCTCCTCCCTGCACGTCATCCTTCTTGCACCCCGACTCCGCAGTCCGTGTCGGGATTCACCTCGCCAATTCCTCTCCACGCCGGGGAACGCTGCCTCGGCAAGGCCTCGTCGGGGCCCATTGCGAAGGGAATCACTTCGGAGTCGGGGAGGAGAAGGGCCGTATAAAAGATATCACCTGGCTGCCTCAGCCGGCCTCAGCCCTTCAGCCGCCCTCTGCAGCCCTTCGTACAGGCCGGTCGGGCGCCAGTTCCATCAGTGGCAGGAGCAGGGCTCGGCCGTCGTGGCTGGCGGGCTGCTGTACTACCATTTCATGCATCTAGGAATAGCAATACTCCGACGGCGGTAAAGGGGACCAGGGAGAGGGGGAGGGGGGGGGGGAGCGACGTAAGCCTCGGCACGGCCTTTTCAGAACGCGAGGCGGAGATAGGAGTAGGAAATATGGGGCGCGGAGCAATTTGGGCCGCTGACTGCGAGCGAGTATCATCCTCCACTCCACTCCACGACTGCCCTGCTCTGCAGCGGGAGAGGGGAAGCAGACGTCCCTGATTATCTTGCCGCGGATCCTGCCGCGCACTGAGCGCGGAGGCAGAGCCGTATTCAGCCGCCCCGCCAGTGACATTGCGCCTCGGGATGAGGCATGCGATGCATAGGGACGGCCCACCACTCGGCCCGGCCACCGGGCCGGGGCCTCAGCCGCTTCAGCTCACCTGTGGGTCTGTGGACGCGCCTGATCCTGGCCACGGCAGCGCCGCGCTCGCCGGCGGGAGACATGGGGCCGGATGTCGGGAAGGGTACTGGGGCAGAGAAAATAGAGCACTCCGGGGAAACTCAGACCGGAAGTTAAGAATAAATCGAGAATCACGAAAGCGGATCCAGTTTAAGGGGGACAGCAGGAGAGAGTAGCTCATCGTTTACTTCCGTTCTTAGTTTCTCCGGAGTACCCTATGGTGGGGGTGTGACGGCGATCACAATCGGGCTGGCGAGAGGGAGAGGTGGTGTCTTACCGGAGGGCTGGAACCTGTTGTTGGGCCCCTCGCCGCCGCTGAACCCCGGGAAGCCCTGCAGCTCCCGGGCGCTCTGCGGCCGCGCCCTCACCCGGGCCCTGGCCGCCGCCAACAAGGCCCTCGTGCCGACCCCCGTCGCTGTCCCCACCGCACCCCTCCGCACCGTCAGACGGCGGGGGACGGCGGCCAGGGGCACGGCGGTATCGGCTGGGCCCTCGGCGTCCGCACCGTGGCCTTGTCGGGCGGGAGTCAGTGGGGTGGCCGTGCTTCTGACCAGAGCTGTCTCCTCACTGGCTGAAGGGGCACAACGGAGACACAACGCATGCCAGACATCTATACGCCGTCATTTTAGGAAGTTTAGCAAAAGGCCGATGGCATGTTTTTCCCCTTTCTTCGCGAGTCAACGACTGGTTGCTTACCACTTGCTGGGCCCGCTCGCGCTCCAGGGCTGTTAGTCGCCGGTCGTGGAACGCGGGCTGCGGCCGGGGGTGGAGCGGGAGGTGGGGGCGGTGCTGGGGGTGGGGGTGGGCCGGCAGAGCTGGGCGTGGAGGCCGCGACGGCGTGTGAGACGCTGCCGCCGGGGGTGAGCGGCAGGGTGCGGTGGATGAGGGGCGGCGGGAAGGTGGGGGCCAGCGCCATGGGCCCGCGGTGGAGGCGGCCGGGCGGACGCGGGCGTCCCTCCTGGTGGGGGCGTGAGGGCGTGCTCGGCCGCGACGCCTGGGAAACACACACAAACGCGCACCGACGTATCAGGCCCTTGGCCGTGGGCCCGCCCCACAGGACACAAAAATACTAGTAAATATCAGTGGAAGAAGTCAAAGAAAAGTTCAGAATAAATTTAAATTTAGACTGAAATATTTGTAGAAGAATTTGCATCTTCTTCACAACAGAAAATTGGCCATGGTTGAAAACGGGTGTACGTGGGGGAAGCGGGAGTGATGAGTGATGGCTGCCTCGCCGCCAACGCCCTTCACTACCCGTTCTTCTAAGCCGATAGACCGGCGTAGTACCTCGGCGGGGGGTAGGGGCACCGGCCTCGCTGGGAAGGTGGAGAGACGCGCAGCCTCCATGGCGGAGTCTGGGGCGGCGAGGTTACTGTCTGGCTACGCCCTCCGACAGGCGGGGTCGCGGTGACCTCAGTGGTGACCTCTGCGGTGAACTTGTGGGCGGACCACCGTCGCGGGCGAGGATGATGCGGCGGGAGCCGGCGGGAACCGCGTGCCCAGCACGTAAGGCCCCGGGCCGGGCAGCCCCGGGCCGCCCCTGACACGCCGTGCCGACATTGTTTACTATCGGCCGCCCGTCGATTGTTGTTGTTTTTTGGGGGTCACCGCCTTCAGCAAAAGACGTACTCGGCCCCCGCAGCCACACGCCGCCAGCAACGCCCCGCTCCCCCAGCTCCCCACTGGACGGGGCTTGGCTGCAGGTTGTCAGCCTCAGCCTGGAAGGTAGGCAAACCATGCGGCGCGGTTGCGCGGGAAGTAGGCCTACCACCTCGGCGTCCGACAGTTCAGATTCGCTTTGCTAGCGACGAGGGGTGCATCACATGGTGAAGTCCCTGAACACCCAACAGTCTAATGTTCAGTCACTTTTAGTTCCTTGCATGAACATGAAAAAATGTTGAACCTCGCTCCAGTCTCTTTCAGTAATTTTGTCCACTCTTTCTCCAGCCATTTAGTATTTCAGTACATCTTTTAAGGATGGGTGTGCCCCTCCCTTGTGACTCAGAGTGTTCTGCTGTACAAGTGTAGTGACGCCTCGCTTGAACAAAATAAATGGTTGTCTATTATGTCTTTATAAAACCCTTTATTGAGTACTTCACTATTTTTATTTACTTACAAAATAACACATAGGTTGTACAAAGATATGCATTTGATCAGACTTTCAAGAAAAGGATAACTTTATATACAACCTGATAATACTCAGGTATAGCAATTTACAATATGTTACAATAAGTTACAGCCAGCACACGACAGCGCATTCCTTTCCTTTATCACATTTCACACCTGCTGCCAATTTTGAAATAAATATTTCTCTTTCCTTGTGTCATGTCAGCTTTACGCATTTTTTTTCCTTTCTTTTTTTTGCGTTGCACGAATGCCGAGAAAGGTGAAATGGAAAAGTCTGTTCAAATTAAGCCTCTCTTACGCTTTTCTTTTTCGGAACCTTCTGTCTGGCACCGGGTAGTTGTACCCTTCTTCCGAGCCATCTGGGCTTGGTGACGGTGATGGTCCTGGGGCGGGTCCAGGGGTGGGTCCTGGTGCAGGTCCTGGTGCAGGACTCGGGGAAGGTCCTGGGGCTGGTCCCGGAGCTGGTCCTGGAGCTGGTCCCGGAGCTGGTCCTGGAGCTGGCCCGGGAGTGGGTCCAGGAGCGGGTTCTTCCGGTGGACCCGGCAGTTCTACATCTCCTTCAGGGCCGGGTGAAGGCGCCGGTGACGATCCTGGCGCCGGGAAAGGCTTTCCAGGAGGAGGGTAGTCGTAGCCCTCTTCCTCCTCCTGTCCTGGTGATGGAGGCGGTGGTGGTGGAGGCGGAGGCCTGGTCGGCCTCAGCTCCGGACCTGGAGTCGGCTTGGGACGTATCGGCACGGAGTCGTCTGGCGTCGGCACCTGGGGTGCAGGCGGAGGCGGTGGCGGCGGCGGCGGGCCGGGCGGAGGCGGTGATGGCCCAGAAGGAGGAGCGGGCGGGGATGGTCCCGGGCCAGGGAACGGCTCGGAAGGTTTCGGGTAGTCGTAGCCCTCCTCGCCAGCTCCGGGGGCCCCTCCGGGGCCGCTGCCGGGAGGATTCGCACCACCCTCGGAGGGGTTGGGGTAGACGTAGCCGTCCTGGGACTGACGGCGGGCGCGGTGGAGGGTGATGACGGGCCTGGGCTTGTGCCGGGCCGGGCCGCCGGGGCCGCGGTACACGAGCGGTGGCCTGGAGTGTCCGTGCACGTGGCCGTCCATCAGAATGACAGACCCGCGCGGGGGTTCCACCATGATCACGTCCGCGGAGGGCCGGCGGGGGCCGTGGCTGTAGGCCGGCCGCTCGAACGGGTTTTCGAACAGCAGCTCGTCCTCGGGGTGCTCGGTGACCTCAGGTTCGTGCTTGGTTTTCGTGTGACCCTTGGAGCTGTTTTTCTTCTTGTTCTTCTTCCCTTTGCTCGGTCTCTCAGTGGGCGTGTCGTTGGTGTCGGCGGGGACGGCGGGGACAGCAGGGACAGCGCCCTGCGCGCGCATCGCGTCCGCCTGCATGTGCAGGGCCGTGAGGATGGCGTGCGCCGCGAAGTTGTTGTGCTCCTCCTCGCGCTGTCGCTGCGCCTCCGCCGCAGCCGCCACCAAGCTCTCCATGGACTGCTGCTGGGGAATCTGCAGCGAGTACAGCTGGGGCTGTGGCACCTGCTGGGGCACGGACTGCACGGACTGCGGCACCCCAACGTACACGGCGCTGGGGCTCGGCGTGGAGTACGCGGCCTGCAGGGCTCCCACCGGCCGGCCCTGGCCGAGGCCCTGGCCCACCCTCGGCAGGTACTTGAAGGCGTACGCGGGCTCGTTGGAGCTGGCGCTCTGGTCCGTCTCGTCGGTGAACACCTTGCCAGCTCCGTACGTGTACTTGGACAGGCCGTTGTCCGACCCCATGCGCAGGAATGGCTGAGCTTCGTTCGCCAGCTTGGAAGGGCCCAGCCTGAGCACCGGCACCGGACTCTGCTGCCTGTCCAGGCCCGTGTGCTGCGCGCCATACCCCTCGATGGTTCTGGTGTCCTGGTAGCCAAAGTCACCCTCGGCCCCGGGTGCGTACTCCCCGGCCGCCAGCACCACGCCCTGGGTGTCCGACGTCGGGTCCGGCTCCGTCTGGTACTCGGATCGTGAGGAGATAGTCGGCAAGGAGGAGAGCACGCTGTCGGAACGACTGACGTACTCGAAGGCCTCGCCGTCCTCATCGTTGCCGTCCGCCGTGTGGAAGGGCTTGCGGACTCCGGCGTGCTGAAGGCCCTGTGGCCGCTGCTTCGGTTTGGAGGCTGAGGCCGATCCCGGCCGCTCACACAGGAACATGTGCGCCGGGTCGTCGCAGATGCTGGCGGCCTCGGTGGGGGAGACGGGCGTCTTCAACGCCGGTCGCCGACTGGCTGAGTAGGCAGGCCGGGCCGTCGTGGTCTGGGCGTCGTCGTTTTCGGACAGCGATGGCTCCGCCATGAGTGGAGTTTGCGCCGCTTCTGAGAGCCCAGGATAAGGCCGTGATGCTGTCAGCCTTGTGGGCGCCCTGGTCTCTTCGGGCTGCCCCGGCCGTCGAGAGGTCATCGTCACCCTTTTGCGGGGCTTGATGACAACTACGGCGTCTTCACCGCTGGCCTGTGGTTGCTGCTGCTGCTGTTGCTGCTCCAGGACGCCGACAGTCATGCTGGCATCCGCAGGGAGGTAGAAGTTGGAGAAAAGGATGGTGGGCTGTTCGGTCTGAAGTTTCGGCCGCCCTAGCCGGGCCATGGTGACGGGCAGCGATCGCCTCGTCGTCACGGGCGGCGGCTCCGTCGTGGTGGTGGTCGTCGTGGTCGTGGTGGGCGCTGCCTCCGCCGCGCCGCCCCTCACACGCTGCGGTCGCTTCCTGGTCACCGGCGAGCAGAAGTAGCTGTTGGGCGAGTGCCGGCAGAGATCGCGGGGGTCCTGCGGAGCCGTCGCCTCGGCGTCGTCAGCCCCCTCGACGGGGGTCACGGTCGTCGTAGTAGGCCGCTGCCGCCGGAACAGCGTGGTCCTGTCCAGCTTGGGCCGCGTCGTCGGGGTGGTCGCGGGCAGCCGCGTCGAGTGTCGGAAAGCCACCGCGGTGCGCGACGGGGGCGTCACCTCCAGCAGGCCGTTGCTGTCCGTGTCGTCCTCGACGTCGATAGTGGTCACGGAGGCGGCGGCGCCGACCTGCTGGCTGTGGTCCGGGAGAGTGTTGGCCACATGCGGCAGCACCCGCGTCGTGTACAGGCCGGGCCGCGGCGTGAACGGCGTCCTCGTCGAGGCGTGCAGGCGGTCTCCGTACGGGGTGGCGGTGCGCTCGGCGTCCACCCCGACTACGGCCAGCACGGCCACCCCCAGCACCACCAGGCGCAGCGGGCGCAGCACGGCCTGCAAACAAGGGCGTTAATGTTAAGAAAGGCCTGGCAATGTCCGTCAAAGTCACTCCTCAGGATGTGGTAGTGGTACGCAGCGTCCTAAACCACTGAGCTGCCAACTGCATGCTGGAGCTAAGTGTGTTTCTCCAACCTAGCAATCTGCGACGGAGTAATAGAGTCGTGTTGTGTTTAACAGCCCGGCTCTCCTCGTCCTCGTCCCGCTAGCCGTCACCTGTGCCCCGGGCCGGAACTGCTGGACGGAGCAGTACCAGCACCCCAGTCTGCCCCTCCCCGCCCCTCCCCTCCGATGCTTTGTGGTTTTACCTCTCGGCAGCTTAGCGCTCGGCACGGCGGCAAACGGAGTGTCGAGTGCTCGTAGCGGCCTGCCCGGTCGTCTCGGCGGACTCGAGCATGACAGTAACCAGGCGACGGCGCGGGTGTTAGCGGCGTCGCGGCGTCCATGTCCAGGGCAGTGACCCCGGCCCCCGCCCGGCCCGGGGGTGTCGTGTGTCGTGAACCGGCATGGCGCCGCCCGCCGTCGCCCGCCGCCTGACGTCCGCCTCACCCCAGTCCCAGTGGTCCATATTGCTCCCGCCGAGAAACCAGATGGTGATTGGGCCAATATCTTCGGCTGCTGGCGTCCGACGTTTTGCCGCTGATATCTCCAGCACTCGCCCACCCCCAACCACCCCCGGCACAGCCCGAGTGGGGGCGGCGAGCGGTGGCCGGGGCGGCTCTTTACTACGTCTGTTCCCCTACAGCAAGATGCCCAGCCAGATGATGGTTTGACGGCCGGCACACTTTGGGCCTGGGTAGCCTGGGCCCGCAACACGCACATTAATATCGGGGGGAACTGCCCGGCTCTCCGGGATCCGGGATCCTAAAATCGTGTCGCAAAACACTTGCAGCAGCCTGCCGCCGCCGCAAACGACGACACTTTCGGAACAACTCCATCAATCTAGAGCAAGTTGGCGACCTTCGCCTGAACGGCCCCCGCCGCCCCGCGTCGCGCCGCGCCCCCGTCAGAGGCCATCACGATGCCGTCACGCCTCCCCACTCCCGCGAGCAGAAGCAGCTCCTCGACAACACGGACTGGAGTCTCGTATCTCACGGCTGGAGTGGAGTGGGGTGGGGTAGGCGCAACCATTCAGGCGTCGTTGTACGGGAGTACGGGAAGGGTCAGGGGGGGCCGGCAATCGCGGGCAATCGATACAGCTCGGCGTCGCCGGCCGGTCGCAGGCAGGCGGAAATTCAGACGTACTTTAGGGATGAAGCCTCGGGTACCCCACCCTCCCCCTCCCCCTGGTCCTGCCCAAGCTTCTCGGAGACCTCGGCGGCCAAATCGCCCCTCCCTTTCTGGTCAGGGTGCCGCCGCCCCGCTACCCGTCCACGCGCTAAACTTTTTATATTGAACCGGGGGAACAGAATTTTTATATCTCGGCCAAGAGCTCCCCGCCTTCTTATTTGCGGACACTCCGCGCCCCGCCCCTACTCTCCCCTCCCCGCCACCGCTGCGTCTGCTGCAGCGGACCGGAATACGAGAACGGGGCTACAAAGTACAAAGCGAAGCGGCGGCGCGGACGGACGACCGCTGCTGCTGCTGCTGCTGCTGCTGCTGCTGCTGCTGCTGCTGCTGCTGCTGCTGCTGCTTGCTGCTTGCTGCTGCTGCTGCTTGCTGCTGCTCAGCGGAGGCCGCGTCGCTTTTGCGTGGCTCGCGCTCCGGCAAAATGCTATTATTCTGGGGGCCCAGCCAAGTGGCACAGCCGAGGGACCGCAGGGGAGGGGAACTAACGGAAGCGGACTTACAGCGGATATCGTGGCCGTACTTCCGGTCCCGGCCTGGCTGGTCGCCGCTGGCCCAGCCGGGGTGTTTGACTCTACTGCAGTTGGACCGGACCGGAACAGTCTCAGCCCGTAACTGTAGACGCAGAATCAGGACGATATGGGATCGACTACGTATAACCTCAGCCGAGCCGCCCCCTTATTGGCGGCTGATATTGTCCGCTCGCGGATGCTGCTGCTGCTGCTGCTGCTGCTGCTGCAGGCCCGCAGGCACCACCCCGCAATACATCCTCCAGGACGTGCGTCCCCCCCCCCCACCACACACACACACCCTTCTATACCCTCACGGCGATTGCAGGGCAGGAGCCCAGGCGGGGACCGGTGGATGAGAAAGAGCCGGCCGGACCGGGCCGGACCGGGCCAAACTCCTTCGGAGAAAAATGAATCCGTACTTCTTTTAATATCGGTTGGTTGGATGCGGCGGGATTGCCCCGGTGGTTGGCCGTGATGTGCTGCTCGCCCGGCAGACCCCCGCCTCATATTGCCGGCAGCACCCCCCCCCCCCATTTGTCCTGATGTTCGCTATGATCTAGCGGGCCGGTCATGTCGGGAGGGATGCCCCGCCCCGCCCGCGCTGCGCTGTCATCAGATACTGCAGGCTGCTAGGACTCTGGACCGGACGAGGGGCAGCGGGGGGAGTGGAAGGGGGGGGGGGAAGCACCTACCGGACCGGGCCCTGAGGTGTACACGAACGCGTGCCGGACCCAGCCAAAGCATTGGAGATGAGCGGTGTTTAGTGTCATTTTAAGGTTCCGACTGCGGATCATTTACTGAGAGCAGGACCTCCGTGGAATCCGCTTGTTCGCCCCGGCGGCCCCGCGAGCCCGCCCATACGCGGTGCGGGCCGGCGGTGCAGGGCGAGAGCAGGCCTTAGGGCGTGGGGGCGGGGGTGGGGCCCTCTCGGGCCGCACCCCCGGTGGGGCACGGTGGGGCACTCCCCCCCCCCCCCTGCTCTAGGACTCACTTCCGATTGTTCTTCCTGCCTTATGGGACAGCCGGGGTCGGCCGTGAACCAGCGCGCGCGGCGCGGCGGGGAGGGCCACGCGGCGAGGGGGCACGGAACACTACAGTGGGCACCCCCACCGAGTACAAAAGGGAGGGAGGGGGGGGGGCGGGGAGTTTCTTTTTTACCCGGCACAACCCCTGTGGACTCAGCCCGCCGGCCACTCTCTCGCCCACATCCCTTACCGTTAGGGGCTGCCTCTGCTGCTGCTGTGGCGCGGCGGCAGCGACGGCAACTCCGAGTGCCGGAGAAGTAAACGAATGGCGTTTGCGAAAAAAGCGAAAACGTGGGAGCGGCTGTGAAAGCGCCTCTGCGGTGGTGGCGGCCACTTTTGGGCTCGTGATCTCATGTCACTCTGCCCCACTGAATGACCTCACTCCAGAGCAGACAGACAGAGCGGCGTAGAAACTTTTCTTTGACATCTTTTTTTTTTGAAAATTGAGGAAGTGCGACAGACTTCCCTGCTCTTAGCTAGATTTTTTGTTGTTGTTGTTCCGGACGAGTCTTGGGGAACGGCGTGAACACATTCGACAGCCAGGACACTGATGTAGCTCCAAGCGAATGTTTACCCCGTTTCCACAATTATTTCGGGCGAAAATTTGAAAAGAAAGAAAAACACGAAAAAGGCGAGGGGACGGACGTAACCCCACTGGAGGCGAAGAAAAACTTAAGCGACTGGCATAAAGAATTTCACGACTCTCATTTTTCTCATACTTGTCGCTGGATGCTGGTGGGGAACGATGCGCAGCCCCGCTAGATTGTGAGCAAGCACGCCAACTTTCCGCGGCCAGCTCTGAGCGGTTTATACCCGAGCCGTCAGATAACCGGCGCCACGTCGATAGTATAAAACTTGCCTGCGATAGAAAACCGAACCGAGCCCCCGGTATTTTTCTTGTTCTTTGTGTTTCGGCGTCGCGAAGCTGTGCCCCGTCTAGCCGCCGCGGGTACCCACCCACCCGGTTCGTCGCCCTCCAACCGCCCCCGCGCACACAAGCTACGCGCGCATCTCTGCAAACTTTTCCAGCGGGCGGTGGCTGCGGGCACCGTGCCGTGCCGTGCCGTGCCGTGCCGTGCCGTGCCGTGCCGTGCCGTGCCGTGCCGTGCCGTGCCGTGCCGTGCCGTGCCGTGCCGTGCCGTGCCGTGCCGTGCCGTGCCGTGCCGTGCCGTGCCGTGCCGTGCCGTGCCGTGCCGTGCCGTGCCGTGCCGTGCCGTGCCGTGCCGCATGGCGGCAGACAGCCATCACCTCAGCGCCAGATCGGTACAGTTTGTCGAGAAGACCGTATAGACGCCTGCAGTTGGGTTCCCCCACCACTGCTACCTCACCAGCCCCCGCCCCGCCACCATGATCTCGTGCCTCACCCCTCCGCACGGGGAGCAGATTTAAACTAGTTGATATACTATTTTTATTGCAAATGTTATCTCTCTTATACTAGCCAGAGACCATGGAAAAGTGTAGAAAGCCTCGAGACTCAACCTGAGCTGAGAATAGATACTTTCAATTATGAAAAGTAAGGTTATGGGATGGACACAGCGTCTGCTTCTAGCCTCGCACAGGTAGCTGCTTAGTCTCGCACAGGGTCTGTGCTTTCAAAACCCTTGTGGCGCGTGAATCGGCTCCCCGTTGCTCCCCGTGCAGGGGGGTGAGGAAGTCGTTGAGGGTGGGTGGGGATCAGGGAGGGGGAAGCCAACAACGGGCGTCTATAGTAAAAGGCTGGTCCCGGAGGAGAGCGACCTGAGCGCCGGGGGCAGGGAGGCTGGGGCCGGGCCGGGCCGGAGCCACCATGGACCCTCAACGCTGGACAGCGGAGCGCAGTGTTCGCAGTGTTCGCAGTGGCCACGATCGCGCTTTGAGTGCCGCCCGGCTGCGTCCGAAACGCTCCCGTCCTTTAACTCACGAAGGGTGCGTCACTTCGTGGGGCCCTCCTCGCCGCACTTCGAGCGCAGTCCCTCGTGTCGATGGGGTCGAGCAGGTCGAGCAGGTGACGCCGACTGCCTTCAGTCCTTTCTCGTCCTCGCGCTCCGCCACACGTTTTGGCAGGAAACCAGGGATGTCACACGCCGGCCAGTAAAAGTTCGTCCGCCACCGCCGCCGCCGCCGCACCGCGCCGGGCCTTTGGAAAGGAAGGGGGGGGGGGGCACGACTTGGCCGCCTCAGCGCAGCCGGGGAAAAGGAAAAGTCAAGGGGGGCGTGTGAATGGGTGTGAGCGTGGTCGTGCGTGCTTGAGCCGTACGTGTGCGCGTTCGTGTGTGTACACGGAGCGCCACCGGCACCACCAACGATCCTCCAGTACAGACGGTGTCTGCCCGTTAAATGACAGCTGAACTCTGCTTTCCTTTGAACATTTTTCGCGCGACTGCAGTTAAGCCAGACAGAGCGCCTTTCATTTCAAGAATCAAGTGCACCGCGTGCTCCAGAGGCTGCAGGCTCGGAAACCCCACTAGACAGGCAGCGCTGCGCCCTTTGAGTGCTATCTTCGCGCAAGAAGCGTACAAGCGCAAAAGAAAAAAAAAGTGGCGCTGTGAACTGTTTGGTGGTGCTGGGGGTAGGCTGCGGCCTGCGGCTGTATGCGTGTCAGCGGCGGTATCTCTGTTGTGACACCGCCATAACTCAGTGTGAGTGAACAGCTTCTGCTCTGCTCTGCTGCCGGTTCGATTCCGCAAGCGGCCCGGCCCGGCCCGGCCCGCTGCCGCCGCGGCCACATAGCGCAGCGCCTCACTGCATCAGGCGGCAGGGGCACCAGGGGCCGGCCGCCATGGGGCGAGACTGCACCGGCAGCCCAGCCCAGCCCAGCCGCCTGCAGCAGCCGTGACACAAATGGGTCTCCGATCCCCGCCTCTGTTCGCCCATATAAAGTGAATCATGTCATGCGTTGCGTGGCGATGCGCCGCCCGCCACCGCCACTACCGCCTCACTTCCAAGGCGGTGAGAACCAGGAACGCAAGTGAGTCAAGGCAGGCGGCCCGGCCCGGTCCAGGCAGAGCCCACTGGCAGCAGCAGCAGCAGCAGGGGGCAGCGGCCACCAGCAAGCCGTCAGTCCGTCCTGATGTCAATGCTTGGGCCGTACGATTAATCTTTTTGCCACGCCGTCAAAATATAAAAAAGGGGGTGGGGTGAGAAATGAACGCATTTAGGGTGGTTCCTTTCCCACTTTTTGGCACCTCCAAAGCGATGCGATGCGAAAATCTCTACCAAAAGACGTGATGATTGCATTGGAAAGGGACGAGGAGGGCTCCGCGGCTCCGCAGGCTCCAGCCCGCCCCGTCCGTGACCCCGATATCAGTGCCGTAATTACTTACGCCCTCCTCCGGGGAAATAAAACAAAAGAAGTAAAGATGAAAAGAAAAAGACATCCAGAAATCTCATTTTGCGCTTTCATCTTGTGCCGCTTAGATGTGCCAGGGTGATCCGTTTAACCGGACATCAGGCATGTCAGCCAGCCAGGCAGAGCCTGGCGGAACAGAGATGTGTACAAATCCGCGCGCGGAAGCAGATGTTCTAGTTAAATGTTTCGGCATTTCAGACAATTTTAAAGAATAAATTCAGTCAACAGCCCGATGGATTTAAAATTAGTTTTGTGTTAACGCTGAAGCGATTACCGATACAATTTCGAAGACACCATTACCAAATACTTCAACATCGGAAATACATTTTTTTTTTTAAATTTCGCATCGTGTTCGGCAAGTAATTTTGCTGCCAATTACAATAAACATGTTACGCGAGCAATCAGCAGATCCCAATCCCAACGATGTGGGCCGATGGGAACACCGGAGCCGGCAGCCCCCGGCAGCCGGCATGTTACCACTCACCATGGTGCTGCACTTCCAGGACGCCGAGGACGGCAGCGACGACGGCGGCGTGTAGTCAGTGGTGACGCTGTTGTCGGCGGCGTGGCCGGGCTGGGACAGAGTGGTCTTGCTGGCGCCCTCCTCGTTTTGCTGCCGCGGCGCCGCCCTGGACGTCGGGGCGCCCGGAGCGGGGACCCGGAGGGGGAGGTCGACGCCGTGCAGTGGGGGCTGCCGTGGTGGGAGGCCGGGCTGCCGGGCCGGGCCTGGCGCGGCGCACTGACCCGCAGCTACTACTTGTTCGCACCCGACACGCGTCCGCTGCCACGCGCGCGCTTCTTTTCACTCTCACTTACCAACGGACGTGCTCAGCGCGGCTGTCTCTCTCTCTCTCTCTCTCTCTCTCTCTCTCTCTCTCTCTCTCTTCTCTCTCTCTCTCTCTCTCTCTCTCTCTCTCTCTCTCTCTCGCTGCGCTGCGCAGTGCGTTACTGATTTTGCTTCTTGCTCCGGGTTACGAAGCGCTCAGAACGCACGTTCACACCGCACCCACATCAGCAGGGATCACTCCCCGGAAATAGCGTCTGCCTCTCTGTACTCGATGCAATGTGGGCGCCAACCATTACATTCCCAGACAGGAGAGAGAGAGAGAGAGAGAGAGAGAGAGAGAGAGAGAGAGAGAGAGAGAGAGAGAGAGAGAGAGAGAGAGAGAGAGAGAGAGAGAGAGAGAGAGAGAGAGAGAGAGAGAGAGAGAGAGAGAGAGAGAGAGAGAGAGAGATCCCATCCTAGAGCTCCCGCCCGGCGCGGCCCCAGACGGTTGCAGGCAGCGCCTCGGTTTTACGAGGCGCACAAGAACAACGAAGCCTTTGCGTATGCAGGCAGGCAGGCAGGCAGGCAGGCGGTGACCTCCCAGGACCTCCCCTCCCGTCCAGTCCCGCTCCCGCCCGCCCTCCACATCCATCAATGTCCTAATGAAGTGTTCGAACGCGGCTTGGAGGCCGTGGAGAGGCCGTCGGATGCGCACTTACCGCCCGAACAACAACGGCGACCAGGCACCAGGTACCGCTTCCATCCGCGCCGAGTGCCTCTCAAGGACGGACGCCGGCCGCCGAACGGTATGAAAAATCGCGAGGCTCTGATTTCAGGCCGGCGGCGGCAGTGCGGCGCGGCCACGGTCCACCGTGGGTGTGGCTACGGCGAGGTCGCCTGGGGAGTGGAGCGCCTGCGAGCGCAAGGGTAGGCCAGCCCGCACTACACCCGTGCCTACCCGGACCCAGGTTGCCTACCCACCAGGCGTCTCAAGGCGCCAGCGCGCCACGCGCCCGGGCTGCGGGAGACGCCGCTTCGAGGAGTACATACCATGGTAAGTCACTGTGCGACTAACGGAACAGTCTCATGTGCAGTCATAGAAGTGATTCCAGTCGCTGCCCAATCATGCCAGGCACCAGTCACGGAAATGTTCCCGAAAAAATAAAAAAATACGATATAGAAAAAGCCTGATGGTATGTTTGACGACTGGTGACAAACATTCGTCGACCCGGCTTCCGTCAGGAACCCCGCCTTCAACTTCGGTGATCTCACGGGAACCGGTGCTTTACGGTTGCTAGTTGGCCCCGCGATACCGCTCTAGAACCCGCTCCCGGCACATAGCCGGACGGATCCCTCAGAAACCCCTTAGCCCGCGCCATTGCGCGATTCCCCGTCCGCTTAGCCACGGCCGTCCGCGGCTCCATAATACTGTAGTACCCTTCAGCCCCGCAATCTGGTTCGGATTGACCTCGTTAATTATAGGGGACCACCCTTGCGAAGATTTGGGGGGTATATGCGTACACTGCCGAAGCCGCTGTACTCTACTCGCTACGCTCCGAGTAGCGGCATGTCCGCACCTACCAGATTCAGAGGGAGGAAAATAGAAACTCCGAAACCTAGAAGCTTCCGTACATCTCTCGAGGCACAGAACCCACAGAACGCTCCCCCGGATGGGACCTCTTGAATCTAGAGAATCGAACCCTAGACCCTCGGGACCGCGAGTTTGTGCGGGCGGTGCTTTAGCCCACACGGTCGCTTGGACAGCCATTCCAACACCACGAAAAACTCCAATGGTAGAGGCAAGAGTAGAAGGCATTCCTTAACAGCGAACAGAGGTTTAACCGGCACGAAAACCGGTAAGAAAAAAAAGGTTGAACTTTGCTTATTCCGGTCTTTTTCAGTAATTTCGTCCACTCTTTCTCATTCTCACTCTCCGTTCACACATGCAGTCATTTGGTCTTTGAGCCTCTGTCTATAATTTTCAGGATTGGTGTGCCACTTGCGCCGCTTTCTTCAGCGATCGCGGTGGTGACCTTCACCGTCAGCATCAGCGACGGCCGTCGGGGGCCTTGCGGGGGGTCCGGACCGGCCGGCCTAAACCGTGTTCCACCCAGGCCCGGAGGCCCGGAGGCTTTGGCCGCAGGCCGGTAGCGGCCAGCGCCGGGAGCCGTTACATCGTCAATCATAGGGCCGTGTGTGTGAGTGTGAGTGTGTGTGCGTGTGTGTGCGTGTGAGTTGTAGGCGTTGTGTCGCGCAGCGGTGCTCGCACCAGATGCTGCCCCCGCATGGAGAGGACCACAAGTCGGCGTGTTTTTACCCCCGGCGAGGCCCCGCCCCGTCCCACCCCCAGCCCACGTAATGGTGACTGGTGACTGGTGGACACACTTTAGCCAATGAAAGTCTTCACAATAAAAACAATTACTGTAATTTTGAGCGCACCCTCCTGAGGGGCCCGTCACTGCCCCTCTCGATGTACACCGATTTAAATCGTGGCTAATTCTTTTGATTTTCTTTCATTTTTTTCGAACAAAATATTGCTTATTCTAAAAACAATTTTCTGTTCTATCTTTGACGATTTATAAGTTCCTGAAGCATTTTTCTGATTTATTTATTTCCCATTTTGTGTCGCACGTTAGTCTTTTTTTCTCATTATGTTCTCTTTTGATTTTTGAGCTGGCCCGGAGATTGAGCGCGTTCGAATACCAATCAGCTGGCAGCTGGCGTGCCGCGCGTAGCCAGGGAGCTCCATGATGGAAGGTCGAGGAGGAGGCGGGGGAGCCCGCAGTAATCCCTCCAGGTGCCCGACTGACCGATGGCTGATGGCTGCAGCGGCGGGGGGCGGCGGCGGGAGCAGTGGCAGCAGCAGCAGTTGCGGTGGCGGTAGCGGACCCTTTGCAGCAGAAGGTCGTGATTGATCGAGCACCGGTCGTCTTCTCCGAGGTGCGAGAGAGAGAGAGGGGAGGGGGGCGTTAGTGCGCCGTCATCGAAGTCGTCATAGTCCTGTGAGAGACGGTGGCGGTGGCGGTGGGAGAAGAGGTGTTTGCAAACCTGAAACCTGCGGCTATGGCCTGACGCTGGCACGGTGCAGCCACGGCCCATCGGGGCGGAGGCGCCTTTGTCACGGGGATTAAACCACCGCTTTCTGCCAGGGAGAGGGAGGGCTACTCAATTTCTAACAGCCAACGTCTCGGGCACTGTGGAAAATTCAGCAGCAGCAGCAGCGGTGTTTCTCGCTCGCGTATTGTTCTTGCGTCGCTCGCTGCGTCGCTGCCGTTGTATGATGGCTCAGCCCGGTACGGCACCATCGGAAATGGACTGTATAGGGAAAAAAACAGGGAAGAGGAGGGACCGGGGAAAGAGGAAGAGAGAGAGAGAGAGAGAGAGAGAGAGAGAGAGAGAGAGAGAGAGAGAGAGAGAGAGAGAGAGAGAGAGAGAGAGAGAGAGAGAGAGAGAGAGAGAGAGAGAGAGAGAGAGAGAGAGAGAGAGAGAGAGAGAGAGAGAGAGAGAGAGAGAGAGAGAGAGAGGGGGGGGGGGGGAGGGGGAGGGCGCACATAAAAACGGGCGGCCAAACGCTGCTGATGGCGCTGGACCTGGACAGAGCACACGGAGCGCGCAGAGCACCCCATGAGGACTCGCTCATGACCGGATAGCTATAATCGATGCGGCCATGAGGACGACGCCATGAGGTCACCAAGGTGGACACACGGAGCCGTACCCTGACTGCATTGTTCGGTGGGGGTCATGGGCTGCCTCGCACTACGCGCGAGCCTTGCGTCACCCGTACAGAGACACCGCTTGCCCAACAGCCGTGATGAGCGATGTGCCGCCGCAGTGATTAGCCACACCGTTACATTAATCCTCATTTTATTTTTAGGGGGAATCAGACTGGATTGCATACGGAAAGTTATCGAGTCGTTTGAAATGTATCATCCACTGCAGTCCCTTTTCAAATGAATAACAAGGGGGGAGGTGGAGGTGGACGCCGCAGCAGCGTCCATGGGTTAACTCGCTCTTTGCATCTTTTGATTCTGACTTTAATTCGCACTGAGTGGGAGCTTCCCGCACAACAATTCGTTCCTCGACGGATCCGCGCCCTCAGCGGCCCTGAGTACGATGGGTGGTCTACATCCTGGTATTTTTTCTTCATTCGACTCTGTTTTTGGCAAAATTCACTACTTTCCGACCACCGCAATTATTTTCCCACTAACTACTTTTGCTCCCTAGTGTATCCTACACATTTAGTGAGTAATTGCAATCCAAAACTTTCTTCGTAGGGCAGGAAAGTTATATTTTTTGCTCATATATTTTTTATTTTGCTTATTCATTGGCTATAATACAATGACGCACGTTCCCTGCATCAATACCTACCTATTGATACCCTACATAACGTTCCACACATTTCCAAACCGACGCTAAGCCACACTGAACGTTTTTACATTTTGGGCCTAGCCTAGACCAATACTCGCTCTCTGCGACGCGGAGTAGCGCCAGCGTTGGAAGCCGCGTTCGCAAAGAGCGAGTAAAAAAGGGGGAAAGAAAAGTCCTGCCATGATCAAAACACGCATACCTTTCGAAAATTTATGTATCGTTCAAGTTGTACTTATTTATTTATGTGTGTTGTGTTTCTGGAACACCAACATGTCTGGTTACGACAGGACAGGTGTCCCCCGCGCGCGCACGCACCTGCGGACATGGGCAACACAGCACACGCCACCGGGTGACTGAGTTAGATCTGCTCTGCTTAGTGCCCTGAAGCGGCGGGCAGGGCCGGGGGCGGGGGTTGGGTGCGGGTGTGAGTGGCGGCGCAGGGTCACACCCAGCTGGTGCACGACATGAAGTATACATGAGCCGTGCGCTCACAGCCGGTCCGGCCCGGCCAGGCCCTCGCGGTGTTACTGTACACAACGGAGGGCCATTTTTGTGTTGAGTACACCTCCATCCGCCAATGCCAATGCGTGCATACACGGGGGAAGCATACCTAGCCTTGCAGGCGCAATCTAGATTGTATAGTGAAGGAGTGGCGAGAGGGAAGTGCGTTAGAGTGGAAGTGCGTTAGAGTGTTTCTCTCTCTGCCCTCTCTCTCTCTCTCTCTCTCTCTCTCTCTCTCTCTCTCTCTCTCTCTCTCTCTCTCTCTCTCTCTCTCTCTCTCTCTCTCCCTCACAGCAGCAGTGCCAACCCCTTTCTCCCTTTCACCGGGGCAGGTGGCCAGCATTGTGAGGCGTGTCGCTGTGCACCTGGCCCCTGGCCCCCTGGCCCTCCGCCCGCCGGGGCCAACCAGCCCCGCACGCGCCCCGCACTTCTTTTAATATTCGTCCTCAAGCACTGTTTCAACTCTCGGAAAGCGAATTAAGGTCCACCCCATCCGTTTCAATCAATTTTTCGAAAAGTTTTGGTTAGGGGCGGCAGGGGTAGAAGGCGTTGGCGACATCCACGCTCTGGTCTACAAATGGGGTTCTGGCCGCCCCGCCGGCCCCCGCCGGCCCCCGCCAGCCCCCGCCGGCCCCCGGCCCGCCCCGGCCCGCCCCTTGGTCTTGACCCCATTCCTTCGGCAATAAAGTGCCGCCCCTTCCGCTCTTCCCTGTGGCCCTGCAGTGCTGTAAAGGCAACTAGAAGCAAGCTCTTTTCTTTCGCCGCCGCCGCTTTTCCGCGCACTCATGCTCTGAAAGTTCGGTAAGGAAGGTCGACTCGACGCAGAGAGTCCGACGTCCGGTCCGGCGAATGCAGAGACAGATACAGAGACGGAGACAGAGATGGTGACAGAGACAGAGACAGAGACGGAGACGGAGACAGAGACGGTGACAGAGACAGAGACAGAGACGGAGACGGAGACGGAGTCAGAGACAGATGCAGAGACAGAGACAGGTCCCCCTCCTTTCCCCCCCGTTCGCCGTGGGCCATGGCTCCTGGCTCCGAGCAGCGCCGCTGCCGGCAAGGCGCGCGTGCCGGATGGGTGGCCGGCCGTCACGGGGCAACCGCGCCATCCACAAGCAGCGACCACGTGCTGCTGGTCACAAGAGAAAGTTAAACACTCAGAAGATCCGGGTTTCATGTTTTATTGCGTTTGAACACACGTGGGAATCAGTCTGGGACGGGGCAGAGGGTGCTTCTAGCGGCGCTCCTCCTGCACGTCCTCGTCGACGTCCTCCTTGTCGCTGCGCTGCTGGGACGTCCTCTGCGAGCCGGGGTCTTTTGGGGCGGCACCGGCCTGCACCAGGGCCTGGCTGAGCAGCGCCTGCGCCCCGGGTGTCACCCCGAATGTGGACGGCTGGAACGTCGGCGTGGACCCGGCCCCCGACGTCGGCTGGAGGCCCTGCGCGGGGCCCTGCTGCTGCTGCTGCTGCTGCTGCTGCTGCTGCAAGGCGTTGATGGCCCCCGGCGCGGTGGGATACGACGGGTAGAACGTGCCCCGAACGGCCTGGAAGCTGTACCCGGCTGCGGTCGTCCCCGCCCCTGCCCCCGTGGCCGAGGCCGCACCCGAGGCCGTGGCCCCCTGCTGGTTCTGGTTCAACTGCTGCCGGCCGACGCTGTTGGCACCGGCGCCGTAAGCACCGTACGCGGGGGTGAACAGGCCGGGGGTGCCCTGTCCGGGGCCCTGGTACACGTAGCCGCTGCCGGTGTTGACGGGGTACCCATTTCCCCCCAGGGCCCCGACCCCCAGGGCCCCAGCCAGCGCTGGTGATGAGAAGGCGGCAGCCGGTGCGGCGGCATGGACCACGGCAGGGCCGTAGGCGGCCGGGTTGACTCCAGTCGCGGCCGTGGGTGCGGGCGGGTGGTACACCGACGTGTAGGTGCCGTACGCCACGGGGTAGACGCCGTGCGTCGTCACCGCCCCGGGGAAGTAAGGCGCGGCTTGCCCCGTGGAGAAGGGGCCACCGACGGCGAAGTTGGCGCCGCCAGGGTAGGATGGGGCCGCTGTATTGCCGACGGGGGCCGCGGGGGCTCCGTTCACGGGGTAGCCGACGTTGGGGAAGCCGCCCTGGCCGACGTTGGGGTAGCCGCCTTGGCCGATGTTCGGGTAGCTGCTTTGGCCGACGTTGGGGTAGCCGCCTTGGCCGGCGGCGGTCGGGTAGCCGGCGGCGGGGCCGGAGAACGCCTGCTGGCCGACGGCCGGGTAGCCTGCCGCCGCCGCATTCGCCGCGTAGGCCTGGCTACCAGGGTAGAACCCGCCCTGCAGGCTGTTGATGGGGAACGAGGGCCCTGCCGCTCCGCCAGCGGGACCAGGACCAGCCACCGGATAGCTGGCGAAGTTGTTGAGGTTCTGACCGGGGAAGTTGGCGGCCGGGAAGGTGGGGTTCGCTGACGGCAACACGGCACCGTAGGCCTGGCCTAAGGCCTGGCCTAAGGACTGGCCTAAGGACTGGCCTTGACCCTGGAGTTGCTGGCCGACCGCCGCGCCGGTGGGCGACGCTTGTCCGGAGTTGGGGAAGGCCGCCGTCTGCTGCTGCAGCGGCTGTTGCTGCTGTTGTTGCTGCTGCTGCTGCTGCTGCTGCTGCAGTTGCTGCTGCTGCTGTTGCCCCGGTCCCTGGAACGGCGGGCTGACCGCGCTGGACGGGTAGCGCACCACGTTGGCCGCGTTCCCGGTCAGGGGCAGACCTGTGGGCCAAAGGAAGAACACGGCAGTTTGTCAAAGGCAGGTGAAAAGAAAGGGGGCCTCGCTGCAGCGGGCCCAGCGAGTGCCTTAGAGGCCCTGGCGACCACAAAGACATCGCTAAATTTGGTGGCCAGAATATTTATCGGTGTGTGTGTGTGTGTGTGTGTTTCGTGTTGTTGTTTTGTTTCTTCGAAAACTGCTGGTGGAGAGGAGCTGTGAATCGCCGTGCCGTTCCGTGCCGTGCCGTGCCGTGTACAGCTCGGCCCTGTTTGCCAGTGCCCACTCTAATGCACTCACCGGCCTGCTTCTTGTCACGCTCCTGGACCCGGGCGCCCCACCCCAGCGCCCCCACCCCCACCGTCTTGACCACCCCCGCCGTGGTCAGCCCCCGCTCCTGCTCATCTAGGGTGAGGGGTTGTTTGGCCAGCGCGGGCACTGCCAGGTTCGCCTGGGACACCGCCAGCAGCACCTGTAACACACAGCGCAGAACTTAGGGACCTTCCATTAAGTACGTCCACGGTGTTGTCGAGCGCGAACCTTAGTTTGGTCAGGCTGGACACAAACAGCGCCTGGTGGGTAGGCAACCACGGCTTCTGCTCCCTCGCCCGTCGTGCGGGCTGGCCTACACTCGCATGCGCAGGCGCTCGGCGTTATGACGTTCGTTGTTGGAAGTAAGATTCGGACGCACTTCATGGACAGAGCCATTAGCCTAGCCAACTCCGTGCAACTAGTATAGTTTCGGAACTAACTATTGAAATTCCCCTACACTACTGGCCAATCTCAAGGGGTGCTCCCTCTCGAAAATCGAGATCCAGCTCCTTAGGCTCGTCATATTCCGGTCCGAGGTTCGAATACTACCAGCTCTCATTCGAGTTTTTCGTGCTTTCGCCAGGCCCGCTGAGGAGGACCAGGAGGACGCAGCCTGGGCACGCAGGCGCCCTGGCGCCCGGCGCCTGCTGCCGGGCCGGAAGCCCGCGCTGGTGTGGAGTGGACGCCACCGGAAATGCGCGACCTTGCACCGGAACGGAACGCATTCGGACGCCGTAATTATAATATCCTGCGAAGGTGCGGCGAGCACGTCGTGTACTCCTCTCCCGCCGACTCTCAACTCGTTCAGTTTGCACGAGGCCAGGGGTAGTCATTAAGGGGCCGTCTACGAATGACGTCACACGGAGGAGTCTGGAAAAGCATTCCGGGGGATACCCACTGCACTGCAGGACACCTGGCGGCGTCACGCTTGCCGAGTGCGCCGGCGCCGGACTCGGGTACTTTTTTAATAAACGAGATTGAGGCAGCGCGACGCAGCGGGGTTCGCAGGACTCTCTGCAGCCGCTGACATTAACTCTGCCTCAATGTGATTCCCGACGCCACACTGAGATTCCTCCACGGTCCGGGGAGACGGCGACTTCCTTAACCAACCCCCCCCCCCCCCCCACACACACACACAAAAAAAAAATAAGCAGCACAAAAGAGTGACTTTTAATGTTTGTTTTTCTAGTAGTTTATCGCATTGGTTCATCGTCTGTCTGACAACTGTTCAGACGATGACACCGCTGCACTGCCGGACACCCGCACGACTGTCTCCCCGGCATCTGCGGGACTCACCAGACACAGAGCAGACGCCATTCCTCGCACACGCGGACGCACGCACACACACCCACACACACACACGATCACAACACACACACACACACGCGCGCGCGCGCGCACGCGGATCACAAGCGATGTGTGTTGCCTGGACAGCGCAGTCGCCTCCCTTGAGGTTCTGCGGACGCACGGGGCTGTCGGGGGGATGCTGGCTGCCACGGCGGCCACACGAACTGGAAATGTCCCTCCAGGACGGGCGGCCGCCCTTTATACCCGTCGGCGCGCCGGGATGCTCCGGACCAGATTATGATCGGCCACCGCCTTGCCTAATATTATTAGTCTTTCCTCTGCAGCAACGACGGTGGCGGCGGCGGTGGCGGCGGAATATCGACGAGGAAGACGGTCCGGAACAATAGCGGTCAGGGAGGGGGGCCGCGGGGCCGCCGGGCTCCTCCAGCAGGGGATCGCATCACATCGCATCTGGGTACTGTCATCACCGTCGCACTCGACATCACGCCGTAAGAATTAGGGCGAAGAGAGAGAGAGAGAGAGAGAGAGAGAGAGAGAGAGAGAGAGAGAGAGAGAGAGAGAGAGAGAGAGAGAGACAGACAGACAGACAGACAGACAGACAGACAGACAGACAGATAGACAGACAGACAGACAGACAGACAGACAGACAGAGTGACAGACAGAGACAGAGACAGACAGACAGACAGAAAGAGAGACAGTGACAGAGAGAGACAGAGAGCAAGAAGCTGCGACAGGACAGCGGCGTTCGCCTCGTGGGGGACCGCAGCTCTCAGTAGCAGTAGCGCCCGCTAGCCACCGCTACAGACGTCGCTCATCAGAATGCGTGACAGAGTTCACGTTTGAATCCCATCCCGTCGACGTCTCCCGGCCCATATCCCGGATCTGCGCCGTAGCAGAGATACTCTGCGCTATTTTTATTGCATTATTTTATTTTTTAATTCTGGAGTGGTTTTGCGGCGTGTGACCACTGATCCCTGTGTGATACCCTCACCCACAATGAACAGAACACCCTTTTCAGAGGGCGCTGAGGGGGTAGCCCCTGAAATTGATTGAAACCCAACTGTCTCTGATACGACACTGCATGATAGTTTTTCTGGCGGTCGCTGCTGTCGGCCGTACTCTGCAAGAAGTTAACGAGACCTTCAATTAAAATTTTTCTTTTCGCTGGCCATGTCCTTGCATGGTGCCAACACACTCTTTTTCTATTTTTATATGGCCCTTCTGTTTTTAAATCCATCCCCCACCCCTCATAAACGCATGAGCCTAGGCCACGAGCCGTAACACAGTGTAATTCCGCCTTAGGGACACGTCACGCTGCTGCCGCTGCTGCCGCTGTCGCTGCTGCCGCTGCTGCTGCTGCCGCTTATGCTGCTGCTGCTGCTGCTGCCGCTGCTGTGGGTTCTATATCCTCGCCGGCCCGTTCTCTGAATTCTATCTCTATCCCTCCTGCGCCAAACGCCTGGTCGTGAGTTCCATGCAAATGCATCATATTAATGAGTAGCTGCCCCTTCCAGTGCAAGCGGCCACCACTGCAAACGATGTTTGGAGTTTGAAAGTCCAACCCCGGGGGGGGGGGGGGGGGAATCTGCTGCTGCTGCAGGCCGTCCATGGCGTGGGGCTGCTTCTTTACGGATCGGCCAAGCGGGCAAGTTGGTAAAGCTGCGACAGAAAAGACTAACACATGACGAACGAAACGGGGCTCCCCCACCACTCTACTCGTGAAAATTTGAACAAGTATACTGGCTTTACCAAATTTTAAAAAAAAAATCACGTTCATAGTATATACATATACTGCTAACATTTTTTTTCCAACTGACATATCCCTGCGGTGCCTGCGGAGTTGGGCAAAATGTGGAGGAGACGGAATCAAAGGCATTTTATTTTCATAAATGATTTCCCTTTCCGCTCACCTACTCTGCATGCCGCCAAAATTCTGTCGGCGCCGGCGGCATGCGCAAATGTATCGGCGGCGGCGCGGCGATGGTGCGGGCGGCCAGGTCTGCTCTCTTTGCGACAAAGCATGTTTGAAGGGCTGCCAACCCCCGACTCATTGACAGCAGCCCGCCTGCGGGCCCGCGCCGCCATTGCCGCCGCCGGCCACAGTTTTGCCAACTTCTAAACAAAGTTGAGGCGCGCTTCGCTGCTTCGCTACGCTGGCGGTGAGCCCCCGCGGCCCCCTGCGCCCCCCCCCCCCCCTGCCTGCCTCCCACGGGACCCGGCATGGGGCACGGCACGCGCCTCGACACGATCGGGATAATCGACAACGACGGCACCGTGTTACACTTTGTACCGCCGAGGCGGGGACGGGGGCCCGGCCCGATGAGAGCCGGACGAGTCAGGGTGGGACAGACAAGAGCTGAGCTGGGCTGAGCCGGTCTCACAATGACTCACCCTTGGCCTGGCCTGGCTCGGTGGGTGGACAATAGGCACGGGCCTGGGCGAAATGTCCTTCCTTAGGCGCGCGCGCTTCCGCCCCGAGCCCTTCCTTGACGGACGTCGCAAAGGCGATGCAGCACGAGAGGGCGCGTTGTCCAGGGGATGGACCGGGGGGGGGGGGGGGGGGTCGATGGGGTAGCCCGGCCCCGGCCCGCGGGCCCTCACAGCGAGCCCCGGTGGCCGCTGGCGGTGACTCAAAGAGGTAATTGGCTGGCTTTGGCCTGTAGTCAGCGGCGGCAGCTTTACACACGTGGCGGTGAATACTGATGAGCGCCACGGGCATCGGACGGCAGCGGGGCAGGGAGGGGCGGGGCGGGGCGACTACTGCCGCGGTACCCGAAAACATGGAGAGTCAAGGGTCAAATCAGTCCGGGACGTACGCGAGCGAGCGTCTGCGGACCGGACATGTGGGCGGGCCCGGGCCGGGGCCGAGGGCCGGGCAACATCCGCGCATTGTATGACAAGTTGTGAGGACTCGCTCGCCACTGCGTCTTCTGCGAGAAAACAAACGCGTGTGTCGGGGAGGTCACGACGGCCAGTGCCAGGCCGTCATCGGGGGTCAGCGGGCGCGCGAGTGAGAGCGACAGTGAGTGAGTACGCGAGTGAGTGCGTGAGTGAGGGATGTCTCCAGAGTGTTTCATTTCCTGTGCGTCGCCCGTGAAATCAAAAGGCAGCGAGGCGACAACGTCCTGTGAGGTCAACGCCCCCCCCCCCCCACACTCCCCCTCCACCGAATCCCTTTCCTTCCAAATCACGCAACAAGCTACAAAATGTCCCCTGAAATGAACATTTTTCCGAGGGGGTTTTCACTCGGGATTTTCGTGTACAGGGTATTAGATAATACGTGTATTACGCGGTATTACGCTGGTATTATATACTAGTATTAAATATGTATTGCACCTATATTTTACCATTTTAGAGCATATTTTGTTATTTTTGGTATTACATTACGCGTAATACCTTGATCAGATGTACAGGGTATTACGCAAGTGAAAACCCACTCGCATTTTCCCCAGAATCTTTGGATAACTACGTTGCCGTCGATACGTGAAACAAATTTGTGAACAAGTTATACGGATACTAGTATGCTTATTGACCACAACGACCAAATTTTAACCGCGAAACGGGGATCGCGAGCGTAATGTAATGGTGGGCCGCTGAATAAAGCAGAAATGCTGCTGAGACCGGCTGAGACGATAAAGTACAGTGGACCGTGAGAAAAAAATAAAGTAGTGCAAGCGTGAATGGTTCGCGCTCTGCCGCTCTCTCTCTCTCTCTCTCTCTCTCTCTCTCTCTCTCTCTCTCTCTCTCTCTCTCTCTCTCTCTCTCTCTCTCTCTCTCTCTCTCTCTCTCTCTCTCTCTCTCTGCCCCACCCAATCCGCTGCCACTCCCTCCCCCCTCCTCACACTATCAAACACAGAGTACTCCCAGAGTAATCACAGTCCTGCCAAAGCATCCGAAAGAAATAACATCGCCGTCCTTTTCTACCGGCCGTCCGGCCGTGCGGAGAGTAGGAGTGCAAATGAGAGACAGAGAAAGAGAGCGAGAGACCACAGTGCGTGCTGCCCGGTGCACTGCGTACTGCGTGCTCGGTGACCGTTCGTCTCCGTCTTTGAAATGTTTGTGCGCAGGTGCAACTGTGTGATGGTGTGTGTGTGTGTGTGTGTTTGTGTGTGTGTGCCAACTCCTTCCTGGCAATTATCTGCCTCTAGATCAAGTCGCACCCTCTTTTTCCTTTCTATATTTGATCAATTGACTTTCCCACACACGACGAGGTTACGTGTAACGCGTAACGGAACGGCAATCTCGTTTGTTCAATCATTCTTCATTAGAGAAAACTAAATAATGCCAATCAGTGGTAGTTAATTGACGACGACGCTTATTGCGAATTACGTTTGCGAAGACCGGAAAGTCTGTGTAACTTGTTGCACATTCGGGGTATTTATCTTGGCAAGCTCTTGCCGGAGTCAAAATGTTTCTGAAAGCTAGTCTGCCGACCGAGGACGTTGTCGGAACCGGGAGCGCACTGCCATCAGCGTCAAAGTCCGGTAGCCCTAGTGGGTTAGAGAGCGGAATGTTGTGACCGGTCCGCCTAACCATGCGGCTACCACATACCTCCCGTTCCACGAGGAGTACCATCGTGGCTCAGTACCTGCATGGTATTGCGGACCGGGTTGGCGACCGACAGGCGTTCGAGGTTCGATTCTTGCCGGTGGTTTGCCGCGAATAAATGGACGAGACTTCATTGACATTGATCACAGAACTGTAATTTATTTGCTTCGTCGTCTCCATTTTGTTTTGAAATTCCTGGTTTTAAACCCTTACGCCGCCGCCGTCGACACTCATGTCGACACCCGGATCTAAAGGAGAGTGATAGCGAAATACAGTGCAGCACGATCCAGGGGGGGGGGGGAGACGATGCGGGTTCAGTCAATATGCGGAGCGTATCTGGTGGGAAAATAACTTCAAACGCTGTTGTTTCTCGGGGTGCCAATGGTGGCGGTGGTGGCGGTAGACGAGGGTACTTCCTCTCCCCGACGATGAGGCAAAGGAGCCGCCGCGGACACGTCTCCGGGATTCGAATCTAGTTCAAGTCGGCACGGAATCCACCTTCTCCCCTCTCTCTCTCTCTCTCTCTCTCTCTCTCTCTCTCTCTCTCTCTCTCTCTCTCTCTCTCTCTCTCTCTCTCTCTCTCTCTCTCTCTCTCTCTCTCTCTCTCTCTCTCTCTCTCTCTCTCCGTCCCCGTGAAATTCGAGCTGAGTTCGAGCTCCCGACCGGACGACCAGCATCCTCAGAGCGCGGACGTCAAAGGGACCGCAGTGGACCTCAAAAGGCTGCTGCGTGCTCTGCGGGCTGAGGGGGCGAACGACACACGTGGCGCGGACACAGTGGACACAGGGATGAAGGGAGCCAGCGAGAGGCTTCTTCCTCGCTCCGATCAGTCCGATAGGGGGCAGCAGCGGCAGCAGCGGCAGCAGCAGCAGCAGCAGCAGCAGCAGCAGCAGCAGCAGCAGCAGCAGCAGCAGCAGCAGCAGCAGCAGCAGCAGCAGCAGCAGCAGCAGCAGCAGCAGCAGCAGCAGCAGCAGCTCCCGCGTAGGCTTCCCGCGTTGACGCACGGATGATGAGCCCCGTGCTCGTTGTCCTTAATCCCGCTCCCGGCGCTGGCAGGCTTTGCGCTTCGCTTCCGCGCCGTGTCGGGGTGCGCTGCGATAACTGCGATCACAGAGTACAGCGCAGTTTGTGTTGTGCGGCGCCCGCTGCACACGTGCGTGAGAGCGCCTTGTCACACTGGGCCGGGCCGGGCTGGGCAGGGACGGGGCGCGCCCAGAGCCCGGCCAGCCGCCCGGCCTCGGCATTGTCCCGTCGTCTGCTCCAGTAATGACCGCCGCCGCCACCGCCGCCGCCGCCATCCTTTTGTCTCCGCGGTGATGATGTCCATAGCGTCCTTCGCAGGACCCGAGGGGCCCGCTCACCAGGCACCCGATCGCCCGCCCTGTCAGTCCGCGCCTTCCCCCGCTGCAGCAACTGCCGGAACTGCAGCAACTGCAGCAACTGCTGCAACTGCAGCAGCTGCCGCACGCCTCGCAGTGGCGAGGGAAAATATCTATGGTTTTCTCTTAGTGTGAATCCTTTTGTGTCTTTTGTGACTTTCAACTAAATCTGAAATCTCAATTAAAATCCATTTCTTTTTAAATTTTTGTAATGTGATTCTTATTATGAGCTCGAATTTGGGAGGCTCCCAAAAAATTAATTGAACGAACTGTGTTGTGCTGCTGTCATCGAGGGCGGTACAATATGGTAGTAGTTTGCTCTCGAACCAAGACGGATCCCCATCCAGAAGCAGCGGTGTGGGTGCGAGCGGGTCGCGGATTAGGTTGGTCTGCGCAAGGCCTGGGCCTGGGCCTGGCCTGCTGGGCCCGCCTAGAGGCCGCTGTGTGATGGCCTTGATCGCGACGTGATATGTGTCCGCTGCAGATATCTCCATGCATCATCCTGGCGGGGGCGCGGCGGGGGGAGGGGGAGGAGAAGCATGAGGAGGACGTCGCGCTCCTCCAGTGCGGCGGGGGGAGGGGGAGGAGGAGCATGAGGAGGACGTCGCGCTCCTCCAGTGCGGCGGGGGGAGGGGGAGGAGAAGCATGAGGAGGACGTCGCGCTCCTCCAGTGCGGCGGGGGGAGGGAGGAGGAGCATGAGGAGGACGTCGCGCTCCTCCAGTGCGGCGGGGGAGGGGCAGGAGGAGCATGAGGAGGACGTCGCGCTCCTCCAGTGCGGCGGGGGGAGGGGCAGGAGGAGCATGAGGAGGACGTCGCGCTCCTCCAGTGCGGCGGGGGAGGCAGTGGCGTAATTAGGGCCGATGAAAGGGGGGGGGGCGATGCTTTACGTGTTGCCTACCTTCAGGGGCAAAGCTTTACGGGTTGCCTACATTCGTAGGCAAAGGTCTCCTTCGGGGACCCAAAAGGGGGGGGGGGGCGATCGCCCCCATCGACCCCCCCCCCCCCCCTAATTACACGCCTGGGGGGAGGGGGAGGAGAAGCATGAGGAGGACGTCGCGCTCCTCCAGTGCGGCGGGGGGACGGGGGCCTGGGCGATGCTCTGCAGAACAGCCCAACCAGAATATAGTACACCAGATCACACAGAGGGAGCGGCCCGGCTCGCGGCCTCCGCTCCGCTCCGGTCCCAGGGACGCACGGCGGCGACGTGCAGTGCTGACGCGGCTGACGCGCGCACACCGCCTGCATGGCGACTAGCCCGGGGCCCGGGTTCGAGTACCGGCGCCGGTGGCGCCCGAGTCAAGGAGAGCACCGCACGCGACCTGCCTACCGCACTTGTTTGTTTCAGCCTGCATCTCTGCGCACGCTACTGCAGCGGTGGATTTGCTGCTACTTAATGCGCCATTTATAGAGTGTCTTCGTCCCAACACCGCGCTCAGAGTCCGTCATGTTTATGACTTGTAGGCGGCGGGGCGGTAGGGGAGGAGCGGCGGAGGGGCGGGGCGTTTGAAGAAGGGACTTTCTAAAGTACACATAATCATCTCAAGCTGACACTCAGGCGTGGATCCAGGGGGGGGGGGGGGGCGACGAGGTGATCGCTCCCCCCTCCTAGGTAGGCAATTCGCGTTACAATCCGCCTGAAAGTAAGCAGAAAGCGGTACATCGCCCCCCCCCCCCCCCATGAGCTCCTGGATTCGCGCCTGCTGACACTAGATGTGGCGAGGGGGAAACGACGGAGGTAATCCAACTGACAACGATTTTTTCATCCGGAGTAATCCGGGGTAATCCGAGGTAATGCGGGGTAATCCGGGCCAATGTTTACGTTTTTGTGTACCCCTAATTAATTTTATTAAGTGTAATCCTAGAGTAATCCTGGAGTAATCCAGGGGAATCCGGGGTAATCCGAGGTAATCCGGGGTAATCCGAGGTAATCCGAGGTAATCCGAGGTAATTCGGGGAAAGCCAGGGTAAGCCGGAGTGTAGGGCGATAGACGCACCCCCGCGATGAATGTATGTGGGGTACGTACAACCGTCGCGCGATGGTTGCACCCCCAGACCCTTAGGGGGTTACATTCATCGCGCGATAGCACCGGCTTTGACCGGCACGCCGCCGCTATCTTTTTGGCGGCGGCGCGGCGTAGATTCCGATATGACACCTTGTATCCGTGTCCTCTGCCGTCCCTTTTTCCTTTTCCTCCTCTGCGCAGCGAGCTCGCCGGCCTCCGTCACCAGCCGACTACTACTGCCGACCAAACGCCTTTCCCTGTGCTCGACTCGGCCATGCTACAGTGCATTGTTTAGGTTTATTTTCGTATCTTAACCTGCCCCAAACATATTATATTAAGCAGATTCTTGTCTTGCTTGTCATTTAGAACAAATACGAGTGAAATTGACATGGCCACGCCGATTACGCCGCCGCGCCGCCGCCGATCTTTGACAACGGCGGCGCGCCGAAACACCGCCGCCGCCGGGTAGTTTTTGCCCGAACGTCGCCGCCGATGGAAAATTTAACGGCGCCCATCTCTAGCTGACACCAATGCGCACACGATAGAATTTGTTCTCTGCAGAGCGCTGCGGCCGACGGGGCGGGGCGGGACGGCGCGGCAGGACTGCAGACGGCGCGGCGCCAGCTCCAAGCCCGGCCCGGCCCGGACAAGCTCCCCGGGAAGCCCCCCGCCCCAGCTCCCACTCCCGCAGGAAGGCGTGTGTGCTCTCCCGCTCAGGAAAAGTCATCCCTCTAGGCGCGCAGGGGCGGCCGGGGCCGGGGCCGGTGGAGCACCCTGACACCACGGCGCCACCCCTACCCGACCCGACCGTCCAACGCCACCGCAGCCACCGAGCGTACAGAGACAGCCGCGCCGGCCGGCCGGCCACGAGCCGCCCGCCCCCGCTACCGCCGCTTCCTCCACGCGGCTGTGCTGTACTCGCCTGGTTGCCTGCTTTCCAGGGCACGGTGCTGAGAAGAGCGTGTAATCGGACTGGAAAACAAGTTCACTTGTCTGTCGTACATATTAAAATTTTCGTGGCCGCGAAAAGGTGAAGTCAAAATCAGCGCGGGTAGATAAACATACCAGGACCGTATGGCGAAGTATGGTGCGCGACTGTCACGGGTAGCGGAGACCCGTATTGGAGCCGATAGACCACCACTGTATTACGCACAAGATAGGCCACCTGGCTGTCGTCACTATATGTTGATTCTATGAGAAATCGATCGGATGAGCACAATCGCGGGTGCTGCAACTAAGGATTTAGACGCAGAACGAAACAGCAAGGCAGTGAGCGCGTATGCGCACACCAGACGAACCCTCCCCCGCCACCGTCGTTTTGTTCTTCTTCCTATTCCGGCCAAAGCTTTCGCTGGAACACCCTATTCGCGTTATAGGTGCATCAGTCTTTCGAAAGGGAACTGAAATGCGAAATTCGGGGTCCGCGAGTGTGACACCTTCCTGGATGTGTCGATGAAGGCCGTGCTGCGGTAGGCCGCGGTGGCCGCGGCAGTGGCCGGGCGGAGCCTGCACTAGATAGAATGACCGGATGCGATGGGCTAGAGTGACACGCACGTGGTGACGATGGCCTACGGCCTGGCCTCTGGTGGCCTCTGGCGGCCTCTGGCGGACTCTGGCGTAGGGATTTAAGGGCCGGTAATATTACCGGTAAGATTCGGTAAGTTACCGTTACTTACGGTAATATTACCCGACCTCGAAAAAAGTGGTATTTTTCGGTAATATTCAGACTTGGAAAACTCTAAAAATTAGCTGTGCTTGCTGTTCCAAGTAGTGAAAAGGGCACTTTTTGGTCCTTGCCGTCACTGCAAAGGCTGAATCTACTCAAAAACGCATCCTTCGTTATTATTTTTGCATGTTCAAGCAATTATCTGACTTCTCGCTAGAAGACAACCGTAGCCATACTCAATCCTTAATTTTGACAGAAACCTATATTTCAAGTGATGAAACGTCTGAAGTGTTCTAGCACATCAAGAATTGCCAGGATTGACTCTGATTGACTACTGTTACGTGGAAAAACGTAGAAACGAATTCTATTTTAACAAATACCCGCTGTAAATCAATCTTTCTCATTATTACCAAAAATACCCGTAACTCACCAATCTTTCCGTACCTTACCGTAAGATTGAATCTTACCGGTATTTTTAAATCCCTACTCTGGTGGCCTCTGGCGGCCTCTGACCCGTGCGCCGGACCCCCGTCAGACCTGGCCGGACCGGACCAGACCTCTGTCGGCACGGAGCGGGCCGCCAGCCGCCGGCCACCGCAGACCGACTAAATCGATCCTTAGAGGCTGTACAAAAATTACGGAACGTCCGAAGACGACGGCATGGGACAGTCCTCGCGGCAAAAGCACCGCCATGTTTCGGGAGAAAATATGGTCTGTGTCGTTCGCAGCAGCCGAAGCCCGGGGTCTGTATTTCGCTGCGGATGGAGTGTCGGCCCGGACTATCCGGGCCATAAGGCACCATAATGTGTGACAACGGTCCGGCACCCCGGGAGGGGGGGGGGGGCACATAACGCCATTCAGCGCCGTGCGACCGAGAGAGAGAGAGAAGGGGGAGGGGGGAGTGGCGGGAGGGGGGAAGGGCACACATTTTGCACGACACCGCTGTGTCGCACCTCACCGCCAGAGGCTGGTCAGGTGCGTGATTGCGATAGGGCTGGTACTCATTGTTGCAGCTTATCCCCGTGTCTGTGTGTGTGCGTGTGTGTGTGTGTGTGTGTGTGTGTGTGTGTGGCGGCGCGCGCGTGTGAGTGACAAGCGCCCCCACCAGCAGCAGCGGCGGCGCCGCCCGCTCCGGCCGCGGCGCGCGACGCGAGAGGGAGAGAGACAGAGAGCGAGAGAGGCTCTCGCGTGCAATTTCTGCGTAACGGCTATAAAAGAAGGCGCAGCGCCGCGGACTCGGCAATCCCCCGCTGTCCGGTCGTGTGTCCAGGTGACTCGGCGCGCGCGCGTGTGTGTGTGTGAGTGTGTGTGCAAGTGTGTGTGCCTCTCCGCCCCGCCCCGCCCCTCCTCCGGAGAAAACTCTCATCGGGGCCTGGATTTGGTGGCCGCGCGTGTGCTGTTCTGTGTCGTTTTGTCCGGTTTTTACTGTGCGCGCCCCCGCCGGACTTACGGACAGGCTTCGATATGGCCAGGATCTTCTCCCTGCTGGTGAGTCTACCTCTCTCCCGTTACCCGCTCCAATTCCCTGCTTTTTTTGTTTGCTTTTGTTTTGTCCACCTCCGCACTGCGCGGCCATCCCGAGAATAATGGCTAAGGGATAGGATTTCGATCGTGATGGGTTCTGGGAGTAGAGGGGGTGAGAGGGAGTGCCGCTGAGCCCTTTCCTTTTACACGACATCCGCCGATGAGCTGCTGAGAGCGGGGGCGGCGGGGGCGGCGGGGGCGGCGGCGACCGATGCTGACCTTACGAGGAGCAGCCCGAGGTCCTCGCCGGCGGGGTGGCAGCTTGGGGCCGGAGCCGGAAATCCATCGGATGGCCAGTGGATGCAGACAGTGGATGGAGTTAAACTACCTCAGGCCGAGAGAACCGTCATTTGTCGATGTACTCCGGTTAGCATAGCTGATTGTTTTGATTTGATTTAACCCCCCCCCCCCCCCCACACACACACAAGATATTGATTCTTCTAAAAACAGAATCGGCATGAACTTTGAAAAGAAATTGTCAATGTGTGATTTTACTGCTCCTTTTTTTTAATATTATTATTTTTTCTTTTTTTTGCCACTGCACTTCGGTTTTTACTCGTTCTTTGCTTCCTCTGCTATTACTATGACGTAGAAGCAAAAAAAGAACGAGTATTGCGCTCGCCCTGTCAGTTAAGACCCCTATTCATCTCGAAAACTAGGTAACGGAGGGATTGTGTTTTGGGGGCGTTTTGGTTGGGCTCTGATGTAGTTTCGAAAATGACATATGAGATTTCTGAAAATCAAAAAACAAAAATACTCGTTGTTATAGAGACCGCAGATCGGTGGAGGTTTGTCTTGGGACCAGCCGTCGCCCGCAGTCAACAATCACTTTCCGCGTACTCTGCAGGGCTTGGAGTAGTAGATCAGTGGCTAAGTTCAGTTACAATGTGATAAAAACACAGACTTTCAAGAATAACAAATAATGATTGAAAAAATTGTAAATTTAAGAACATTGAAACATTAAACATCGAAAATCTCAAAAACCTTATTTTCCCTCAGAAATCAAAGAACGAGTCTGTCCTAGAACGCCAAGCGTTCTCCATGCCTGTCTTGTTACTCGTTCTTTGCTTCCTCTACTGCGCGCATATTCAGCTAAGACCCCTATTCATCTCGAAAACTAGGTAACGGAGGGATTGTGTTTTGGGGGCGTTTTGGTTGGGCTCTGATGTAGTTTCAAAAGTGACATAAGAGATTTCTGAAAAACAACAATACTCGTGTTTGGAGATCGCAGTTCGGCGGAAGTTTGTCTTGGGACCAGCCGTCACCCGCAGTCAACAATCACTCGATGCGTCCTAAGAACAAAGCGCGATCTCCTTGCGCGACGCTCAACAAAGCGCGAAGTCTTTTAGGGTCGCGTCAACAAGGTCCGATGTCTCATCGGGCTCCTCCTCGCTGCTTGTGTTCGGATGGTGAGGGGCGAGGAGGAGTCCGATGAGACATCGGACCTTGTTGACGCGACCCTAAAAGACTTCGCGCTTTGTTGAGCGTCGCACGGGGAGATCGCGCTTTGTCCTTAGGACGCATCGCACTTTTCGCGTACTCTGGAGGGTTTCGAGTAATAGATCAGTGGCTATAAGTCCAGTTAAAATGTGATAAACACACAGACTCTTTTAAAAAATCACAAAAGCTGTTGTTTTTTTGTTGTTTTTTTTATTTGAGAACCAAATACATTAGATTATGAAAATTTCAAAAAAATTAAAAAAAAAACTATCTTCACCTCAGGCCTCGGGTGGTCGAGTATTCGAACCCGCAATCAAAGCAATGTAAGATAGCCTAACTGGACATTGCGATTTCTCCACGCTGCGCCATTTTCGAGGCTTACTCGTTTGCACGCGTAGGGTTGCGAGGAGAGCAGTCGAAAAGAAAACACGCTGATCAGTTGTCATCGCTATGATGCTCTGCTTTATATCAGCACGGAAGTGGCCATTTGCCTTCTCCACGGTCCTCGTGCGTGGACACGAGCCCCGATGAATAACCTGTGCGAACCGTCCGTCGTTCATCCTGCCGGCCTAATGCCTGGCCGCCAAGGCTGACTGTGTTTGACACAATTACTCCGAGGAGCAGGAGCAGAGCAGCCGGCACTGCAGGAGCTGTTCCAGCATCCAGCAGCAGCCGTCCTCCTATCGCGTGCAGGAAAGTGGCCGCAGAGCTCCGGCGCGCCCCGCAGAGACCCGCGCCGCGCCGAGCCCAGCACCCGCCTTGGACATGAGTCACCTAAACTCGACCTGACCTGGCCGCCCACTCAGACAGTAACGACTGAGACACAAATGTATCGTGGCACCATTTACCTGCACACCGCCGTCGCCGTCTTGTCCCGGAAAACACAATGGCGATGACGTGGCGCGTTCTGTAAATCCTGAAAATCCCCTTTGCGGTGCGCTGCTGCCCCCTCAAATAAATTTATCGTCTTCCCGAGTTCGCGCCTGCCCTGCCGCTGCGGCTGGTTCACACGGGGCTGATGGTGGCGGCCGCCGGCAGCCCCTGTCAACGGCGGGGTAGGCAAGCCTGCTGGCAGCCTGCTGGCAGCCTCATGGCAGCCTCATGGCAGCCTATGGCAGCCTCATGGCAGCCTATGGCAGCCTCATGGCAGCCTGCTGGCAGCCTGCTGGCAGCCTCATGGCAGCCTATGGCAGCCTTCTGGCGCCGCCGTGAGGGTTGCGTGCTCACAGGTTCTCCGTCTTGGGAACTCCGGGGAACTCTGATCTTTCGCACCCTACCCGAGGGCACCAGCCTGTGAAGAGCGTTCGAATTTATTTTTCCTACCTGCGTAGGAGAGCGCCTGTGAATGCTAGGGTAGGCCAGCCCGCACGACACAAGTGCGTGCACCAGTCGTGGTTGCCTACCGAGCAGGCGCTCACAGGACTGCTGGACCAGGGCTCCTGACCCGCGTTCAGCACGGACTCACGGCTAACACGGGTTTTATATCGCGGGAATGAGGTCCAGCAGATCGTCTTTATTTCCCATTTCCATGCGCGCTTTGCGTGCGCGGCCGTCGCTTTCCTTGTCTACGATGGCCGACGCCGACGCCGTGCCCGCGCCGCGCCCAAGGAGGACCGCCGTCTTGGAGGCAGCCTCACCGCCGAGGCCGCCGGCGGCGGGGCCGGGGTCGCGGCGCACCCCAAACGGGCAGCTGCAGCGGCGGCGGCACTCCCTCGTGGCCGCACCGGCGGCGCGCCGCACCGCGTCGCTTTGTGTGACGACGCCTTTATGACGGACATGTCACTCGACCGTAGCGCGGCCGCGGCACGCCGCGGAGCTGCCCGGCCGGCCCGGCCCAGCCCAGCGCGCACCGACCTTGTCGCGGTCCGCCGGTCTGACGGTCTAGTCCGCGCGGAGCCTGAATCCAGGGGACCTCGGCGCGGCACGGCGCGGGGGACCAGGACTAGACCACGCCGCACACATTGTCTGCGCACACAGCGTATGCAGCTGCCGCTGGCATGACATGGAGAGCCTCTCGGAGCTCATGAGCGCCAAACCGCAGCCATAAACTGCGTGCTGGCGTGTGTGCGGCGGGGCGGGGCGGGCCGGATCGGGCAGGGCCGCGCAGGGCAGCGCCGGACCAGCTTCCTAATGTGTGTTGCGACTCCGTCCATAAATCCCGTGACGCTATTTCGGTGCCCGCGGGGTCATGCGTGTGGGGCCAACCGAGTGTTTTGCACTGCGGGGTTAGGGTGGACGGTGGAGGAGTACTTTGCCTTCAGATTTTAAGCACGAGATTTTTTAAAATATTATTATAAAATTTTCTATTTTGTGTAAACAATCTGAACTTGAACGACAACAAAATAGTACGAAAATAAATCTGTTTTATGAAATGACTGAGTTTTCGGTGCTCATGTTCCGATCGGGAGCAGCAGCTGGGAGGACGGGGTTCGCCTGGCCAGCCTGGCTTTGCGTGCTCTGCTCTGTTGTGCGGGCGGCCGAGCCTCGGGCGCTGTGGCCGGAGCACAGCGGCCAGCGGCATCATCAGAGATGACCGGACCACACCGGACCGCCGGGCTTGACTAGTGGACCCGGCGGGGCTATCATGGCTCATCCTCGTACCTGCCGTGGGATCGCGTGGCGTGGCGTGGCGTGGTGTGTGGGTGGTCGCCGCGCTGGCCCTGGCCCACTTTGTGCGTTTATCACACCGCTGTGTCCAGCGGCAGCCCGACGCAGTTTATAAATATATATCACACAAACGTTGGCGGAAACCAGAACGCCCTGCTGTATAGGAGGCTGGCTGGCCAGCTGGGGCCCGGTCAAAAAAATTACTTCCCGCGCCGCGCATATGTGTAGCCCGTGCTCGAGCACCAGCGCAGCGCCGGCGCTCGAGGACGGTTATCGAGACGCAAAAGCACGTGGCGTCGCACGAGCCTCGAGGACAACCCCCGAGCAGTGCGTGTGTGTGTGTATATATATATGTGTGTGTGTGTGTGTGTCTGTGTGTTGAACTCCCTTGGCGGTGGCGAGACTCTAAATCAACTCCGACACACATCCCATCCGGTCCGCCGGGCCGAGGCCCCCAGGGGGGACCACGGGGGCCCCCGGGGGCCGGCACTAACACTGTTCCCCTCTCCCGCCCCCAGGAGGGGGGCTGCTAATATATTTATGAACGCTATAGGCGAGCGCTTTGCACGCTTTGCACGCTTTGCTGTCGTGCATCGCTCTGGGGGCGGCAATCAATTCCACATTTGGCAGTCCGAAAGGGTTATTATGTATTGGTAGCCGGGGGGAGGAAAAAATCGGGAGGACTTGATAGGCTCCCCGTGACAAGCCTAACGGACTTCTCGGCTCCCTCAATATTGAAGCCAGCAAAATTCATCGATTATTTATGTCCAGCAGTCAACACAAATTACATAAAATGACGGTGGACCTCATATTAATTTTCTTTTTAGAACTTCTTTTTCCCCGCCATGGTTGTTTGTGTGCCGTTGCTTCTAGGACGACTTTGGGAGCCCATTACCACCGACACAACACCAAGCGCACCAGTGCACGCCGCAGGATGTGCGGGTCCTCCAGGACCTGACCTCCGGGACCTCCGGGTCTCCTCCGGGTCCCGTCCGCAGGACTCCTGTCCTCGCATGGCCTCCGCCGCGGCACGGCCGGCCCGCAATTAAGGAACCGACGTGTGTCGCGTTTAAAGACGGAGCCGGAAGCCGCGTGGCGCCGCGTGACACCACCAGCCACACAATGAGCGGAACTCTGAAAATGGCGCCAATTTTGAAATGGAAGACGCGCGTAGGGGGCAAAAAAGGTGCGTGCATGTGGACTGTTGGTCCCGCATGTCACGGCCGACCGCCGTCTGGCGGGGGAGCGACACACAAGGCGGCGGTGTGCCGCAGGGAGACCAAGCTGTGCTGAGCGGTGCTGAGCGGTGCTGAGCTGTGCTGAGCAGTGCTGAGCTGAGCTGAGCGGTGCTGTGCTGTGCTGAGCTGTGCTGAGCGGCGCTGAGCTGAGCTGTGCTGAGCTGTGCTGAGCTGTGCTGAGCTGTGCTGAGCGGTGCTGAGCTGAGCTGTGCTGAGCTGAGCTGAGCTCGGCGACCCGCGCGATTTGAATTTCCCGCCCTGTCTGCGCCGCGCCCTCTCTCCTGTCACTGGGCGCGTGATCCGATTGCACGGGCCGGGACCGCTGCTGAGAGAAGAGGGCACTGGGCATTGAGCGTGTTGTAGCTGTTGCCCCTCGGATGTCAAAGCCAGGAAGCATTGTTCACAGCAGCGGACGTTTGCTTTCGCCTCGTTGGCGGGGACAGGCCGGGGGCGGGCCGGGGGCGGGCCGGGGGTGGGCCAGGGGCGGGCCGGGGGCGGGCCGGGGGCGGAGGGGCTGAAGCGATAATCCGAGCCCACTCTATCACTCTCTGTCCCGGAAGGACGAAATATCGAGTCCCAGTCCCAGGCAGGGCCGCGGGCCGCGCTGCCGCGTTGGGGCCGACCGTACGACCGCCGATAGAGGATAGAGGATAGAGGCCGCGATGATTACCGCAATAACGCGATAGGCCTTGGCCTCGGCGACGGCCTCGGCGACGGCCTCACCGGCGGCCTCGGCCTCGGCCTCGGCCTGCATCCCTCCGCCATCAAGTTATTGTCCGCCGTCACACGACCCCCGCGCCCGCCCCTCTTGGAGTTATCGAACGTATTGCCGTATTGAGTTCCATTACCCTTTCGCAGACGCCCGCACGCCCACACACACGCACACACACACACACACACACACACACACACACACGCGCGCGCGCGCGCGCGCCTGCTGAAATACTGCAAAGTGACCGACCCGTCCAGTACTCCCAATGCGCTCGGTTGGCCACAGTGGCCCTGGGGCTCTGCCAGGGTGGCGGTGCTGGCGGTGCCTAACCACCCTCCGTCGCCTAGTCCCTCTCCCTCTGACAGTCACTGATGATCCACTTTTGGCGGCGGAACAGAGACGTCAGAGAGGGTGGCCTCGTTCTCACTCTTCCACGCTAACGCATTCATTTCCGCAGCAGGACGGGGAGGGCGATCCAGGAAAGAAAATGAGGAATAGTCGCGGGGAAGTGTCGCGGCCGTAACGAGAGTGTCAAAGTGGTCAGACATTCATAAGAGTGTGGGAGCGCTGGGAGCGCGCTGCCAGCACAGCGCCCATACCAACGCTCGCACACAAGTTTCTCATTCTTTTTTCCCCTCTTCCTCTTCGGTGTCGGCACTTTTTAGATGGAGAGGTTCGGCGGTGTGCAAACCAGAGTGCATCCATCCGCCCGCCCGCCGAGAGGAAACGCGGTGCTGCGGTGACGTACGTGTGCCTGGATTGGGGCTGGGGCTGGGGCGGGACCAGAGGAGGTAGGATTCCCAAAGGATTTCCCCGGGACGAGGACAGGAGACTGCCGCCGTTGGCGCTGCCGAGGTCGCGCTAAAGAAATCACGGTTCCTGACGGCCGACGACGGGGACGTTTTACGCGGGCAGCATCGTGGCGGGCAGGATGGGCTGGCCGCGGGCGACGTGGACCGCGAGGCACGGCGGAAAACCGAGGAGTACACCGCATGCTAAAGTCATTGTACACCCAACAGAACAGTCTCATGTTCAGTCACTTCCAGTCCCTTCCCAATCATTCCAACCAACAGACACCAAAATGATTCCGGAAAAAATTCAGCGAGAAAAAGCGCCTGATGGCATGTTTGACCGTTGGTGACAAAACCTATGTCGTCCCGGCTTCCGCCAGGACCCCTGCCTTCAACTTCGGTGATCTTACGGGAACCGGTGCTTTACGGCTGCTAGTTGGCCCCGGGACACAGCACTAGAACCCGCTATACCCGGCTTGCGCCGGACGGATCTCCCGGCAACCCCTAGCCCGCGCCAATGCGCGAGGCCCCCTCCGCTAACCACGGCCTCCGGGACTCCATCATACTGTAGTGCCCTTCAACCGCAGTCTGGTTTGGCCCCACTCATCGTGGGAGTCCGCCCCTGCGAAGATTTGGGGGACATAGGTTCCCTTCGTACACGGCCGAAGCCGCTGTACTCTACTCGCTACGTACCGAGTAGCGGCATGTCCGCACCTGCCAGATTCAGAGAGAGGAAAACAGAAGCTTCGAACCCTAGAAGCTCCCGTACATCCCCCGAGTCTCCCCCCGGGATTGCTCCCGAGGCACAGAACGCCCCCCCGGGCGGGACCCTCGAATCTAGGGAATCGAACCTAAGACCCTCGGGACCGGGGGTTTGTGCCGGCGGCGCCTTAGCCCGCACGGTCGCTTGGACAGCCATACCGATGCCGCGTTCGGAAGTATATTTCAGCCACTGTCCTCCGAGCTCTGTCACAAGAAAAAGTTGCACGACTGGCAAGATTTGAACCACGGACCCGGACCTGTCAGTCGCCGAACGGCCCGCTAACCCTTGCGGCTATCAAGCCACGATGCTAAGGGTCGCGCGCTTCTGGCACTCAAGCTCCACAGAGCAGAGCTGAACGTCGCGCAAAAATTTAGAGGCGGAGGCAAGATTTGAACCCGGGACAGTCCGTTAGAGAACTTGCGCCTCAACCGGTACGTCTAACGTGCCACGACACATTTCGCCCGAAGCTTCCTATACTGTAGCATCTGTCCTCAAAGCAGAACACGAAGAAAAATAACCTCGCTTTCCTGTCTCTTTCAGTATACCGTCCAGACTCTCTCTCCAGTCACATCCAGTCATTTGGTATTTCAGTCACCTCCCCTCGCGGAGGACCCATCCCCCAGCCTCCTCACGCCGACGAGACACCCCTTTAACTCGGCCTTGATCTAGTGCACGGCGCCGGGCCGCGGGCCGTGCCGGGCCCAGCACAATGCCTCACGTCGTGCCCCCCCCCCCCCCCCCCCGCCCTACCTCGGTGCACTTATGAGCATACAGACCACCGTATCGTCATCGGTCCTCAAGGCCGCCGCCTGCTGCTCTTTTTGTCGACCGAAACGGCGGAGTGTTTTTCTCATCCTGCGCTGCGCTGCACGCCCGCACACACACACACACACACACACACACACACACACACACACACACACACACCCGCCCCCATGCCATCCCCACCCCGTTCCACTGGCGGCCCGCGCCGAGGTCAAGTAGCAGCGGCGTGACACTGTCCAGGTCCAGGCCGGTGCCGTGTGTGTGTGTGTGTGTGTGTGTGTGTGTGTGTGTGTGTGTGTGTGTGTGCGCGCTGTGTACCCCGACCACCAACAGCACCCCAACTCAAACCGAACTTCCCCGGGCCGGCGCCGCGTTACTTGGCGCTGTCGCCGCGGGCCGGCCGCTTCTCATTTTCTCCCTCGTTACCGCGCGATAATGATGGCGATGTGTTGTTGTCTTTGCCTTGCCCCTGGCGGCTCTGCTTCGCCTTATCGCAGCAGGTCCCCATTAAGAATTTAAATTAACGTCCTCTATCTAAACGCGGCGAGGAATAATAGTTTTCTCAGCCAGGGAGGGTCCGTGGCCTAACTCTTCTCGGTATTTGAACTGAACCACCGCCGCGGCTCCGCGCGCTCTGCAGTGGACAGACACGCCTAACGGCCCGCGCAGCTGATGAGATGGCGGGGCGGAGCGCAGAGCGCCGAGCGTGGAGCCGGGGTGAGGAGGCGGGTCTGCTCTGCTCTGCCGAATAGTTCTCGCGGGGCTGATTCCGGCTGATTCAGGGAACGGCACGGCCACGGCACGGCCACGGCACGGCCACGGCACGGCCACGGCACGGCCACGGCACGGCCACGGCACGGCCACGGCACGGCCACGGCACGGCCACGGCACGGCCACGGCACGGCCACGGCACGGCCACGGCACGGCCACGGCACGGCCACGGCACGGCCACGGCACGGCCACGGCACGGCCACGGCACGGCCACGGCACGGCCACGGCACGGCCACGGCACGGCCACGGCACGGCCACGGCACGGCCACGGCACGGCCACGGCACGGCCACGGCACGGCCACGGCACGGCCACGGCACGGCCACGGCACGGCCACGGCACGGCCACGGCACGGCCACGGCACGGCCACGGCACGGCCACACACCCTTTACCGCGGCTAGCAGCGGCGGTAGCGGCAGCAGTGTGCCCGGAATATCATTCAGGTGGAGGAAAGGTGGGGGGGGGGGGTCCTGCCTGCCGAGTAGACTTCTTGGGATGCATCCGGGCGACTCACGGCGCAGGTGGGGGGGGGGGGGGCATGGCGTGACGACGAGACCAGGAGCAGCAGGAGCAAGGCCCTACGTGCCTGCAGGGGCAGCCCCCCGCACACGCGCACATACACGCACGCACGTCGTGATGTGGCCGTGACTGAACACCGCGGAGACAAAACGGGAGCACGGCGATGACGTCGGCGTTTTGATCTGCCCCCCCCCCTCCCCCTCCCCTCGCCCGACAGAGGATCTTTCCCTTTTCCATGGCTGCGCGCCATGATTTTAAGTACCCGACATTTTTCGGGTAAAGCTCCTTGACTTATTAAATTGGAAACCATGAATTTTTCTTTCCGAGCTGCTTTTGCGCGTCATAATTTCTGGGATGGGTGCTCTCGTCGACTTTCTTCCCTGCTGCCCCTCTGGAAAGTGTCGGTGCCGTCTCTCTATAGCAGCCATCGGCGTCGTTTGGCAGAGGGCCACACGTCGAGTCCGCAGAAAAAGCGGTCGAAGGTACCGAGGTGCCACTGTGCTGCCCGAGTCGCCCCGCCCCGCCCCGCCCCGCCCCTCACCTCAACTCCCGGCCGGGGCCTCGTCACCCGTCTGGCCTTCCACCCCTTAACGAAAGTAAAATCGGATCTCCCTTGTTTCCGGGGCTCCGGCTACCCATTTAATTAATTACCCGGCAGGAAAGTGCCAAGAATCGAGGGCACCGCGCCGTCGTCCCGAGTCCAAACTCGGCGATCAGACTCGTGGCTCACTCGCTACTTAAAGCTATCATCCTCCCCCGCGCGCCGCCAGTGCGCCAGTGTTGCCCCTGCCCCGCGCTGCCCTGCCCTGCCCCCGGCCCCTTCCCCTCTCTAACGGCGCATTTTAAAAGTTGCTTTCCTCGCCGAAGCAAAGTTGCTGGTGGGATTCCACAACTTCCACAACTGGCTGCCTCTCTCGGCTGCTGCTGATGTGCCGCTGCTCCTGCGCTGCCTGCGCTCCGGGTAGCCCCCCCACCGTGCCACCGACATTGTAAACAGTGCGAAAACGTTTCTTTCCCCGGGTGTGTATCGAGCAAATTCCTCCAGCAGCACGACCCTACCCTACCGACCCGTCCTTTCGATCCCTCTGGGACGTCCCGTCCCGTCCCGGCTCGGCTCGGCCCGGTTCCGGCTTCGCGATGCAAACGCCCCCTCCCCGACTCCCCCCGAAGCCATTATTCCGCTCATTTACAGGCATGGGCCAGGCCGGGCCATTTTATACAGACAAAGTTGTATCCGCACCACTCTGTCCCTGTCTCGCTCTCACCCCCGACCCGGGGCCCGGGGGCCCACTAGTGCGACGGAGACAACAGAGCGGCGGCGACGATCGCGCGCGGCAACAGCGGCGGGGGACCATCTTGAATTCCCACGGCGCCGTGATAAGGCCGGGGAGGTAGGCCACCAGCGCCGACCCACCGGGAGGGCCGGGGGAGAGGTTTATCCCGACCCCCTCCCCCTCAATGCCCTCCCCTCCCCTCCGAGGCCCGGCGCGTGCCTGACGCGTGTGCGGGAGCCTGCCCCTGCTCCACGCCCCGGGCGCCGGGCGGGAGCAAACGCTTCGCCACTTGTCGCCGGAGCGTGTCGCGGAAAGGCCACAATCGATTTACGAGGAAAAAGTGGCGTCGTCATGGCGGGAGCGGCAGGCGGCGGCAGGCAGGGCAGGACAGGCGCGGCATCCACAGGAAACAGCCCCGCTGCTGTGTACCGCACAATCATGCACAACTTGGCACAATTTCACACTCCACTAACTTGGAGCGGAACATAAGAGCACGCAGAGCAATTCTCATCAACGCGTCGAAATTAGATATTTAAAAAGACCGGTAAGATTCAATCTTACGGTAAGGTACGGAAAGATTGGTAAGTTACGGGTATTTTTGGTAATAATGAGAAAGATTGATTTACAGCGGGTATTTGTTTGTGTTTCTACGTTTTTCCACGTAACAGTAGTCAATCAGAGTCAATCCTGGCAATTCTTGATGTGCTAGAACACTTCAGACGTTTCATCACTTGAAATATAGGTTTCTGTCAAAATTAAGGATTGAGTATGGCTACGGTTGTCTTCTAGCGAGAAGTCAGATAATTGCTTGAACATGCAAAAATAATAATGAAGGATGCGTTTTAGAGTAGATTCAGCCTTTGCAGTGACGGCAAGGACCAAAAAGTGCCCTTTTCACTACTTGGAACAGCAAGCACAGCTAATTTTCAGAGTTTTGCAAGTCTGAATATTACCGAATTTTTCGAGGCCGGGCAATATTACCGTAAGTAACGGTAACTTACCGAATCTTACCGGTAATATTACCGGCCTTTAAATCCCTAGTCGAAATGCAAATCAGCGGCCGTCGTCTGCGAGCTGAGACACCAGCGAGGTGCGACGCCGGGCGCCGCCTGCCAATGGCAGGGTAGGCCAGCCCGCACGACGCGCGTGCGTGCAGAAGTCGGGGCTGCCTACCCAGCGGGCGCCGTGCAGGTACTTCACCGGACGACCCTTGTTCCACCCCAAGTGGTGCTCCCCGCCTGCGCACGCGCCGCCACGCGCCGCCACGCGCCGCCATGACGCGTGACGCGTGTGGCGTGGCGGACGTTAACTCCGCCGCGCGAGTCGTCACCGCGCCTCTCAACAGAGAACAGAACGGCGGCCGGCTGCCTAATTGCGGCGCCAATTGCCCCCGGAGAACCGGCGGCTGGCGGACACAGACCGCGGCGCCCCGCGTCTCCTCTCCTCTCTACCGGAACACCTTACTCCTCGCCTCAGATTACTATAACTTTCCTCTTGTTTCACAGAGGCACGGGAGCTAACTCTTCACCCCCACCCCACCCAGCCAGAATGTGACGCTGCTTGCTCCCTTCTTCTTGTGTGTGTGTGTGTGTGTGTGTGTGTGGATTTTTTTCTTTGCGCACGACCACGGCCAAGGCCTCCTCTTACTTTATCGTCAGCCCTACCGCCGTTAAACAACCCCAACGACCCCGCAGTGTGTTTACCACCCCCGGACCACCACCGACCGCTGCTGCTGCTGCTGCTGCTGCTGCTGCGACAGCGGTTTATTTTGTTTGGGGGCCACCATGAAATAGAGGGTGGCTGTTGACCGCTGACGACGGACTGAGTCGACTGAGTGCAGAGCCCGCTCTGTCTCCAACTGGTATTATCAGTATTATTGCTACCACGCTGTCCCCCCCCCCCCCCCCACCCATCTCCGAGATCATAGCTCCGTTGGTGCTCATCCCGACGGTGTGTCTGTTTTCAGGTGCTCGTGGTGGTGGGAGTGCTGCTGACTTCGACGGCGACCTCAGCGGCCTCGTTGGCGGCCTCGGCGGCGGCGGCCTCGGCCGGCGCTGAGCAGCAGGCGGCCGCCAGCAGCGCGGAGGAGACGACGCTGGACAAGGCGACGCGCGCCAAGAAGGACGCAGGTGAGTCAGTGAGCGAGAGGGAGGGAGAGACAGACAGAGATTTGATTGAATTCATGAAGTTAAATTTAATAAATAAAAAGAGAGAGAGAGGTTTAATTTGATTGGATTCATTAAATTAAGAGAGAAAAGGCAACCGGCACTCGCTGGTCTGGAAGTCTGTATTAGAGCCCCCGGGTCACCCGTCAGACTTCAGTCCGTGGTTCAAATACGCCGCCTCTTGAGCCGCTGAGTTCGGCGGGGCGGAGGGCAGGGCGGAAGTCGTCGCGCTGCTGTGGCAGAACTCGGCAGGACCGTAGGACAGGTGTGTGTGTGTAATCAGCGGACTACTGTCACCACGTGCGCCAACGGCAGCGCGGCCGTTGGCGTGACCGGATCCATGACCGACACACACACCAACACACACACACTGAATAGTATACGCCATTTTTTTCTGAGCTCCCAACGTCAAAGAGAGGACTGTGTTGCAAAAATCGCTGCGCATAACGGGATTCATAGCTGCCACGAGGACGCTCTCTCTCTCTCTCTCTCTCTCTCTCTCTCTCTCTCTCTCTCTCTCTCTCTCTCTCTCTCTCTCTCTCTCTCTCTCTCTCTCTCTCTCTCTCTCGACATATTTTTATTCTTATTTTTCGCAAAGCCCTCGGCGCGCAACAAGCAGGACTCGGTTCGACGACCCTCTCCCCCCCCCCCCCCCCCCCCCCCATCCCGGGACTCCTCCAGCCGCCGCCGGCGGGGGTCAGGGGCGGACGCGGCCACGGGCTATCATGTCTCCCAATATTGACAGTATCGTATCGGGTAGCGGTGGATGTTAACAGCGCAAAGGACTCGCACGACTCCAGCCGCTCCAGCCCCGAGCTGAGCCGCCCGTCGTGCGTTGGTTTTCACGGTCAAAGAAAAAAATACCCCCCCCCCATCCCCCCTCCTTTCCTTCGGTGTTCGAATACCCATTATCTGTCCCCTCCTCGATATCCTCTGGAAGTCACTGCCATAATCGGTCCCTGCACTGCTCTAGATGTGTGCCTCTCTTTATACATAGTATTCCAACCTCTGCAGCCTTGACGCACCAGCTTTTTCTTCTTTTTCTCTAGGACAGCAGTGGTGCATGCCTTCCGCTTCCGCTCTCCCTATAGGAACCAGGTCTCTGCCCCCTGTTGGGCACGCTAAGCCCCCCCCCCCCACTCTTCCACACAGAGATATGCGGAGGAATACATTCCGGGGGGGGGGGGACTTCGGTGCTGATTCCGAATTTTGCTTTTTTTGCTTTGTTCTTTTTTTTACGGCCACCGTTATGTGGGAGGCAACAACACATCGCTGGTGTTTGCCGACCACCCTCATGAATCGATGCTTACCCTCCTCCATAATAACCCTTTTTTATGCAACGGCTCTTTTGCTCGTTTTCCGCTTAACTTCGCGAGTGCAGTTTTTTCTCTCCCGATATATTTGTCGCATTGTCAATGTTTGGAGCCCATATGAGGGTGCGCTAAGCCAACTACAGTCCGAGTTTCACAACCACCCTCTGGTGTGTTTCAGGCTACCCCTACGGCGGCTACGGAGGCTACAACTCGGGCTACTACTACAACCGGCCGGGCTACAACGCCTACCCGACGGGGCCGACGACGGGCTACAACGCTGGCTTCTACTCCTCGGACCTGGCACGGTCCTACCCGGCCAGCAGCTACAACCAGTACGACCCCCGGTACGGCTACCAGGGCGGCTACCAGGGTGGCTACCAGGGCGGCTACCAGGGTGGCTACCAAGGCGGCTACCAAGGCGGCTACCAGGGCGGCTACTACCAGGACGGCCGGTACAACGCCTACAACCGCGGCTACAACGCATACCCGACTGCCGCTGGCGCCGGCTACAACGGCTACGGCGGCTACGGCTACGACGCCAGGACAGCGGGCTACGGAGGCGCCGCCGGCAGCCGCTACCCGTACGAGGACCGCTTCTACAGCAACTACCCCTACAACAGTAACTACCCCTACAACAGCTACAACCGCTACCCCACCGACTACAACCGGAGAAACTACTACGACAACCGTTACGACAACCGACTGTATCCGGCGTCTGGCCTCGGCTACAACGCTGGCTACAACACCGGCTACAACTACAACAGCGGCGCCGCCGGCAGCTACCCCAACTACCCCATAACGCAGGAGTACTACTACACACCCTCGGCCAGCAACAACGTGTACAGCACGGCGGGCTACAACAGCCGCTACCTGAAGAAGCGCGACGGCAAGGAGTCCTCCGCCGCCTCTCCCAGCTCGGGTCCCACCCCGGCCACGCCAGTGGCGTAGGCGCCGCCCAGCCCCCGGCCACCAGGACCCGCACCAACACCGTCACCACCACCACCACCACCATCTCTCGTGCCTTTTCTACTTTTGTATGTTCTCTCGGACGACAATAAACTCCTACTAACACAACTAGATTGAAGAGCAGCACCCTGCAACCATTTCTTTTTCTTTTTCTTCACGGATATTGTGTCATACCTACCCAAGGAGAATGGAGTGATAGGATTCGAGGGGAGTTCCAGAGCAAACAGAGCACATTTAAAAAGATGAACCCCCTTTATTCCAGGGAGAAGAGGAACATGAAGTTGGATCTTGCATGTTGTCAGGAAACACTACACCGCAGGCCAGTAAAAAAAGTATAGACTTAAATAATATTCCTCTCAAGAATCAGTCTTGTTCACGGGATGAAATCGTGTACACTTTCTGCATAGCAAATATTTTCTATGTGAGAATTGAGCACTTTTAACAATAAAGACACTATACACACCTCAGTTTACACAGTCCGTAAAAACAATTTGGCCAGTGAAACACCGATTTCAATGGCGGGGGGGGGGGGGGGTTGGCAAAGGTATGGGGAGCGACTTCTGGACTACCAACTCTACTCCAATTAATGCTCCGGAGAGACATAAATTGGTGCAAACAGTATGATCGGCACAAGAACGCAGTGTCTGGACGTGATGCTTGCGGACACAAGGGCGCTACAGCCGGCTACAACCCTGTCCCGGAGCAGGACACCACGCTAGCCAGCCTCCTAGAAGCAGAAGGCGCTGCAGCACTCGTTGAGCACCTCGCCCAGGGTGCAGAAGTCGCTCCCGGCGCGCCGTCATGGCTGGGCGTGGCCCTCGTGGATGAGGTCGTTGACCATGGTCTTAAGGTTGGAGCGCTCCGCCTCGAACGGGAAGGGCACGAAGGGGTGGAACTTGCGATCGGGCTCCTTGATAGTGTGGTAGACGGAGTACGGCGCGAAGGTGTCGGCGTCGTGGCCCTCGGCGTCGTCGTCCAACAGCTGACGCTGTTCGGCGTCGTCGCGGGCCTCGCGTTCCGCATCCCCCATGGCCAGGTACTCGGCGTCGGCGTTGTCGTCGTGGTCGCCGTCGCCGAGGAGTCGGCCCTGCACCTGCATAGGCTCCCCGCTGATGTAGCTGTGCACTGGGTTCCGGAACTCGAAGTAGGGTTCCCGCTGGCGGAGCTGCTGCTGCTGCTGCCGCTGCGGCTGCTTCCGGTGCCTGACCGGCTTCTTCCGCCGCGGTGGTCGGGCGCGCGGCCGGTGGAGACTGGCGAAGTTTGCCCGCTGCTGCTGCAGCTGCTGCTGCTGCTGCTGCAGCTGCTGCTGCTGCTGCAGCTTCTGCAGCTGCTGCTGCTGCCGCTGTTGCTTCTGGCATTTGTTGGCGGGCCTGACGGCGTTGAGAAGCGGCGACAGCAGCCCGCTGAGGAAGTCCTTCTGACTGCAGACGCTGCCGCGCATCGGGGCGGCGGCCACAACACTCGGCGTCTCGTCCGGGGTCTCGTACACCTCGTAGCTCTCCTCCTCCTTGAGCGAGTCCCGCCCCGCCGCGTCTACGTCGCTCTCGGCCGAGTCCTCCGCTGAGGCGCCCGGCCGCCTGTAGCCCTCCCTAGAGTCGTGGCCGTCCTCCGTGGCCACCACCTTGAAGCGGCCCGTGTAGGGGTCGTACTCGCGGACACGCGGCGCGGAGTGCACGTACTGGCCCTCGCCGGGAACGCCTACGATGCCGAGGTTGGGCTGCCGGGGGTCCCCGAGGACGGCGATGTCCGAGGCGGAGGCCGGCTTCACCTTCGGTCGACGCTGCCGTGCGGGCTCCCGGGCCCTAAGGGGTGGACGGTCCCGGTCCCGGAAGTAGCTCCCCGCCGCCACGAATCCGAACGGATCCGCCTCTTTGGCGGGGTGGTCGTCGGGGAGGCCGGCGGGGGCGGGCGGGCGGCGGTAGTGGCCGGCCAGGGGGTTGCCGTGGCTGAACGTGCTGGGCACCTTGACGTTGCCGAACGGGAAGCTCCGGAACGTGGGTCCCGTGAAGGGCAGCCGCTCGTCGTGGGCCTCCTCGCCGCTCTGCGCGGATGCCTGCGTGGACGGAGAGCTCTGCGGAAGCAAGTTGACGACGTGCACCGACTGCCGTGTGCGCTCCCTGTACGCGCTGCTGCGGGGGTGCGGCTGCACCTGCATGAAGTACGAGTACGACGACGGCGTCCCCGTCAGCCCCGGGTACGACCCCAGGCGACCGGGCCGCGACCTGGACGCGAACGTCGACCTCGTATTGCTCGGCGTCAGCGATCGGTGGAGGTACGCCGAGGACGAGGCGGAGGCCTCTGCCTGCATAGGCGCCGACATGGACGTCGTGGACGCCGTGGGCCGCGGTGTCGGCGCGGCCGGGAAGACGTAGCCGTTGAGGTCCAGGTGCACTGGGGACGCTGCGCACAGGGCAGAGAGTCAAGATCCGGGCACCATCGACTCTACGGCATCACATATGAGATGAGTTTTTTTTTGTTGAATTTGTAAAAATCTATGAATATGGATGTTTTCTAAAATAAATAAAAGAAAAGACCGGAAGGAACGGTCAACGCAGACTGTAGCAGGATCATACCCGGCAGCGTTCTGTTCTCCAGCGCGAGGGCCGGCGCCGGGACCACTGGGACCCAGGGCGCGGCGTCGTGGTAGGAGGCGCTGGTGCGGTACTCGTGCGCGCCGCCGCTGCGGGCCCCGGTATGGACCTCGCTGTGGTGGCCGCTGACAGCGGACCACCCCCTTACCGACGGCAGCACCGCGGCCACGGCCAGCACCTGCAGCATGACAACGGGATCATCAGGCGGAGCCACGGGCCACACCATGAGCTACACACAATATGACGTATGACGCTGACTCCGAGATTGCGACGTCTACAAAAGCACGCTAAAATGTGTTCCGTTGTTCGGCCAGCACCGGTCAGTGTCGCCGCCGCAGTTTCGGGACCTTGACTCCTTGGCCTGCGGCGGCGTCTGGAGGTGCCGTGCTGAGCTGCTGCGGCTGCGGCTGCGGCTGCGGCTGCGGCTGCGGCTGCGGCAGCGGCTGCCGTCCACTGCCGTCAGGGGAGGCGGGAGACGCCCCACGTCCGATCACCGAAAGCAACAGTCACTTCCGGGCGGCCGGGGCGCCAGGGCAGGCACCAGCTGATAATGGCGGCGGTAATGAGTGGCCAGTGGCCAGGCGCCGGGCCCGGCAGGGCAGGGCAGGGCAGGACAGGGCAGTGCAGGCCACTGTCACTTTCTTTCGTCCACCGCAGGACGCAGGACAAAAAAAAATGAAGAAATAAATGGGAGGGACTTGCGCAAAATCACGAGGCGTCACAGCACCGCTGCTGCCCTTTTATTTCGCCTAGTTCTGTCGGCTTGATTAGAATAAGGTCAGATTGCGCAACGAGAGAAGGAAGGCGATGCCCGAGATAAAGGAGGCGTGCGGGACCCCCCCCCCCCCCCTCCTCAGATCGGAGATGAATTTCCACCGTTTCAGTTTACGCTGTAACGTGTCAACCCGTGTGGAACGGATTGTGGTATACTTGTCGTACTTTTGGCGTTTCTTGAACGCCAAACATGCGTGAAATTAACACCATAGAAAAACAGCAAAAGTACGCCAAATCAATGGCAAATGCAGTTGGCGTAGGTTTCATGTTAATGTGGCATCCTTTTGGTAATAAATCTGTTGAATTTTCCGCCAAAAAGACGCCAAAAGTACGCCAAACGCAAAAAATGTTCGGCGCCATCCGTATTCGTCCCTGCCTATGCAAGTCCGACTTGAACGACGCCCCAGTGCGCTCGGCCACAGCGACACTGAGAGGGAGGGAGGGGAGGCGGGCGATCAATTCAAGAGCCGTCTCCGTTGGAACTCCGGTCCCTGTCGAACATTGTCAGCCGCCCCCCTCCCTCCCTCCCAGTGTCGCTGTGGCCGAGCGCACTGGGGCGTCTTTCAAGTCGGACTTGCATAGGCAGGGACGAACACGGACGGCGCCGAACATTTTTGGCGTGTGGCCAAAGCGTTTGGCGTACTTTTGGCGTCTTTTTGGCGGAAAATTCAACAGATTTTTTACCAAAAGGACTCCACATTAACATGAAACCTACGCCAAACTGCATTTGCCATTGATTTGGCGTATTTTTGCTGTTTTTCTATGGTGTTAATTTCACGTATGTTTGGCGTTTAAGAAACGCCAAAAGTACAACGAATAAACCAAAATCCGTTCCACACACGGGAAATTATGCCGGCTCGGATCTTACCGGCAGCGCCAGGCAGCACCGGCGGGGCGTCATTGCGTGCGTGTGTGTGTCACGTCGATGTCGATGGTGTGTGTGCCGGCACTCCGATTGGACGCCAGCTCAGCCCATTTCCAGCCGAGCAGACTTCAAAGTTCCGTGGAACGCCGCCGCGCCGCTACTCCCATGAACATTATTCAGTCCTCATTCGCCGGCTCACTCATGTTCACATCACAAGCACACACACACACACACACACACACATGCGCGCACTGGTCACACGCCCGGCCGCACACGTCCGCGCACACACACAAACACGCACACGCGGACACGCACGAGCACACGAAGGTGTCAACGAGAGGCGACGACGGCAACGATCCGCAGCTCCCCGGGCGCGGCGACGCACTGCAACTAGTCGACGGGGGCTGCCGGGCGCCGTTTATAGCCTTTGCCACCGCCTTTGCCTTTCTCCCCCGGCGCCGCCCGGTCCGGCGCAGTCCTAGGTCCGGGACACGAAAACAAACCATTACCCCTGCTGCACCACTTCTTCAGCAGAAAATCCCTCGGTGGGCGCGCAGGCGGAAGGCGGCAATTGGTCTCGCGGACGGGACGCCGGGGGGCTTCGGGGGACTGCGGGGGGCTGTGGGGGGGTGCGGGGGGCTGCGGGGGAGGGCGGGGGGCTGTGGGAGGGTGCGGGGGTTGCGGGGGAGGGCGGGGGAGGGCTGTCGTGCCGCGGCCCCCGACGACGAGTGTTGCACAACCCGCGGCGGATAGCGCGGAGTGTGTCACCCCTCACCTCACCCGTGGCCCGAGCCGTGGGGGAATCAAAACGCGCAATTGACCGTGGACAGTTATGCTTTCCTTCTCGGCGCCACGCCGCGTCGCACCCATTTCTCCACGGGCGTGCGCCGCCTGCACCACGGCGCGTTCCGCCCGTGTAACGTCATGTACGTGCCCCCGCCGTGCCCGCCGTGCCGTTGTGGACACTGCGTCTGTCTGTGACGTGTCGCAACCGCGCGCACGGCTGGCCTGCGGCCCTCGGCCCGCGGCGGGCCCCCGGCGTGAGTTACAAACATTTCCCGGGTCAAGTTCAAGTTCTTCCGGCGACGCCGAGCGCCTGCAAGTGCCAGGGTAGGCCAGCCCGCACGACACGCGTGCGAGCAAGCGTCGGATTTGCCTATCCACCAGGCGCTATGGGCGCGGCCGGGACGCGCAGCCGGAGCCGCGTAACCCGCGGCGCCGCATCCACTTAGCGAGCGGAGCGGAGCGGTTAGGTTACCGCGGCCAGTTCGAAAGCTCCAGCACTGCGGCTGCCGGCGGCTTCCGAAGCCCCCATTAGGCCGCGTTCGTCGATTTGACAAACGAGGCGCGTCTGATTGTGACGCCCCCATAAAGTTTCCGCGTCCTGCTGCGCGACGCCAAGGGCCAAGGGTGGTCGGGAGGCCGGGCCGGTCCCAGGTAGAAGAGCCTCAGACGAATTTACATCCAGTTATGTTTCAACTTTATTCATGTTTTCGATTCCAGTCATTAATTACGGAGGCCGCGCCAAGTTCTCTACGCTGGTGTGTTGAATAAAGTTTGAAATGGTTCTTTTTTTTTTCGCGGGATTTCATTTTTTTTCTCCTCGGCTCTCTTGCTCTACTCTGCGTTGCGTTGGTGGGGCCTAGCGCTCGAACTGCGAATAGTGTGAAGCCAGCGCAGCGCGGCGCAGATGATACCGTATTCACAGCGTGCGGATCGGCGCGCGACAACAACTAGTGCACAAGCGGCCGGGGGGGGGGGGGGGGGGGCAACCACTACACATTACACGTGTGGGAGTGGGTAACGTGCGGAGCCCCCGCCGTGGCACTCAGAAACTGGAGCATTTACAGGGACTGCATGCCACTGCCGATTTCGATATTTTCCCCTGGACAGTTTCGACTCGCAATGTTTTTTTGCCTCTTTTAATTAAAAAAAAATTACCATGAAAGCTGATGAAAGCAGATGATGACCCGTTTTTATGTACTCGAACTTGTATTGTACACCAGGTGTATCATTGGCCCCGGGCAGTTTCGGTTTTAGGCAGTCCCGCAAAACACTATCTCCGTCTCTTTCTGGCTCGGCCAGACGCGTGAGACAGAAAGAAACGGAGAGAGTGCTTTGCGGGACTGCCTAAAAGCGAAACTGCCCGGGGCCCATGATACACCTGGTATTAAATCCCTCGGACTCGGAGCGCTGACGGCCGGGGCGCCACGCCTGGATCCTACGCCGGAGCGCTGCAGTGGCAGTGGTGCCGTCAGGGACGGTACCCCCCCCCCCCTTTCCCCTCCCCGCTTCCCACCGTGGGAAGCGCTGCGTCTGCCGCCGGCGCCGGACGGCACGGCCACAGCGCACCAGGCCGACATGTTATTCCTCTTCACTTGTGTATCGCAATGTGTCCCGGCTCTGAGCTATTTTCACAGTCACACGCCCACAGGCCCGCTACGACTAGCATAGGCGCATGGGCATTTTTTGTTTTGTTTCTTTAATTTTTCATTTTTTTAAGAGGTTTCTTGGATGGTTCTTCTGACAGTGTTCGATGATCGAATCCCCCAAAAAGTTGAACAAAGATCGATGTGATTCAATTTGGAAACGTGTATAGGTGGGATTTGGGAGGGAGGGACATGAGTTAGGCCTACCAGGGCGCCTCTGCCTCTCCACCCGAGAGCATGTGGGACTCTTTGAACACCGGGACCAAAGGGCTACCAGACCCTGAGCGGAGGAAAAGCTATCAGAGTTTTCGATCAGACCTGAGCTATCAGAATATTTCTGATGGATTTTCGCGCACTTCTGATAGCATTGGCCCGATGGAAAATTTCTGATAGCTGAAGCTCTGGAAGCTTGATAGTTAAGTCTCTGAAAGCAATATGCTGCTGATAGCATTGTCCAGAGCTCAAAATGTTATGATAGCATTTTATCAATGACGTTGTTAAGTTAGGAGTCGTACTAAAATCATATCATCATTAGGAAGTGAAAGGCGAGTTCTCATCAAATCCGTAGTAAAATTGAAATGGCCCTAGTAAGTTACCGTAGTCAACTGATATTGCATACCAAATTTCAACCAAAAATTTTATTGGTTTTATGGTCCCCTCGAAATCAAAGTTTTCAGAACATCCTGTTAGCGCTTTCTCTGAGAGCAGACTTCTGACGCTGAAAGCAAACTGCTTTCAGGCTATACCAGGAGAGCTATCAGCATAAGCTATCAGAGATCAGCATAGCTTTCAGAAATCAGAAAAGCTTATAAGAAACTGTTTTCATAAAATCAGAAAAGCTATCAGACAATCAGGAAAACTATCAGGTAATCAGAAAACCTATCAGGTAATGGAATCCGATCAGAAATTTCTGGAATTATCTGATAGGATTAACACCAGTGTCCGGCGCTGCCCGAAAGTTATTTCTGTTTTGTTTTTTTGAGACGTCCTTTTAGCCTGGTAAATACCAGGTATCATCAGAACTTGCCTCACTGCCCGAAACACAGCGCCCAACGAGACGAGGGGCCTGACCAGCCCCAGCGCGCGGACAGAGCGTTCAGCGAGGGCCAGCAGTTCTGCTCTGCGGGACGACAGTCGCTAGAGAACCGAGTGCAGAGCGCACTGCCGGTCTCCACCATGGCCGCATGGGTTAGCGGATCGGTCGGCGAACGTGAGAAGGTGAATTATTTTTTGACCCCGCTGCGAAACCGGTGGATGGTTGTTTGATGGTCTGGCCATGGATAGGCGTTATGTAGTTTGTGGACAGCCCCTGAACAGCACGCCCCCCCCCCCCCTCTCCACACTCCGCCCCCACCCCAGCGGCCCCACGCACTGCTCCCAGGTGTATGTTGGGCTGCACAGGCGCCCGGCGCCCGGCGGTCACGGCAGGTGTGGGAGGGATACGGGTTAAGTACAGCACACAAGCAGATACACGTACGATTCAATATCACATTTTATTTTTGAGAATCTTCTTTTTCTTTTTTTAGCAGTATGGCGTGATGATGGATCTGCGGTTAGCTGGCGCGGTAAAGTTCTTTTGTTCCCAGTTTGAATGGGACGGCCGGCGATCTGGCCGTGTCGTGTGGGTCTGCTGGCGCACATCCTGGGGCTTCCACTATTTGTAGCGATCTGCCAATCATAGTAAAGTCGGGTTGCCATGGGGTGAAACACTGACTGGATTCGAAACATAACGTTTGCTACCGTACGCTGCGCGAGCACCACTGTACTAACCTCCGTACGCAGGCGCGTACCGGGACACGCCGTAGTGGACTTGCTTCGCCTGTCCGCCCGGGAAGAAGGCCTGGTAGCCGGCTGCTCCGGGCTCGTCGATCATCATGTAGCCGAAGCCGTCGGGGCGGATGGTGCTGGGCGCTCCCTGGGGGCCCCCGAACCCGCGAGGTCCGCCGTAGCCGCCGTAGCCGCCGTAGCCTCCATAGCCACCAGATCCGTACTGGTATCGGCCTCCCCAGCCGCTGCCCCTGAAGCCGCTGCCGCCGCCCCAACCGCCGCCCCAACCGCCACTCCGGCCTCCCCACCCCCCGGATCCTCCCCACCCCCCGGATCCTCCCCAGCCTCCGGATCCTCCCCAGCCGCTGGAGCCTCCCCATCCGCCGGGTCTACCCCAACCACCGCTGCCGCCGTAGCCACCGTAAGGACTACGATTCCACCCGCCGTAGCCACCGCTGCCGCCCCAGCCGCCCCCGTAACCCCCGCGGTATCCACCCGGACCCCCGCCCCACCCGCTGCCTCCATACCCGCTACCTCCCCACCCGCTGCCACCCCATCCACTACCACCGTAACCACCCCTACCGTTCCAGCTCCTGTTCCAGGAGCTGCCACCGGGGCTTCCCCAGCCACCACCGCTGCCGCCCCAGCCACCGCCGCTGCTGCCCCAGCCGCTGCCGCCCCAGCCGCCGCCGCTACCGCCCCATCCGCCCCTGCCGTAGCCGTATCCGTTGGCGTAGCCGGTCTGCCTGCTTGGCCGGAGCAGCGCCACCGAACTCAGCGGGGCGTCCTTATCGAGGAAAACACCCTGCTCGGGGTGCTCCCCCAGGAGGTTCTTGAAGTCGTTGGCCTTCTTGTCGACGGCGTCCTCGGCGGCACTCGACAGGCTCGCCAACGCCAGCACGAGCACAACGCGGACGTCCATGGTCAGCTGCGCAAAACACGACTGCGTCGTCCTTACATCCGATAAGACATGGCCGTCGACGGCGACTCCGTCCCGTCCTCTCGTGGTCCTCACCTGCCGCCCGCTCTGCTTGTACTGCTCCAGACACGCCGGCTGACGCCCTCACGTCTCGCTGCCGACTGGAAGGGAAGGTCCGCCCGGCCGCCCACTATAAGCCCCGGCTCGGCTCAGCTCAGCTCAGCCGCTCAGCGCTCACACCCGCAACTAGTGGATTTATGTCTTCGGCGTGCGGCTGCCGCTGCCGCTGCCGCCGCTTCTCGCCTGCCGCCCGGCCCGAGCCCGAGGTGCCATGCCTGCCGTGATGCGTTTGCCGTACACGCGCAGCCGCGACCTTCGCGTACAATTTTGCTCAAATTCGTGTGGCTGACGCGCCGAGCGTCGGCTAGGAGTCGCCCCGCCTCTCCAGACACTACTCACACACACACACACACACACACACGCCCAATCGCACTCACACCATCACACACACAACACTTGTCGGCATCTTCCACGGCGGGGCTCCTGAAGTGCTTCTGATAGGCGCTGCATACCACCACCGAGCCGCAGCAGCGAATACATTGTACACACACACACACACACACACACATGCTGTGCAGCCTACTGTGTATCCGCGCGGGCGTCTCTATCGATGGTCGAAATTGCACTGCTCGTAAAAATTGTGTGCAGCCGGTATCACATTTCCCGGCACACGTGTGCCTCTCCCGAATAGACGAGGCAGACGAGAGCATATGGACGGGGGGCCTGAACTCCTGAACTCCACTCAGACTCCACCACGAACCGAACCATTCACGGCGGAAAGCGGAGTATACACACGCGCACTCCAAACTTTCTCTCTGCGCTCGCCCGGACGTGTGGAAAACCCAGGTTTTGCCTTCACAAAACCCGGAGGTACCGAGGGAGGGGATGCGGCACATGCCACTCACAAGGCAGGTCCCTACACACACCGTCAGCCCCCCCCCCCTTCCCCTTCCGCTGGGCACCCCTATGGCGCGTCAAAAGAGCGGTTGGTACACAAAGGGAATGTCAAAAGGGAGGGCGGGGGGCCCACTGGCGCAAAAGTAGTAAAGGAAATAAAAGCAAAATTTTCCCCTTTCTTTGATTTATTTCATTTGCAGACAGCAGCGTTTCTTCTTTATGTTTCCACGTTCCCCCGTCATTCGCACATGGTCGCCTCTTCGATAGGAAAAATCACCAACAGGAAATCTGGCGGTGGGTGGCCAAACTGGACCGGTGGTGGCTTCTGGCAGCTTCTGGAGAGCACGGCCGAGCAGAGCCGGCTAGAATTCGTCTTCCGCGTCGCTGAGGACCATCTCTGCTGACTCGGTGCCCATCTGGAGACAATCAAGCCATTGAACCATGTCGAATTAGTTTTCGTCCTAGTATCCGCAGGAACCTGCGGAATCGCACACATTTTTGCTTTCATGCGTTTGAGCGGTGACGGGGAGGGCCCTACAGAGGGGGAGGGGGGGGGGGCGAGTCAAAGCGGTGTCTGTCTGATCGGTGTCGCAGGGCACACTAATAGAGGTTTCCAATGAGACTTGGAAACGGAAATAGAAGAACAAAAACACTTCCAGACCGGAAACTCTCGAGGGCAGGTATGAGAAACTTGAATGGCGTTTTGAGTGAATTTGGAGGTTATCTGCCGTATATTTGGCACCGCCCTCGTGCATCAAAATGTCTCATACTCGATCGCCAGAGCTTCCGGGCTGGGAGTGTTTTTGTTCTTCAGCTTCCGCTTCTGAGCCTCGTTGGAAACCTTTATTGTGGCGCCTCGTGGGGCGGCCGGTGACGTCGGCAGCACCTCCAGCACGCCCCCAGGGTGCCCCGGGCTGCCCCGGGGTCCCCGTGCTGCCGGGGCACTGCGGCCAGGAAGAGAGTTACTTGAACTCGAACTCGAAACATGGACTCAGGCCGATGGTGTGATGAGCGCACAGCACCGCACAGCACCGCACAGCACACGCCACGCCACTTACATACGCGCAGGGGCCATAAAGCCCGGCGGCACGTACTCCCGGCTCTGCGGGGCACGTCCGCATGCGCGCGCACAGACATCGGCGCCTAGACGGGCCACAGCGATCGCCGCCCGCACAGCACCTCGTTGGCGAGATTTTCCTAAACCCTTCGTAGTTGTTGCCTCGGCCGTGGCTCGTGTCTGTACATCACTGTTTTGGGGCAGTGTCTATCGGCGCCGTGTTTGTTGCCGTGGCGCCGCCAACATCCGCCAATGAATAATCCCGCTCCCTGCTGCAGCTGCCGCGGCCCGGGCCTGCGGGCCGTCGCAGCTCATCCTGATGAACGCGAAGCACGGCTCAAACTAGGAGCGACGTTTGCGGCGCGCCTTCCCCTGACGACACGGTATAGGGCGAGGGGGTGGCCGAGGACGCAGTGCTCGCGTTGGAGCCGAGGGGGAAGAAATCCAGTCAGATTACCGCGAAGACAAGGTGCCCCGACGAGATGGCTCTGTATCTGAGCTGGCCACGGTCTGCGGGATGTTTTCGGCCACCCCTGGCAGCCCCCGGCCGCCCCCGGCTGCCCCCGGCCGCCCCCACCACCCCCACCACCCCCGCACGCACGCAAGGCTCCAAGGCTCACTGCCTGCCTTCCACGCCGCGAGGAATCTTTTGCCAACTAACTCAATTCCACAGGGGGCGCAGGGCGCGTAGCGTGCCATCTGGGCGACTTGAAATGTCCCTCCCTCCTCCCACTTTCCCTTCTGCCCCCTGCCCCATTTCCACTGGGATCCCCGATCTACGCTAGGGGAAGAAAACTGTCGAAGAAACTCTATGCTATACAATGGGGAAAAAGAGGGGAAGAAATGGTTGGTATTAGATTTGAACCCACCTCCTCGTAGTCCTGCTCCAGGGTGGCCAGGTCCTCCCGCGCCTCCTTGAACTCGCCCTCCTCCATGCCCTCGCTGACGTACCAGTGGACGAAGGCGCGCTTGTTGTACATGAGGTCGAACTTGTGGTTGAGCTTCTGCCAGGCCTCCTTGATGGCCGTGGTGTTAGATAGCATGGCGACCGAGCGTGGCACGGGGGCCAGATCGCCGCCGGGCACCACCTGCGGCGGCTGGTAGTTGAGTCCGACCTGGAAAGAATGGGAAATTCATGCGGGAGTTTGTTAGAACGAACTCCGTGCCGCGCCCGCGCTGCCACGAAGCGTGCAAACTCTGAGTTGAAGTGACTTCTTTAAAAAAAAAACACACCCAGGGATACTATCGCTTTTGTTTCTTTCGTGGATTTTTTTGCAGTGAGCTTCCTCGCCACACTGAGCACTATTCTGACAAAAAAATGGTATTTGAACCCGGACCCTCTAAAGGCTGCGTTGAGCTGCGGCGCCACGCTGCACTCGTTGGCCGTCGCGTGCGCAGACGCTCCCGATGCATTATTGATACAAACTAAACGCCTGGGTCGGCAGGCCTCCGCGTCGATCTAATTAACTTAACAAGCGGTGATAATCAATTTGTAGCGACACTCCAATTAATCAGCATATAAGAATGAATCATACATTTTTTATACGCGTTCCGTGAGAAACGGAGAGGTAAAGGGAGGAGGGGGAAGAAGTCCGTCATTGTTATCAAGTGGATCGCGGCGTTCATTAGTCCCCTCTCACTCACTCAGACGCACATTCCCACCCCAAAGTTAGCAAACAACGGAGATCCCGTTACGTAACACGCCCCCACGCACCTTGAAGCCCGTCGGGCACCAGTCCACGAAGCGCACGGCCTTCTTGTTCTTCATGTCGGAGATGGCGTCGTTGACGTCCTTGGGCACGACGTCGCCCCGGTACAGCAGGCAGCACGACATGTACTTGCCGTCCTTGGGGTCGCACTTGACCATCTGGTTGGAGGCCTCGAAGCACTCCGCCGTGATGTCAGCCACCGTCATGCTCTGGTGGAAGGCCTTGTCCGCCGACACGACGGGCGCGTACGTCGTCAGCGGGAAGTGGATGCGGGGGAAGGGCACTAGGTTGGTCTGGAACTCGGACAGGTCCACGTTGAGGGCGCCGTCGAAGCGCAGCGAGGCCGTGATGGACGACACCACCTGCAGAACAGAGGGCGGACGGTAAGTTCGATCGAATTTCGGTTAATTTTCCGATTAAATTTCGGTAAATTTGGTGCGAATTTCCCCCCTCGGCGACGACCCCTGCGCGAGATTTCTCATACTTGGCTGATGAGACGGTTGAGGTTGGTGTAGGCGGGCCGCTCGATGCTCAGCTTGCGCCGGCAGAGGTCATAGATGGCCTCGTTGTCCATCATGAAGCAGCAGTCCGCGGCCGCGATGGTGTTGTGCGTCGTCAGGATGGCGTTGTAAGGCTCCACCACCGCCGTCGACACCTGCGGTGGAGCCCACGCCCAGTGCTGTTGCTGTATTTTTTGACGCCCGAGTTCCCGGAGGTCTACATCGCGAGCACAGAATCGGTATTCGAGCCCACGACTGTCATTTCAAATAGTCCTATGGGTCAAATTAGGCGCCGAGAAAACGCGAGGTAGTGTCGATGTGAGAGGCTTTGGCAGAGCTGGACGACAGGTACCGGTTGGGTTGCCTGCCTGGCCGGCGGAGCCCAGGATCCGAAGGTCGTCCCTCTCCAGCGCCGCCACGCAGGCAACCCAACCGGCACGGGCGCGGTGTGGAAAGCCCTCTCCAGAGCCAGCATTCGAACCCGCGACTCGGATGGAACGGAGCACCGGCTCTGGTTCCCACTGACCTGGGGCGCAGGGTAGATGGCGAACTGCAGCTTGCTCTTTTTGGGGTAGTCCTGGCAGAGCCTCTCCAGCAGCAGCGTGGTGAAGCCGGAGCCAGTGCCGCCGCCGAACGAGTGGAAGAGCAGGAACCCCTAGCGGTGCACAGCAGAGCCAACAGAGCCATGGGATCAGTGCCGCCGCCGAACGAGTGGAAGAGCAGGAACCCCTAGCGGTGCACAGCAGAGCCAACAGAGCCATGGGATCAGTGCCGCCGCCGAACGAGTGGAAGAGCAGGAACCCCTAGCGGTGCACAGCAGAGCCAACAGAGCCATGGGATCAGTGCCGCCGCCGAACGAGTGGAAGAGCAGGAACCCCTAGCGGTGCACAGCAGAGCCAACAGAGCCATGGGATCAGTGCCGCCGCCGAACGAGTGGAAGAGCAGGAACCCCTAGCGGTGCACAGCAGAGCCAACAGAGCCATGGGATCAGTGCCGCCGCCGAACGAGTGGAAGAGCAGGAACCCCTAGCGGTGCACAGCAGAGCCAACAGAGCCATGGGATCAGTGCCGCCGCCGAACGAGTGGAAGAGCAGGAACCCCTAGCGGTGCACAGCAGAGCCAACAGAGCCATGGGATCAGTGCCGCCGCCGAACGAGTGGAAGAGCAGGAACCCCTAGCGGTGCACAGCAGAGCCAACAGAGCCATGGGATCAGTGCCGCCGCCGAACGAGTGGAAGAGCAGGAACCCCTAGCGGTGCACAGCAGAGCCAACAGAGCCATGGGATCAGTGCCGCCGCCGAACGAGTGGAAGAGCAGGAACCCCTAGCGGTGCACAGCAGAGCCAACAGAGCCATGGGATCAGTGCCGCCGCCGAACGAGTGGAAGAGCAGGAACCCCTAGCGGTGCACAGCAGAGCCAACAGAGCCATGGGATCAAACCCCTCCGCAGGAGGCAGCACAAACCGTCCGTCGTGCCGAGAGCGAGAGAGATTCTTGTTTTTTTGCGCGTTGAACAAGGGATATAGTGGGGCTGCGAAGTTACCAGCACTCTCGGCCAACAGCAGTAAAGACTCCCTTCTTATCGTCGTTATTTTGTTCGGAAGTGCAAAAAGAGAAACCGGCAAATTCTGATTAAATGAGCGAGCTGCATTTATAGAAAGGGAATGCCGTGAGGGTCAAAGAATCGGAAGCCGCGTTACCTGCAGGCTGTGGCACTGGTCGACCATCTTGCGCAAGCGGTCCATGACGGTGTCGATCATGTCCTTGCCGATGCTGTAGTGGCCGCGGGCGTAGTTGTTGGCGGCGTCCTCCTTGCCCGTGATGAGCTGCTCGGGGTGGAAGAGGCTCCGGTACGACCCCACGCGGACCTCGTCTGGGAAAAATACAATTGCGGCTAGTATTTGAACCCGTGTTGCGGGTTCAAGAAACGCGCCGGGCGGGTTCAAGTGCGGCTTCTTACCAACGACGGTGGGCTCGAGGTCCACGATGACAGCCCTGGGCACGTGCTTGCCGGCGCTGGTCTCGCAGAAGAAGGTGTCGCAGCCGGCCGAGTGAGGGTAGGCGAAGGGCACAGGTGAGCCGTAGGGCGCGAGGGACGAGCCGTAGGGCGCGCCCAGCAGGGACGGCGTCGGCGTGGCGGACGTGGTCGTCAGGTCCGAGCACGTCGCCGACGAATCAATGCCGCCGCCCCGCGACCCGGACGGCGAGATGCCGTGCTCGAGGCAGTACAGCTCCCAGCACGCGTTGCCCATCTGCACGCCAGCCTGGCCCACGTGGATCGAAAGGCACTCTCGCTGCGGGGGGCGCACAGTGAGGGGTTACCGGTCAAAAAAACACTTCCGGAGACACTGCAGCCGGTATTCGAACACTGGAACTCACCACCATCTTGACTGATTTTTCCTGTTTCGCCGATTTTCTTCAAGTTTACTATTTTTCTAAGATTACTTTTCTTTTTCGTTTTTTTTTCTTTAGAGGTTTAAGCCGAAATCTAAATCACTGGAAATTTTGAATGCCGGAGCCGAAAGGGTGTGTTGGTGGCGTCTGGGGGAACGTGGAACTGCGGCCGCGCCCTGCCGGCTGCCTCTGCTGCTGCTGTCTGCCTCTGCTGTTGCCCGGGGAACGCCGCCGCCCCGCCGGCACCGCCCCGCCCCGCCCCGCCGCCCGTGGGCTGTGAGCCGCGCATTGTAGACACGCCGCACCGCTAGTTTCTGTTGTTGTTGTTGTTTTTGGCCAGCACTCCTGTACCCCTGTACCCCTGCACGCCCAGGTCACAGCGGCCCGAGGGGCGCGGTAATCCTGAAAATTTGTACAGTGACAGCGCTGTGTGACCCTACCATGGTCGCGACATTTCGCCAGCGAGAGCTAAGCCTCCAGAAATTTTGAGTTGGCTCGTGGCCGACGCCGTGGCGGAGATACTTTCTGCTGCGGTTACCCTCATACTGTTTCCGCTTTTCTTGTTCTTGCGCGTCTTCTCCACTTCCGGTTTGAGCTTCTCCGAAATACCCTATTTATGAAAGAGACTGGAAAGCGAGGTTCAATTTTTTTCTTCATGTTCTGCTTTGAGGACAGATGCTACAGTATAGGAAGCATCGGGCGATTGGTATCGTAGCACGTTAGCCGTACCGGTTGAAGCGCAGTTCTCTAACGGACCGTGTCCCGGGTTCAAATCTTGCCTCCGCCTCTAAATTTTTTCGCGACGTTCAGCTCTGCTCTGTGGAGCTTCAGTGCTAGGAGCGCGCGATACTTAAGATATCGTGGCTTGATAGCCGCATGGGTCAGCGGACCGCTCGGTAACCGACAGGTCCGTGGTTCAAATCTTGCCAGTCGAGCAGCTTTTTCTTGTGACAGAGCTCGGAGGACAGTGGCTGAAATATACTTCCGAACGCGGCATCGGTATGGCTGTCCAAGCGACCGTGCGGGCGAAGGCGCCGCCGGCACAAACCCCCGGTCCCGAGGGTCTATAGGGTTCGATTCCCTAGATTCGAGGGTCCCGCCCGGAGGGGCGTTCTGTGCCTCGGGAGCAATCCCGGGGGGAGACTCGGGGGATGTACGGGAGCTTCAAGGGTTCGAAGCTTCTGTTTTCCTCTCTCTGAATCTGGCAGGTGCGGACATGCCGCTACTCGGTACGTAGCGAGTAGAGTACAGCGGCTTCGGCCGTGTACGAAGGGAACCTATGTCCCCCAAATCTTCGCAGGGGCGGACTCCCACGATGAGTGGGGCCAAACCAGACTGCGGTTGAAGGGCACTACAGTATGATGGAGTCCCGGAGGCCGTGGTTAGCGGAGGGGGCCTCGCGCATTGGCGCGGGCTAGGGGTTGCCGGGAGATCCGTCCGGCGCAAGCCGGGTAGCGGGTTCTAGTGCTGTGTCCCGGGGCCAACTAGCAGCCGTAAAGCACCGGTTCCCGTAAGATCACCGAAGTTGAAGGCAGGGGTCCTGGCGGAAGCCGGGACGACATAGGTTTTGTCACCAACGGTCAAACATGCCATCAGGCGCTTTTTCTCGCTGAATTTTTTCCGGAATCATTTTGGTGTCTGGTGATTGGAATGATTGGGAGGGCGGACTGGAAGTGTTTGCACATGAGACTGTTCTGTTGGGTGTACAGTGACTTTAGCATGTGGCGTACCCCTCGCAGCGGCCCTACCCCTGGCCGGGGGCCGCCGGGGCCCCTCCCCACCCCCTCCGCTATCGCCTGCGATTCTCTCACTCTTAAACCGGCGAAGGCAGAGGTCCCCACAGAGGCCCTGCTTGCAGCATAAAGCCCCAGCAGCCCCCGGGGGGCGGTAGGGGGCGGTAGGGGTGCGGTAGGGGGGCGGTAGGGGGGCGCTGCAGGCGCTGCACCGCGGGGGGTTGGGGTTTGGGTTCGCACGACCAGCCAAAGTGGCCGCCTCGTTTTGAGTACCGCGCGTTTTGCAGCGAACGTTATGACTCGCTAAGCCGCGCCGGAGGGGCGACAGTGGGTATGGGTATAGTACCGGGACCGCGCTGGGGTATTATCGTGTCCGGTTAGCTATTGCCAACATTTTAAATCTATTTTTACTATAATTTGTTATTGTTAATGTTGTTGCTTTTATACTGCTAATAAAGATGTTATAAAAAAAAAAAGCCGCGTGGGTTCGCGGGCCGGTCTGCGGCCGTCGGATCCACGGTTCAATTCCTGCCAGCCTCTCATTCTTTTTTCTTGTGGCCCAGCTCGGAAGACAAGTTCCTATCTTCATTTACGTGCGGTCACCGCGACCTCGCCGGCCGCGGCCGTCGTGAAATCGCGGCGAAGGCTGGCATCACATCCTGCCGCCTGCCGCCTGCCGCCTCCTGCCCTGCGCTGCCGGCTGCCGTCGCTGCGTCCCTATGACTGCGCCTGTGTCCTGGCCTGCATGCTCGCCGACCGAGACACTGCTGTTTGATGGCGAAAGCTTAGTGTGGATGTGGATATCGATGAGAGTGACCTTCCCTTCCCGTCCCGTCCCACACGCACCGCACCGCACATCCGGCCCCGGCCGGGACGGACATAATAATGACACTACAATGATGATGTCGATGACATGGAATTTGTTTATTCTTATTTTACAGTCGGTAGAATAATATGTACAGCGAGTAGTATGTACACGAGGATGGCGATTCAATGCTGTTCTACATGATACACGAATGACAACCTTGCAGAGATGACATCTTGATGTGAACGTATGGAATGGCAGTAAAAATAGTTTTTTTGGCTCCCTACACTACACTCCGCACCGGGACTGAAAAAGGAAACGCATCTTTCAGTCCTTCTCAATACCAATAAAACAGTCGCACAAAACCGCACAAAACTTTTCTTTTCTTTGGTGATTCTGAACTAGAATCTCTTCTTGAAGTGCATCGTGAACACTCGGTTGGCGTGGCAGTCCATTGCATTTAGGCCAGTGTGAGCAGTCTCATCTACCGGCGAGTCGGTAGAAGCCGACTTGGCCGCGGGTGGGTGAGGAGTCCGCCCTCCTTTGAACGTGGTGTCCGGCGCTGGCGGAGCCCAAGGACCCCACGACGGAGCTGAGCAGGTCGCCGACCGCACTGTTGGCCTGGACGTCCAACTTGGCGGACACTAGGCGTTCCTGGTCCGCGGTGTCCGCAGCAGTGTCCGCCGTGTACGTGGTCAACTTGCTCTGTCGGGGCTCGACGTCGCCGACGTCCGCGCCCGTCGGGAAGAACAGAGGGTTGTTGAAGGCGAACGGCTGCTGCGGGGAGAACAGGCCGCCGCCGCCGCCCTCGCCGCGGCCCGCGAGGACTGTCTGCTGGGGACTGAACAGCGGCGACCTCAGCTGCTGCAGCTGCTGCTGGTGCTGGCCCGTTCCCGTCGGACTCTGGTACAGTGAGGGGAGGCGCTGACGGCCGAGGAAGTCGTCCGCCCCGAACTGGTTGAACCTGGCGCCGCTGAAGCCAGATGGCCCGGACGGCCCGGAAGGTCCGGTCGCCTGCAGGGGCTGCACGCCGGCGGCGGTCTGCGGCTGGCCGAAGGGTGCCGGCCGGTAGAACGAGCTTGTCGACGGGAAGGCGCCCCCCGGTGCCCCCGCGTACGCCAGCTGTGGCAACTGGGGGAGCTGACCCGGCCCAGTGAAACTCGGGAACGGCTGCCGTTGCTGTTGCTGCTGCTGCTGCTGCTCCTGTCGGAAGAGGCCCCTGTTTCCGAGGTCCTCCCCGGACCCTGTGGTCTCGACCTGCAGCCTCGCGGGAGTCGGACGGCCGTCCCGGTCCTCGTCGCTTGCCTCCTGGCTGCTGCCCCCGCCGGCCGCGCTGCCCCCGCCGGTCCCCGCACCACCCTGCGCGAAGGGCCCGTACGGTGCTCCGAACGGCGTTGGCCGTGTGGCGAACGGCGACACAGGCGACCGCTGATCGCTGGGGCCGCCATGCGGGGCGACTCCAAATGGGTACCCGGGCGCGAAGCCCGGCACGTAGCCGCCGTAGAACGGGTCATAGTTGCCGGGGAAGTTGGGGTTGCGGTTGACAGCGGGCGTCGGCGACGGGGTAGGCTGCTGCTGCTGCAGTTGCTGCTGCTGGTGATGATGCTGGGAGGGCTGATAGTAGATCCTCGGGTCGTGGTACGGGTCACCGCGGAAGCGGTAGTCCGGCGGCCGGTACCCGCCGAGGGGTACCCCCGACGGGTATACTCCGGGTCCGAGAGCCCCTGGGTAGGGCTGGTATGGGAACGGACCCGGAGACGGTGACTCAGCCCTGGCCGGTGGAGCCGGCGGCTGCGATTGCGTTGGTGGAGGTTCGTTCAGGTCCTTGACCTCGGTGTTGGTGGCGGGGGACGTCTGGAGGGTGGCCGCTGTCGGTGGTGGTATCGTGCTCACCTCCTGGGACCCCACGTCCTCCACCTCCTCCGTCAGGTTCAGGTTGAGGTGCCGACTGGAGTCGCTCCGGCCGAATTCGAAGGTTTGCTTGAACGGCGTCGTCTTCGGCTCCACTTCGGCGTCATCCTTCGGGTTTGTTGTGGTTGCGGAGGTCTCTGTGGGGACGGACGATGATGGCGCGGTGGTCGTCATGGTAGTCGTCGTGGTAGGTGCTGGAGCAGGCGGCGTCGTGGAGACGGGGGTCGTGGTCGTGGTCGGCTCCGCATCGGCGGTGGTCGAGGCCACGGCTTCCTGGGCGGAGGCGGCCGCGTTGACGAGTGTGCTGAGGGCGCCCATGGACGACGGGATGGTGCCGACGGGCCGGCCGGGCGCGGCGTACAGCGGGCCCGTGGTGCCCAGGAGCGTCCCCGGATTGACGGCCAGCGGTGAGGACGACACCAAGTCCAGGGCGCTGGCCGCGGCGCTGAAGGGAGGCAACGCCGAGTAGAGCAGGCCGGCGCCGGGCCCGCTGGGGGCACTCAGGGCGCCGGGGGCGGCCACGGGGAAGTGCCCGTAGTACGGCAGTTGGTTGTAGTGTGCGGGGACGTGGCCGTTGACGACCGGGTAGTTGTTGAAGTGCTGCACGCTGCCGACAGCACCTTGCGGCGGCGTCTGTGCGGGCTGAGGCTGCTGCGGCTGCTGGGCCCCACCAGCGTCCTGCTGCTGCCCGTAGTTCTGCAGCGTCACCAGGATGTGCGCGTCGTGGCGCTGCGGGGGCGGGGCGTCATCGTCGTCCTGGGGAGCTCGTCGGACCAGCTGTCCCGTGTGACCGGCCCGCGGGGGCGGCAGCGTGGGGGCGGGCGTGGTGTGTGCCGGGGGCGGCGGAGACGTCGAGGCGGTCAGGCGGGCGGCGGCCGCGAGGGCGGCGGTGAGGAGGCGGGCGCTGGTGCGCGGGTCCAGCCTTAGCGGGGGCGGAGTGGTCGCAGGGGGCGGGGGCGGGACCGCCTCCTGCGATGCACTCTTGTTAGGGGTGAGGCGGTAGGCAGGGATGAAGAACACGTTGAAGTTGCCGTTGGCGTTGCCGGTCCTTTCCGGGACTCCTGTAGGAGAAAAAATTAAGTTCGAAGCATTTTAAAAAAACAAATCACGCTAATGCACCAAAAATTCAAGTCAAAATTTCAGTAAGTTTCGATTCCTTTCTAGCGTTACTTCCCCCATGGCCAGTGGTCTACTAGACAGCCCTTGTCTTGCAGTTCTGCTGGCCCTAATTTCCCGAAGCAGTGGTAACCGAGGGGTGCGTCACGTGGTAGAGTCACTGTACACCTAACGAAACAGTCTCATATGTGCAGTCACTTTCAGTACCTTCCCAATCATTCCAGTCACCGTCCACCGAAAAGATTCCGAAAAAAAATTCCGGTGGCGCCTTATCCCGCACGGTAGCTTAACGGTTATCGGAAGTATATTCTAGCGGCTACCGTGCTTGAATCTAGCCACTGCCTTCCAAGCTGTGTTAAAAGAAAAAGTTAAGCGACCGGCAAGATTTAAACCACGGACCTGTCGGTCGCCGACAGGTCCGATGCTATAGCCCATACGGCTACTGAGCCTCCTCCCTTCTCAGTGGCTGAGAAGGCGGCCAGCCGGGACACGAGCACAGCCAGCAGAGCCAGCAGTGCCCGGCCCGGCCCGGCACCACAGTCGTGCCCGTGTCGTGTTTGCAGCACCGCGACATGGACATGGCGGTGTCGGCCCCGCAGGGGAGGCCGGCCGGGGACATGCACGCAGAGCGGCGACAGCCCCGCCCGAACCGCTTCAATACATATTTCTCATCCTCGCCCCCCTCTCCTTCCCCAAAGCCCCGCCGCGCCGCGCACGCCACTGCACGATTGTTACACATCTTACTCAATTTTCCCATTGCCTGCTGCGGTATGGCCGCCGCTGGCGGCGCGCCGCTCCCCGCCCCCGTGACACACACAGTATTGTCCGGACACACGGCGGCGGCGGCGACGCGGTCACGGGCCGCTAGGAGTAGCGTCGACGCCATGTACTGCCTCAAGGCGGAGGCAGGCGGAACGGGGCGGTGCGGGGCGGGCACTCGACGCAGGCACGCGGAAAACGTGCGAATACAAGAATCCCGGCCAGTATTTGAACCCACAATGATTTCGGAATGAGCGCGCCAATGCGTTTTAATTAACCAGTATGTACGCCAGAAGACGGCGCAGATTTTAAAAAATATTTTATTTTTAGCGAGACCCCCGTTACCCCCATCGCTCACCGGTGCTCCCAGTTGCCGCCCCAGTTATACCTCTGCGGGAGCCGCAGCCATGGCAGCACTGCCCCGCAGCAGCTGCAGCAGTTACATACCGTGCGTCGCTATGTGGTTGGCGATGTCCTCGATCCGCTGCGGGTCGGCCTGCACCCCGGAGCCCTGGTCCTCGGCCAGCAGCAGCAGTAGCGGCAGCAGCAGCGACAGGGCCACCGCCTGCAGCCGCTGCAGCAAAACACGCGCATCGGTCAGGGTGCAATAAAACAGCCATCTGCATCCGCGGCGTCCACCACAGCCCCCAGCGCCACCACAGCGCCGCCCCCCGCGCTGCCCGCTGAACTGTTAATCATCTGCAGACTCGCACAACAACTGTCACACCCATTACTCCTGACTTGTTTTATTCCGAGCGAGCGGCGGCGGCAGAAAAAGAGCAGCAGCGGCTGTGCGGCTGCGTGCGGCCGCGGCATGGCAGGTGGCAGGTGTCCGACAGAGGGCAGAGGGAGGAGGTCCATTCCCACGGCAGCACGCCGCCAGCAGCCGGCGACGAGGCGACACCGAGTGCATTTACGCTGTCCCCCCACTCCATCTAGGCCGCCGCGCGTTTAGCGAGGCTGTTTGCTTTTTGCCGCACCGCAGCGCCGTGCCCGGCCCGGCCCGGCCCCCAGCCGTCAGCAGGAGCAGACCCCGGCCCGGCCGTCTTATTTTGCGTAACATCCGAACGCACTGAGACGTGCAGGGACACCGGCCGCCCCGTCACTCGGCCCGCCAGGACATCTCCCGTGGCACTGACCCCGCGTCCAACCTCGCAGCTCGCAGCCCCCTCAGCGAACCGTCGACGGAGATGAGACTTTCGGCAACGACGGCAGTGCAGTCATATCTTTCTGCATCCCCTCCGCCCGCGGTTTCCCCCATGTAATTTATTTTACGCGTGAAGTTTTAATGAAATTTAAAAAAATGAATGGTCACTTTCTGCTTTGTTGTTTTCTAAATTTCAGTTTTAAGAGTGGGACAACTGTAAAGTAGGCAAATTAATTGCCTGTTCGAGTATTTGGTGCTCGCGGCACCGGTAACAGTGACAAATCCGGCCATCATGTCGTCTCAGTATTATCGATCCCTTTCGGCGAAGATTCTTCGAGACGTCCGGCGGCCAGAGACCAGACTGGGGCAAGGACGAGTCCAGGAGGAGCCTCGGTCCCTGATCGCTTCCTCCGCGTCAGGCCGGTGTGCATCGCGGTGCCACCGTTCCGGCCGGCCGGCCCTCGCGACGCCCCCCCCCCCCCCCCCCCCCCCCCCCCGGGACATCGGCAGGGGGCGACGAACCAGTGCTGGACGCACCGCGCCGCCGCCGCCGCCGCTGCCCCGGTGCCCTAGTAATGACTTGCACAGCCACAGCACAGACAGACAGTGTGGCGCCAGGACCAGCAGCCTTGAGGAGGAATTTCCCTATTTCCATCTGGTTATGTCGCGTTGGGTTGGTGTTGCCGATGGCCTGCTGCCTCTTCCTCCTACCCACTACCGGCTACCGGGCTACCGGCGCCGTGACCGGCCAAAGACAACAAGAACACGGAGATGAGGAACAGAGCAGAGCCGAGCGCCCGGAGAAGCACAAGCACGGCTACGGATGGCTGCACCGCGCTGCACCTTCCTTTTTTCACGCATTTTTTCACGAAGTCACAGGCGGGAAAACGTACAGCCATCAGAGCCGAGTTCACGCAAAGATTTAGTGACAGCTAAATTTTTACTATAAATCACCAAATCCTCCTTGCATAAAGGACCAGCAGTAGCTGAATATCTTATGCCGGATTAATACAATAATCGAATTTTGTACATCGGTTCAAGACTGGTTGCGGACGCGCATGCCTGAGGTACTCGAACTGAAAACTTGAACCCTACGGTTTTCCACCTTACGTGCACCCATCGGTCTCTTCTACAAGAAAAACCCCGCCAACCAATAAGTTGTCCGTATGTTTGGCAAACACAACACGAAACCGGATTTCAATCGTATATACTCAGATTCACAAAGGACGTCTAGCGAAACATTTCCTTCACGCGGCGGCGTTGGCGTCAACCTCACAAACCCTACAATCAAACTGTAACAAGAGGCCGGCCCGGGGGCCCGGGGGCACGGGGGCACGGGGGCCCTCAGCCTCAGCCCTCACCTCGACAAGCTGCATGGTGCCTTGGTGCGGCGCGCGGCGCGTGCAGCAGATCAGCGACACTGCTCGGATTTTGCAGCCATGTTGTCTGTGCGTTCGCCTTTATACGGCGCCCCTCTCTGCCGCGGCCTGCCCCCGTGGTCCGCCCCCGCGGCCCGCCTGCCCCGCCCCCCAGCCTGCCCCCGCTCCCCTCCCCTCGTGCGCCTCCGGCCCCTCCGGCCCCTCCGGTCCGGCTCCGGGACACGGGACGATGCCTCGCGGGCTGCCCGCGGGACCGGGCCGGGCCGGAGACCTCCGCTGGAAGTGACGGCTGACATCCATGACCGCAAGGTTGGTGGATTAGTCAATAACTTTCCCCGCTACGAAGAAGATGGGATGGTCTATCAATACTATTCCCCCTGCCTTGTACCGTCAGAGAGGCACGCCAAGAGAAGGCAGAGATAAATGACCCTGGGCGGCACTTTGTGAAATACCCTCCTTATCGACACTGAGAACTAAATAAGTCATAGTGTGATTGCAGGTTAAAAAAAATGACAAAAAAATCAGCACCCAAAAAAATCCAACAAAAATTTGCAGTTTTGAAAGGTTTGGATAAACTCTCCATTTTTGAAAAGGGTTTACTCCACATGGTCGCATCGCCCGATTTTGTGCGATACGGGTGTAGATTCTCTGCTCTGTATTTTGAACACTGATAATGACACAGCTGGAGTCGACGCTCCAGAGACACCAGTCAGACTGGAGCGCGGTGCGAGCCGCCGGGAGGGTAGACGGCTGCAGTGCAACGCACGCTGGAAGGGTTGCCTGCCTCTCCGGGGCCAGCTGCACGCACGGCGGTGGCAGCGGTGGAGGCAGTTCACATGCCTTGTACCACCAGCCCGGTCGTTTCAGGTATCTCACGAGTGCAAATAAATGCGTCCTCGTGCTCCAGTGCGCCTTCGGGCGTTCGAGCGCGGCATCGCGCACACATACCTCAGACGGTGTACTGTTTTCAATTTAGGGTTAGAACCCGGATTTCGATTTGTGGTAGGGGTGTTCGAGTGTCTGAAGTCCGAAATCAGTGAGTGAGTACACTTTGGAGGAGGGTAACTAAAGTGCATGAAGAAGAATAAGGAAAACAAGTTTTAAAAGTTGTTTAAGTCATTTATTTTTTTCTGACGTGGGGTTTCACAGTGGTCTGCGTTCTGACTGAGTACATAATAGTTGATCGGTCATCGTTTTGGTTGAAAAAAAAAGTTTAAAAAATGACAAACCGTGGTGTAAAATTTTGTCTCTAGAGACCATCAGTCTTCATAGTAAATTAAGCGTATTCATCGCATTATGCGGAGCAGCAGTAGAAACGTTCTTGTTATGTCAGCCATGATTGTGTATAATCTTAGTCGGCACAGCCTAGCGTAAATTCTCAAATTCCACTTTCGTCGTCTCTTGTCCTTGACCGACCCTCGCCAGTCGTCTGTCGTATGTTAGTTAGAACTGTCAGTAAAACATGGTCAGATATATGGCACCGTAGAACTTGTACACATTCCATTATTCGGTCCAGATTTCCTGGATTGCACATTTTCGCGAACTCGTTAAAAGGAGAAAAATAAGTCCGAATGAGAAACATATGAACTAAATTGGCACTTTGGGTCGCGCCGAATGGGTGATGACCACAGCAGCATTAAGTTCGCCGACGCGGGGTATCTCGATGCGTCTCGTCGGCACCGAACTCCGTGTGGTCTCCGACGAACACGAGCGAAATGAAGTGTCGTGATTCTGCCTGATGTGATACAATTGGCCTCCCGGAGGAGGGCCCCATATCGGGATCACTGCAGCTCACAGCCTCGCTTCTCTCACCGAGACAGCAGCAGACGCGCGCGCACACACACACACACACACACACAGACACACAGACAAACACACCCAGAGAACAGTTTCCTGGTCCATGCAATTTCTCACAGTCGCCGATATCACTGAGCACGGACGGATACTACACAGGTTGTCGACGGCGTGCTCGAGTTTGCTCGGCAGGAAGCCGCTGTCTTCTCGGGGGTCGTCGGCAGCCGTCCTCGCCGTCCCTCATTAGCGTCTCAGGTAGTTGATGTTGCCGCCGAAGCTTCTGGCGCCCAGGTACGGCAGAACGGCGCCCTGGCTGGAGCCCGAGTAGTAGTTGGCCACGCCGCCGCTCACGCTGCCGTAGGGCAGCCCTCCTGCAGCACCACCCCCAAAATAATACAAGCATTTCAAAAATCTCGCTTATTTTTAGTATTAAACAAAATATGTAAACACCGTTCGATCCCTTTTTTTCGAAGAGAAACTCCTGGCAACTGACCGTAGGCAAATCCGGGCGGAGGGACTCCCCAGTTCCCTCGGCTGTCAGCCAGGCAGCAGACGGCCATCAGCAGGCAGCCCAGGACGGCCAGGACAAACACCTGCAACACACGGGGCACTCGTCAGCAAACAGACAATGCACGCACATGGGGCAGGAGCAAAACACAAACGGGGTTCCCATCTCTCTGACAATCTCAACATCTCAACAGCTGCAGTAGTACTGCAGCCACCTTACTGCGCTAACGCGCCCGCGCTTCAGGCAAAAGGCGATCTCGGCCGGAGCCGGTATTCGAACCCGTGGCAGCAACACGACCTCCCCCGAAGCCACAACCGTTTCATCACGCGCAGAAAAAGCACGTCGATGTCGTATCCTCCTGTTTGCGTGACCATCAGTCAGCGCTCGGAAAAATCTTAAGTTCCATTGTCCACTCGAGGGCCGAGCGGTGGCGGGGCAGCCCTTCCCGAGGAGCCGAGCGAGGAGCCCAATCAGGGGAGCCCCTGGCCCTGGACCCTCAGCATCAGGTCCCGGGGGGCGCTGCGGTGCGCCGCCTCAACTTTAGCAGGTACTGCTCGGCCAGGCCGCGCACTGGCCCGCCCTCGCATGCGGCCGAGGCAGCAAAAACTAAACAAGGGGACGGGGAAGTTCCAATTTCACGGCGCGACGTTACAGTGGCCTGAAAACCTCGCGGCGGCGACCTCCTGGGTCCACGCTAACCGACCTGGTTGGCTTTTCCACCGATTTTCGTCCCCTCCTTCTTCTGTTTTGCGCCCTCCCCTACCGGTTCACGCCAAGACTTCCTCTTCCACTCCCTGCGACGCCCTGCGACGGATGCTGCAGGTTTCAAGCGGCGTGGGGGGAAACAAGGAAAACGCGCAGCTCGACAATCCGGTCGCTGGCGGCTGCTGGCGGCCGTGCTGTGCCGGCCGTGCGGAGCCGTGCGGAGCCGTGCGTGCAGTGGGCATCTCCCGTCCTCGTCACTCTCCCGGCAAGGGCGTGGGACCGCGCGGAGGCCGCCGCGGGTGCGAGAGAGACGGCGCGCTCATCCACTTCCTCACTTGTTAGCATATGAGGGCTAATTGTCTACGCAGAGTAACGCACACTCCAGCTGCATTAAAACGTGTCCCAGCGCGACGGGAGCTGGTGGCTCGGTATGACTCGACAGCAGAGAGCGCCTGGGAGGGTAGGCCGGCCCGTAGCGCACGTCTGTCGTGCGGGCCTGCCTACCGCACGATTCGCAGGCGCTCTGTCGTCTGCTCCCCGACACGAAAACAGGACGAGATCATTAAAGCAGGAATCCGCAGGAGTTCCGGTGACTTAGGAAAAAAATAATTAAAAAAACAAATCCTGTACAGTGAGCAGTCCACGTTTTAGAGCCTCGTCGGGACGTCATCTAGGCTCACTGATGTTTTCATTACGGCCTCAAAACATCCCGACGGCGGCAATAACACCGCCACCGCCAGGTCTGCTCTGGAATCGCGTGTCACCCGCGCTCTTCTTTTTAACTTTTGGAGATGGCACTGCTGCGGGGACTCTGAGGGGGGCCTCTGGGGGTCCCCTGGCGGGGCCTCTGGCGGGGCCGAGCCGCATCCCAAAGCTCCAGTTGGAGTCTGGCCAGAGGCGGACACTAGAAGATAGAGGGACCTAGGCAGGCAGGTACTCCATTGTCCAGCACGCGCGCCGCCCGCCCGCGAGTAAGTGAGCACTCGTGGTGACACATACACTCACACTCACACACTCACTCACTCACTCACTCACACACACACACACACACACACACGGCCCTGTCATTCTGGAGGCCGACGACTACCGACGGCGCGCGCGTCGGATTTCTGTGAGCCAAATTATTATTGTCTCTGTGCGTCTCTCACACACTTCCTGGCTCGGCCCTCTTCCGCGCGCACGTGCGCCAAAAGTGGCTCGGGTTCAAATACCGCGCAGCAGACTGATTTTTTTCCTCCTTTATTTCTCACTCGCCGTGAACGCCCGCTTCCTTGTGCCTCGTACACCAGGCCGCCGCTCCATGGTCCCCAAAGAGTCGCCTCCGGCCGGCCCGGGCCGCCCCCACAATCGTGGAGCACGCTTCCTAATCTCTGCCGCTAACGAGGAGAGGGAATGTCGGCCGGCTGGGGAACAACTTACCAGGCCAGCGAGCACCTTTCCGACCCCGACTGCTGGACTGTGAGTAATTCACAGTCGTCAACTAATACGTCGTGTTGCTGACGGCGAGTGGTGGTCAGAGATCTTGACTCGGAGGTGGCCAAGCCAATAAGGTCTCTCTCTGTCTCTCTCTCCCTCTCTCTCTCTCTCTCTCTCTCTCTCTCTCTCTCTCTCTCTCTCTCTCTCTCTCTCTCTCTCTCTCTCTCTCTCTCTCTCTCTCTCTCTCTCTCTCTCTCTTACGCTCTCAGCCTAATCATAGGCACTTACTAGAAACACTATCATTTATTTCTCTCCCTCTTTCTCCTCCCTTTCTTTATCTCTCTCCCCCTTCCTCCCTCTGCTCAACAAGTCGCCGTGCTACGCCGTCGCCGACTGTTATGACCGTGAACTTCACCGTGAATGGGAAGGGATCGAGCGGAGCCCCCTCCGCCGAGTCGCGAGCCGAGCCGGGCCGGCAGCAGCGGGCCGGGCCGGGCCGAGCCGAGCCGGGCCGGCGTCGGACACGGGACACGGCAGAGATGTTCGCGCGGTGGCCTTGGTGAGCTCGCGGCGGGGACAGAAAAAAAACAATTATCGAATGAACGCAGCGCGCGCGACGCACGGAGACACAGCGCCGGCGGCGTATGGCGTTATGCAGCGAGCCGGCCGCCGTAAAGGCGTTTCATACAGGGAACAATGGCGGGGGTGGCTGGGCGATGATCGGAGCTCCTCCGTAAAAAAAAGCATCATCTCGGCCGGTATTCGCACCCAACGTGACACAGTGCAGTCTTTGCCATCGCAAACCTGGAGGCCTCGTGTCACCGCATTGCCCCTGCCCGAACCCCTGCTGCCCCCGACTTCGAGGAAACCGATAGCGTTCAGTGCTGCTGTGTCGCTGAGGCCGCCGCCCCCGCCGCCCCCGCCGCCCCCACCCTCGCCGATCCCCCTGCGGGTGTCGATCATGTTGCGCGCTGCGGCTAATGATGTGCGGCGCCCGCGGACCGCGTAATGTGGGCCCGGGCCGGGGTGAGGTGCAGCGGCGCGGTGCCGGCGGTCGCCGCCAACTCGTTGACCATTCATACATTCGCCGATCCCATATTAACTTGCCGAGAAAATCGCAACAGCCATTTCCCGCTCTGCATCCCCGATCTTATGCCTTTGTTTAAATTTAGTATCAGCCGGTATCAGTAGGAGGGCTGCACATTTTAAACCCTCCCCCTATCGTGGTGGGACACTTGTACGATAGTCAGAATTAGAAACAAAAAAACTTTGTTCGACAAAAATAAATTCAGAAAAACATTGACTGGCGCGATTGCCTGAGCTAAAAAGACCGCCGTGGCCGCATTTCTATTTCATTTCGTTTTTAAGAACTTTATTTTCTTTGTTGGCGGGCTGGTTAGCGTAAGTTGTGGTACTACTCACACTTCGGAGGGACGCCATTGCGCTGCGGAGGGTGAGCAGTGCGCTGCTGCTGCGATGCGTGTCGGAGCGAGGCGTCCACACGACAGGCGGCGTGCGTGCGCCGGGCCGCGGTGTATACGGCACGGCACGGGCCGGCACGGTTGGCACGCCCCCCCCCCCCCCCCGCCCCCCGCCGCGGTCCGGCAGCAGTCCAGCAGGGCGGGGCCGCGGGGGGCCGGGTCTGTCTTCTTCTCCCCCCCCCCTCCTCTCCTCTCCTGGCCTTCCGCATTGCCTCTTCTCGTGATTCCCTCCTGCTCTCACGCTGACCACAAAAGACGCTCCCCTGGCCAGCGGGCGTCGCGGCGGGTAAAGTGGATTGAGTTGGAGTGGGCGCAGAGGTCTTGAACCCACCGTGCGTCGCTACCCTCCCCATGTTTTCCCACAGAGGGGGTTGTACAATTTTTATACTCGCACAGTACACCCTCAATGCTCCAGCATAGCCAATTCTCATTCATCTGCCAAGCATACTTTTTTTTTAGACTTTTCTTCAGCGCGAAGCGTAAGGATGTGTAAATCAAGTATTCCATGCGTGGAGCAAGATGAAGGATATCCGTGCGGGAAGGCCAGAATGTGTGCAACAAGGAGGTGCCAAGAATATGCTTCCTACGCATCAAAACATGATTGAGCTGAGTACTTGCGGGGGGGGGGGGGGGTATGAGTGTAGTGTGACACTATGACTATGGTATCACACAAGGGTATTAGGGTAGTATCGCCCTAGGGTATAGGGTATCACACTCAAACTCTGGCACACGCTGCACCCAACGAGTCAACAACCTGAACCACCTCGTGCCGAGACCATCCCCCGCCGCACTCTCAGCTCCTCTCTCTCTCTCTCTCTCTCTCTCTGTCTCTCTCTCTCTCCCACACACACACACACACACACACACACACACACACGCCCGTTCGAGCTGCCGGGTGCGTCGTCAACTACTGGCAATCTGCCGATTGGCTGCGTACCACCTCGGATGACCAATGCGGTGAGAGACAGAGACAGAGAGAGAGAGAGAGAGAGAGAGAGAGAGAGAGAGAGAGAGAGAGAGAGAGAGAGAGAGAGAGAGAGAGAGAGAGAGAGAGAGAGAGAGAGAGAGAGAGAGCGATGAAGAACGTACGGACAGAATGTGTTGTGGGAACGCAGCCGAGCGATGGTCCAGAACGTCCAGAACCCGACCCACCCCACCACACCGCATCGCGGCGTGGCGTGGCATGGCGTGGAATGGCGTGGCGGCGCTGTTCGGGAGACGCCGCCAAACCTGCTGCACCGCTGCTGCCGCTGCAAGGAAGACGCGGCCAGGCCAATGCCAGCGCGGACGCGCGGGGACCGACGGAGACGCAGAAACCGACGGGGCGGGGCGGGCGGGGACTGTTGCTGCTTGCTGGCACTCCTGGACTTCCTTCAGCGCGCTCACCCGATCCCAACATTCAGACAGTCTCGTCTCGACTGTGCTGTCGAAATGGCTGAAAGGAAATCCTTTGAGCTCGCACTGAGCGCTTCCACTTTGTTTTTGGATTCGAACAAAAACCGCGGTTTTTAGTAGATGATACATATTATCACCCATCATGATACATATTATCACCCATCATGATACATATTATCACCCACAGTCACAGGGCGATCGCCCCCTCCCCCTAGAGCGCCCGAAGGGCGCCCGAAAGGTAGGCAATTCGCGTTACAATCCGCCTGAAAGTAGGCAGAAAGCAATACATCGCCCCCCCCCCCCCTAGAGCAGCCCCTGGATCCGCGCCTGCGTCCCCGGGCCGCGCGGTTGAAGCCTGCGCTGTCTGACCCTATCAAATGGTCGTGACGTCAGCGAGAGCTAAGCCTTAAAATTTTTGAATCGGCTAGTGGCTGACGGCGCGGCACGTGCTGCGTAACTTTTCATACCGTAGACTTCTGTATCCGCTTTTCTGATCCTTGTCGTCTTCTCGTTTCCGATCAAGCTCTACTCCGGAATACCCTATTGCCTCATGAAGATGTTCTTTCCTTTCAAATATCTTCGTCTCTCTCATATGATCCACATAAACTAACAAAAAACGGAACTAACGATAAGTTCTGCTTCAACAGACACACAAACAAGACTTTATTTTCCTAACTTTCTAAACCTTTAAAAAACTAGGACACATTTAGAGTTAGTATCATCTGCTTCCTATTTGATTCGAGATTCATTTTTTTTTTAAAGTAAGAATACTCTGGTTTCAGGCGCCCACAAATTCGTAGCGATTTATTTCTCAGCCCGTATTTTTATTTTAAGAGCTTCCGCATTTTTGAATGGAAGGGTCGTGTGTCCCTACCGCGGCTCCCTCTTCGGCTCACCGTGTCGATCACAAACCCGGCGTCATTTCTCACGTCTGAACGGCGCGTCGCGTCGTCTCCGGAGCAGCGATCACGTCGGCAGATTTATCATCAAACCTGCTTTAGGCGAAACAGCAGCAGCAGCAGCAGCAGCAGCAGCAGCCTTCAGAGTGGGTTTTTGAGTTATATTTACCCGGCGGCGCGGCAGTGCCGGTACCGGACGGCGTGTGCTGTCCGCAGGATCCGCAGGCCCGCGGCACAGGCCGCACGCCGGACCGCGCTCCGGGCGATCGCGATATCTCGTATCCCAGCCGACGACTCCGACGCCACCCGCACCCGCGTAGCAGCAGCGGCAGCAGCAGCGGCAGCAGCAGAGGCAGCAGCAGCGGCAGCAGCAGCGGCCCACAATCATCATCTCTGGCCACGCGTTTCTTCTTCTCTTTTTACCCACCCAACCTCGTCTCGCCGCCTGTCTCGTTACACAACTCTTGTGAGGATCGCGCCCATTTTTCTATTTCCGTCGCATGGCATCCATACCGGCCGCGCCTGTCGCGGGCGCCGCGCCACCAAGAATATGACACCTGAAAAAAATATCACACCCTCCAACCCAGGGAGTCGACTCGGAGACAGGACTGGGGTGAACAGGTCAAAGCACCACGCTTTCGTTCGAGGCGAATTCACTTCAGTTTTGGCCCGCGGCCTCAAATACCTGCCCTGTCATTTTCTCTATCCGCGCCCGAAGGCCAGCAGTTGTTGGAGTGGAAACGGAGTGTTTTTTGTGAAACAAATGAGGAGCGCAAAATGCGCGCCGCGCGGTTACGACTATTGCCGTATCACTTCCTATCTTGCTACTCTTTATCACCCGCTGCCGCCGGTGCCGGACGGCAATCCGCGGGCAGCACAAAAACCGACCGCCAACAGGGGCGAAGCAGGAGAAGCGCAGCAGGCGAAGCAGGCGAAGACATGCGGGGGAATTAGCAAGGCGCATATGGTGGACCCTTGATTACACAGTCTGTACACGAAGCAGGTACTGACAAAGGGGCAGAGCGCGACGAGCCGAGCCGAGTCCGAGCCGAGTCCGGCCGAACCACACGCGGGTAGGGTGAGTTAGGAGGAGCCGAGCCGAGCCGGGCCAGGCCGGCGGGTCCACCGTCCCCGTCCAGCGCTCTCCGCGGTCCATCATCACATCCTCAAGGAGAACTGGTCCAGGGCCCGGCAGGGCCAGCGCTGCCGCTGCTGCCGCTGCTGCCGCCCGCCCGCTGCAGATTTGTGCTCAAAACAGAGCGGCTCAGACGTCCCCCGTCCACCTTTTTGTTCGCGTTGAAACAGTTGAAAGCGATAATTTCCCCCAATTGACTGCCGTCGGCGCCGGCAGCTTTCCTCCGGCAGCTTTCCGCGCAGACGCAGCGCTACTCCGCGCTGCTGTGCTGCACTGCAGCTGGGGCGACGGACGCTGGAGCGGAGCGAAGGCCGCGCCCATGCACTTGACCGTGGCCGTGCGGCCGGCCGACCGGTCGGAGGGGGTGGGGAGGGGAACCGAGGCCAGCCGAGGGCCGCGGGGTGACGATGGCGGCCTGCCGCAAGGGGCACACCAATCCAGAAAATACCGAATGAATGGAGAAAGAAGAGCACGGAATTACTGACAGACTGGAAAGCGAGGTTCAACATGTTTCTTCATTTTCTGCTGGGACACAGATGCTCCAGTGAGCCGGTCTCCCCCCCCCCCCCCAAAAAAAAAAAAAGCCGAGTAAAAAATCATCCTTTTGGAATCCGCTCGGGGGCTCAGGTTATGTTTGAAACACGGTAAGTGCCAAACCGAGTTTGAATGTTCAGCGTTAATTTTTCTAAACTTTAGTTTCCGATGTCGGTTTTGGGGGACTTCAAATTCCCTTAGTAATTTGACGTTGCTGATGTTTTGGGTATTTCTGGGATTGGGAAGCTGTGACCTCTCCCACAGTACCAAATAAGATCTTGCCTACGGAAAAAAAGTCCGCTCTATCAAATGGCGACCTGAAATATTTCTTGGGGCCTTCAAAGTCAGTCAATTTTTTAAAAAAATTGTCAAAAATAGACCCTATTTTTCGACTCAGGACATCATTAAGCGCATTTCTAGATACCGTCAGACACCTTTTTTTTACACAAAACGACACAAAACGGGACTTAGTTGCAGAAGCAAGTTTTGTACGTTAAGGTCTCTTTTGGAAAAAAATAAAAAAATGTTGGAAACGGTGCATCTGACACAAAAAAAGCATAAAATAAAAGTTGTCATATCTTTGATTTTGACAAAGTTGGTCCTGCTTTCCCCGAAAAACAACTGCATTACGAGATATTTAAATATTTACAATACCTCGTAGATATATTTCCAAAAAAAAGTGTCTGGGGGACTTTGATTCTGATTTTTTTTTTCGGAATCATTACAGTGTCTGACTAGAATTAACGATTGGGAAGGGACTGGTGAACATGAGACTGTTTCGTTAGGTGTACAACAGTGACTCTGCCATGTAATGTACCCCTCGTTGCAGCCGCCGCCGTCTCCCGCTATACCGCCGACGCGTCGACGCGGACACCCCGGCGATTTGTCGACCGGAATGCACGAGCCACGGTGCCAGCCGTGGTGGATAGGAGTTGACACCGGCATTCCAGGACACAACGAGCTTACATTTTATGTTCCCGCACATGCTCACACACACGCAGACGACGAGGAGCCGAGCACCACAAAAAGGACCCCGCCAAAGAGCCCCGAGCGAAGATGATCTGGACCAGACCAGACCCCGGAAGCCAGCGGCGGCTGCAGCGCGTGCTCTGCCGGCGCGTTGACCCCCGCGAGTGAAATGCGAACTGGTGCACTTTCTTTTTCTCATTGGAACTTTTTTGTTTTTAAATTCCTCGTGTCGAATGAGACGATTTTTAGCGATGAGACCAGCGACGCCATCAGGGATAGTTTTGTTTCGATCTTGATGAATGAAGCCCGACTTCTCGACTTGTCGGCGCACCTTTATTTACGCAGCCCGGACTAGTCGCGGGGACTAGTCCCCCTTGTGCTGTTTCGCGCGGATATGTTGGACAGCTCCAGTTAATTACAGCTTGACATGACGATTATCCACGTCCAGCGGGTGGAACGCATATCATTAGAGGCCCCGCCCGAGAACACGGAAAACGGGTACCCGGTACGCGGGTCCCGGCGGCGGCTCCGAGTTGAACCGGGTATACCCGGATGGCACGTGGCAACGTCCTGCAGACCGAGAGGACCACGATGCGTCTGCAGGTAGCCATAGGGTAGTCCAACCCCAACACCACGCACCCACTCTTCAGAGACGATCCCGCTGAAATAAGTGGACATATGTACCTAGCGGTTGGAGGGTTGGAGGAAGGCCGAGGCCGGGGGTAACCGGTTCCCTCTGTGCACGCTGCTGCTGTGTAGCCTTTGGCCGCGTTGTTTGTCGGAACGTAACCGGGCCTGGACCGGCGAATGAACCGATCCTGGACCGGGTACCCGGTCCCCTCCGGCGGCCGCCTCGTTGTCCTTCCATTAGGTGCGCGCGGAGCGGAGTTCTTTGCCGCAGGCGGGCCGGAAAATTGTCGCACGTGCGCGGGCTGCGGGCTGCGGATTCGTATATCGGCCGTCACAAAGCGGGCCGGGCCGTCACGACCCTCTCCTCACCTCACAGAAACAAAACGGAGACACTGGCGGCTACTCGGCGTCACAACAAGAGGCACGTGGCCGAGGAGCCAACGCCCGCCCAACCAACGAAGGAAAAACTGCCTCCGGTTATTTCCGAGGGCAGTCTGCAAATTTCAAAATTTCCGCCGAACCACCCATGGCATTTTGCCTTTTTTTTCTTCTTTTCTTTTACTGCTACGTATAAGTTAAACTATGGTTATTGAGTATACGTCCGCAGCGGTCCGCAGTGTCTTGTGATTCACCCGTCATAGCAAAATGTGAGCTCCAGAAGAACGAAATTGAGAGGAGGCGTCTCTTCTCTAGTCTCACTGGTCTCACTCTCTGGTCTCACTCGCACTGGAGGAGGACGGGAGACGACAGCAGTCCGGTCCGTCCACGTCCAGCAGGTGGCCGCGTTCTCATGTTGATGGCGCCGTGCCCGGCCCTGCCGGCCCGGTGTGGGCCGCAGGAGTTTCGATACGAGTGCTCCAACTGACATTACCGGCCCTGAACTTGGGACAATCTGGCCGCACGGCTGGCATTGGGCTGGCGGCTCTAGCCTGGGCTGGGCTGGGCGCTGCGGCACCGTGATAATGGCCGGCCATTCGTGTGGGAGCGGAGGGAGGCCTCCGAACATGTGTCCGGCCGGGGCCGGCGGCCAGACGGCTACACGAATTTCATATTTTTCTGACGCGCGCGCGTCGCGTCCTGGCCCGGCTATTGGGATTTAGAGCTGTGGCCTTCGGGAAGGACGGGACGGGGCGTGGTGGACACGTTCTTGTTCGTCGTCGCCCGTGCTTGCGTTGATCGGCCTGGTTTACATACGATTGTCAGACTCCGCCCGCTCGTCCAGAGCGTATTTGTTGGATGAAAAAATATCATAGCAGTAGGAAAAAAAATCTTGATGTATAACTTGACAGAATCAGTAGTAAATCAGATCATGCAAGTGTTGCTCAGTCAGTTCTTCACAAGGCAAAAAATAAAAGACGGAAGAAAATCGTATTCTCCAGAGACGGCATTTTTCATACAGCTTCGGAGTGCCTGCGGGTTTACCGGCTGGGTACCCGCCAAGGTACCCGCGCCGTAGTTTGTGTTGTGTGTGTGTGTGTGTGTGTGTGTGTGCTGGAGAGGGCGTTGATCGCGCCCCCGCTTATGCCGGCAGGTGGCGTGGCGTGGCCGGTAGGGGGGCGGCTGGGGGGCGGCTGGGGCGCGGCTGGGGGCGGCGGGACTAGGGCGGGTCAAAGACGACGTGAAAACGGGAAATGAGAGAGGAGTCGAGCCGCGCGGATCTGAGCTGCTCTGCTCTGCTCTGCTCCAGACCTGTCCTCGCGGGGCTCACTTTTAAGTGAGAGATTCCCTGTAAGCGAATTCAGTCACGCGCGTAACAACGGCTGCTCTCAACAGCCGGATGCACGGATGGCAGCAGCGGGACCATATGCATGCGCGAACCTCCAACCTCCCTGTGCTAGCTGGCGCTTATCCACGTTATTCGAAACAGTTTTTATTTAAATTCGTGACCCGAGGCGCGTGTCGCTGTGGACTGCGGAAATAACAGAGGCGAAACAGTAATGGAAGTAAACGCTTCGTGGTTTGGTGTGAGCGCATACAGAGCTAGCCAAGTAGTGCAGGGGATCGTCTGTGAGCTGGGCCCCGGTGCTGGGGGCGCTGGGGCGCTGAGGGATGTCCGGTACCGGTGTGGGCCCGGGTAAGTGCACACAGAGCTAGCCAAGTAGTGCAGGGGATCGTCTGTGAGCTGGGCCCCAGTGCTGGGGGCGCTGGGGCGCTGAGGGATGTCTGGTACCGGTGTGGGCCCGGGTAAGTGCACACAGAGCTAGCCAAGTAGTGCAGGGGATCGTCTGTGAGCTGGGCCCCGGTGCTGGGGGCGCTGGGGCGCTGAGGGATGTCCGGTACCGGTGTGGGGGGTGTGGGCCCGGGTGAGGTGGTCGTCCACCTGCGTGCCTCCGCCGCCTCCGCCGCCTCCGCCGTGTCGCGCAGCCCCTTCCCGTCGGCCCCATCGGACTCGGCGGGCGGTGCTGAGCGGCATGGCTGCGGCACCTAGGCCCTCACCCCCTCACCGCAGCATGTTGCCACCGGGGAACGGGCCGTGACGGGGTCCAGGCCGAAAAGGTAAGGAGACTACCAGTCCAGGAACAAGGTTTTTCTTTATCCCCGCACTGTGGCACCGGAAGCCCCCACCCACACAGTGGGCAGCGCCGTAGAGACCATCGGGCTACCACAGGGCCCTGCCGGGCCGGGGCGCGGCGGGGAGCAGAGCTGACATCGCACAACAGGACCAAGACTGCCCTGCTGCTGGCAAATCGAGGATGAAAGACGACCGCGCTCGAATCGAACGCAGGTGGCCCTACCCACGTCCCTCCGCCGGGAGGGTAGGCAGCCCACCGCGCGGCGTCAGGCGTCAGGGCTGCTGGTGCCGCTGCTGGTGCTGGCGGAGCAGCAGCAGCGGCAGCTGGCTCAGCGCGCGCTCCTTGCCTGCCTCCCTGAAGTGGTTCAGCACGACCTCGAGCACCGTGGTGCAGCCCACGTCGCGGGTCTCCGTCAGCGGCGACTCCCGGGCGGCCTTCATCAGCTTGAGCCGGTTGGCGAGCACGGCACGGAACGTGTACTCCCCCATGGAGGCCAGGTCGGCGGCCAGCCGCGGGTAGCTGTAGCCCACCGCCACTAGGTTCTTGAGCAGCGCCCGCTTCCGCTTCACGCCTCGCCCGACCTGAGAGTGTGTGTGTATGCAGGTGTGGGCATGCGTGTGCAAGGGGTGCCGACGGGGCCGTGAGCAGTGCGGAGCGGTTCCACGGCGGCGTCGGGGGTCGAACTACAAACCTTGGACGTGGTGACCACGCGGCGCAGGTCTGCCAGCCGGTGGTCCGTCCGCAACCGCCACTCGGCGAAGCTGGCGATGCAGTCCCAGCTGAAGGACAGCCTGGGCAGCGGTGGCGGCAGCGCCGGCCACGAGAGGCTCTCACTGGAAGAGAGGCAGCGGAGACCAAGATGATTACGGTCCATGTGCCCCCCCCCCCCCTTTCCCTCCCCTTTCAACCCGAGTGCGGTTGGCGTCGGCGGATCGCCAAAGCGCTGCCGAAAGCGACACATAACAGCGCGGCTGTGGGCCCGAGGGGTCGGGGGTAGGAGCATGGGGGGGGGGGGGGGGGGGGGGGGCTAACCGCTATTGGAGACAGCCGGTCCGGTCCGGTCTGGGGATGGATTTACACCCCGCGCACCGCCCTGGAAGGCTCCCGCCAGCTCCCGCTCCATCGCCCTTTACTTTCGGTGTGCCGTTTCCCCCACCGTCCGTCTATTCGGCTATCGACGAATCGCCTCCATTTCCACCCTTTACGCCCTCCCCACCCTCCCTGCCAGCAGCCCGCGACAAGAAACCGGGGCTGAATATATGGGCGGACCTGGCACGGCGCGTCTACTTCCGGTTTCCAACTTTTACCCCCAAGGCGAGGCGGAAGTGGTCGCGGGAGAGGAGGTCGTTGGCAGCACCTTGAGGAGCGTGGACAGGACAGCCGAATATCCTCTGGGCACAGCAGGGGGGACACCAAAAAGCCACAGACCTATGTGTACCTTATATTCTGTGCTGGCGGGGGGGAATTCTGTACCCATGCTGCGGCAGTGACGGCGACGTGGAAAATGGAGAGAGAGAGAGAGAGAGAGAGAGAGAGAGAGAGAGAGAGAGAGAGAGAGAGAGAGAGAGAGAGAGAGAGAGAGAGAGAGAGACAGACAGACAGACAGACAGACAGAGAGAGAGAGAGAGAGAGAGAGAGAGAGAGAGAGAGACAGAGAGAGAGAGAGAGAGAGAGAGCAGTTCCATATGACATGAACTCAGCATGGGCGTAGGAACGTTTTGATGTCGGGGGCAGAAGGGGGGGGGGGCATTTAGAGTAATTACTTTTTACTATGGACAGTTGCTCAAGTCGTTTAATAATAAAACAGAAAACAATAAAACAGTATCAGTGTTCATTGCAAATTATGTAACTTTTTAAAAAAATGAATTACACACTTGACTTTACACGCCGTCGACACCCCTTTTGGCGCTCTTACAGGGTGCCTCGGCTGCCCAAAGGCCAATCGCGGGCGAATTTGTATCACGTGATTCGTAGTGGTAGTTTTAGTCCTTTAGGGTGTTCAAAATTCGCGTCGCTCGCTCGCTTGATTGTAAATAATCAATTAATCAATAAATATTCAATGAACTTGTTATGCTACAATAACAATATTTCAGTTGTTAGTTTCAATCATAGCGTATAAGGAACGTCACAACTGATATGCACCCATAAGGCGGTGAGCAGGGGGGGGGGGGGGGGGGGGGGGGGCACACGGTCCCTGGGGCTGGTGTGCCCCCAGTGAGACGATCGGCAGGGGGCACACGGTCCCTAGGCGAGGGGTGCATCACATGGCAAAGTCACTGTACACCCAACAGAACAGTCTCATGTGCAATCACTTCCAGTCCGCCTTCCCAATCATTTCAATCACCAGACACCAAAATGATTCCGGAAAAAAATCAGCGGGGAAAAACGCCTGATGGCATGTTTGACCGTTGGTGACGAAACCTATGTCGTCCCGGCTTCCGCCAGAACCCCTGCCTTCAACTTCAAGGGGGCGGTGTCCCGGGATCAGCTCATGCCTCCGCCTCCAAATTTTTTTCTCGATGTTCAGCTCTATTCTGTGGAGCTAGAGTGCCGGGAGCGCGCAGCAGATACCATTGTGGCTCGGTAGCCGCATGGGTTAGTGGACCGGTTGGAGACCGACAGGTCCGTGGTTCAACTCTTGCCGGTCGCTCAACTTTTTCTTGTGACACAGCTTGACGGACAGTGCCTAAAATATACTTCCGAACGTCGCCGAGGTATGGCTGTCCAAGCGACCGTGCGGGCTAAGGCGCCGCCGGCACAAACCCCCAGTCCCGAGGGTCTAGGGTTCGATTCCCAAGATTCGAGGGTCCCGCCCGGGGGGGCGTTCTGTGCCTCGGGAGCAATCCCGGGGGGAGACTCGGGGGATGTACGGAAGCTTCTAGGGTTCGAAGCTTCTGTTTTCCTCTCTCTGAATCTGGCAGGTGCGGACATGCCGCTACTCGGTACGTAGCGAGTAGAGTACAGCGGCTTCGGCCGTGTACGAAGGGAACCTATGCCCCGGGTTGTTTCCAACTGTGTCGCAGGTTTGGACACGGTTTTGCCAATTTTCGGAGGGTCGGGCAACTGCGAGGTCGGGCAACTGACATACACCCTACAGTGACTTTGCCATGTGATGCACCCCTCGCCTAGGGACCGTGTGCCCCCTGCCGATCGTCTCACTGGGGGCACACCAGCCCCAGGGACCGTGTGCCCCCCTGCCGACCGCCTCATTGGGGGACACCAGCCCTGACTGTATGCCCCCTGCTCACCGCCTCGCGGTTCGCTAACGCTCGCCCGCTCGCTCCGCGAATAAAACAGAAAACATTCATTAAAACATTATCATCAGCGTTCATTGAAAATTCTATTATTTCCTATAATTCTATAATTCTAAACTTCCAGTGCTTACAGCACTGAGTCGCCCTCGTTAACTGAACGATGAGTGTAAATAATAAATTGTTAATTAGATCTTGGAAATTTAAGTGAAAAAAAAGGGAAAAACGGAAAGCTTTGACATTTGAACCGGCGACTCGCCACACGGTGAACCAGTCCATTAGACCTTGCGACCAAGCAGACATTGTTACGAGACTTCGCGAGGCGGACCATCACAAGCCACGGCGGCGTTGCGAAGGCGCCAACCGAAGCGCAGACCAATGCGAATATGGAGCCAAGTTGGCGACAATATACGTATTCATTGAACAAGGGACGGTTCTAAAATAAATCGGATTCAATGTGATCACATTGTGAACTGTACCAGATTGGTTACGTCTGCTTTTGTAAAATGAACTGGGATTATTTTTTAAAGTACGTATACTGGTAAAATTGTTTTAGATTCTCTGCCCACTGCGTGCGATGCCAATATGTCATTTTGAAACAACAACAGTTACCTATAGCAACGACACTTGCTCAAAATAAGGAGAATAAAAAAAGCCTAATAGTCGATGCAGAGAGCTCCTCGCTCCGCTCGGGCTCAAAAAAAGTGAATAAGAAACTTGACTTGACACGCCGTCGACACCCCTTTTGGCGCTCCCACGGGGTGCCTCGGTCACCACCTGCGACATGGGGGCTCCTGCGATAACCCTTATGTTGTTTACCTGCGGGTGCCTTCGGCGCTCAGTTTGGCGACCGTCCGAGACCCTCAGGAGCCACCCCCCCCCTCCCCCTCGTTCCTACGCCCATGGAGCTCCGATCCTTTTACATCCCCCGGCCTCTGGAGATGAGAAAAGGTTGGACGCGTGTGTCCGTGAGCGCACTGGAGCGTGTCAGATCAAATCCGGCCGTAGGAACAGAGCAGGTGTTTTCGGGTGTTTTCTCACGTGGAAACACGCTTGCTTGTGGCCGCGCTGTGCGCCGTGTGCCCCAACCCTGTGGCCTGCGGCTCCCCGTCCCCTTTTGGTGTCCAAGTGTCCGTAATATCAAGGACCCCTCCGCCAACAGTCCACAGCTCGCCGGCACCACCACCTCACCTGCCCTCACCACTCAAAGAAGGAGCACAGCATTCGGTAGATCAGGGCGGCAGTAGGACCGGCGTGCAGGACGCCATCTTCGCCGGCCCCCGCGCACTGTCCGAGGACGTCCTTGCTCAGCTCCTCCAGGGTGACGGCGTTGGCGTCGCCGCGGAGCAGGCGGGAGTTGAAGTCGCAGAATCCCCGCACTACCTACAGAAACGGCAACTGAGTGCGCCTGATAAGGCCGGCCTCGACCTCGGCCACCGCGGCCGCCGGGACCCCGTCGAACAACGTCGTCGGCGACGACCTCAGACATCGGTGACGCCAGCTTCCTCCGGCGCACGGCCAGCATGAGCCGGGGCAGCTTGACGGGGACGGCGGCGTGGCTCAGCAGCAGCACGCCGTGGCCGCCCGTCGCGGCGCTGGCCGCCCTCAACCAGTGCAGCAGCTGCTCCAGCCCGACCCGCTCGTCCGGGGCCCCAGCTGTGCTGTGGGAAGGCCACTCGCTGAGGGGTGCAGGGTGCAGGTGCACCTGTTGGACCGACACCTCAACACTGACCCCGCCCCCTCCTCCCCTCTCCCGTCCCCCACCCAAAACCTCTCTCCGCCGAGACGAAAGGCGCTCCCAGCCATCCCAGCGTGTACCGCGCACCATCCCTCCCCCTCCCACTCAGCCATGAGAAAACAAGCAGGCCCGTCCCTTCCGTCAACCTCGGTGCCAGTTCCGCTGCGCTCCACTGGCACCTCGGTTTGACAGGGGGACTTGGCCAGCTTAGCCTGCCGGCAGCGTTTGCGCCTCAAGTCTCCCTAGAAGTGCCAGATAGCAGATGTATTTGTTACGATTAAAATCGTTAACCTGACCCCGTCCCTGTGCGCGCCACGATGGTAATGGTGTGCGCGCGGCGGCCAACCCTAACCTCAAAAAACAAAAACAGACAAATTTTCATTATTCAAAACTGCGGTACAAATCGAAAATTGTTGCCACCGCACGTGATTCTACGTTAAAAAAGGAGTTGATCCTCAAAATTTGAAGTTTTTCTACGAACGAAAAGTCGGCGAACACACGTCCGCCCGAGCGAACATGCGGCATCAGACTATAAGCCCGGCTCCTGCCGTTTCTAAAGAAACGTGTCGGGACGGGCTGGGCTAAAAAGCAGCCCGTGTTACACAACAGTCGGTGGATGTGGGGCGTGTGTACTTGTGGCTCTCCCCTACACTCCCCTCCCACCCACCCAGTGCCCTCTTTCTTCCCAATCACTCATATTGAAAACTTTGGATGGAAGTTTCGTGTCCGCGAAAACCAATAAAGGACACACCGGACAGGACGATAAGCCGCCAGCTATAGCAGCCACCCGCCCACGACGCACAGTAGAAAATAATGAAAATAGTTGTAAGAACCGCGGCGGGGTTGTTCGTACGGCTTGGGTCCGCTGTCCGGTGCCCCTTACAAAACAAAGCGTCGATTTCGGGGCCCATTGATAGGAAAAGTAATTATTGACAAGGGAGGAACAATGGACGCTGCGCGAACAGTGTGGTGAAACATGTAAGCGGATTTGAGGGTCTTTTGTCTTCTCGCGCTTTTTATGAGACCTCTCTATTTGCTGTTTTTATCTTTACCCCTATCTGCGATGTACTTGCTTTTTGGAGCGTCTGTCGGTGAGGGCCGTGGACGGGGCGGCGCCCTGCCTGGCAGTGGCTATGTCCACGTGGAAGCACTTGTTGAAGTCCGCCGCGGCCTCGGAGCCGTCACCGTGGTCCTGGCGCGGTGCGAAGCCAGCGGGCGTCTCCATGGCGGGGCAGTAGGCACCGATGGCGAGGATGTCGTCGGCCAGGGTGTCCCCCGCCATGGCCAGGTCCCAGGCCACCACGGCGGGCGTGGACCCCCTGCGCGCCGCCAGCCGCTCCGGCAGCGGCGGCAGGTCGGGGTCACTGGCCGCGAGCGGCTTCTGTCATGTGCAGTCATGATGGCAACGGGTCACGACTCGGCTCGGCTGTGTCGGTTCCCCTGCAGTTGTTCTGCTGTCCGCCGTTACGCGCTGATGAGGTTTAGCGCGACACCATATCGTATCGCATACGTGGCGATGGGCGCGGCGAGGGCGAGGCGACCAGGAAGCTAAGCTAAGCGCAGCGGCAGCAGCAGCAGCAGTGGCAGCAGCAGCAGCAGCAGCAGCAGCAGCAGCAGCAGCAGCGGCAGCAGAGCAGCGGCAGCAGCAGCGGCAGCAGCAGCGGCAGCAGCAGCGGCAGCAGCAGCAGCAGCAGCAGCAGCGCAGGATCGATAAATACATCGCGATCGGATTCCCTCCGCATCTGCTTATTATCAGCATGTCGGCGGCTCGGCACAGCTCCGCACGGACAGCGCGCGAGTCCCCGGGGCCGGCTGCCGCGCCGCCGAGTCGCCGCCCATCTTTCACCTTGTTTTCACGGCGGCAAGCGGCTGGCTGATGCTGATGCTGCTGCTGCTGCTGCTGTATGTAACCCTCTCTGCAATTAGCTGCGACGCGTAATGAACGCTCTCGCATCAAATCTTACCAATTTCCGCGGCTGTGGCTGCTGCTGTCGCTGCCGCTGCTGCGGAGGCTGCGGAGGCTGCGGCTGACGGTCTCGTGTGCGGCGGCGGCGGCGGCAGTCCTTGCGGGGACCAGTCTGAGCGGCGCGGGGTTTAATTTGCCCGTGTTGGACCTGACAGGCGCTGACGCTGTCACTGCGGTCGCGCACGCCGGGAGTCGGCAGTCCTTGGCGGCGGGGATGACAGGGATGCTCTCGGGGGCGCGGCCGTGCCCCATGCCGGGAGGGGTGGGGGTGGGGGTGAGGGGTTTCAGGGGGTGGCCGTCAGCGCAGGGAATCACTTCGTTGCGTCGCCAGAGATTGACATCAACGCCGCACCGCGAGGTGCAGCTGGTTGCAGCCGGGGACAGCGGGGACCTCACAGGGTGGGTGGGATCGGGCCGGCTGGGGTGGGGCCGGGCAGCCAGGCAATGGCAGCGCTGCATTGTTGCGGTGCACACGACGCTCTGTGAAGTTGCTCGCACCGCGGCCATCGCAGTGACCAAACCGGGATAATGATGAGAAAACGCAAAAAGGCTCAAGGTCAATTTTAATTTATTTCAGTCATAGAAAAGAAAAATTCTCAGTACAAATCCGTCTACAAAATATAAATCAGTCTCCTCCTCTTAACTTTCTCCCCCTCCCCTCCCATCATATGGCAAAAACGAAGTCTTTCTATCGGATCTCGAACAGGAGGCCCCAGCGGCCCCAGCTCAGCGTGTGGCCGCTGGCCGCCCTCGCTAGCTGTCCCAGGAGACGGATACGTCGTGGGGTATTTGCATGATGTTCGACTCCGACTTCTTGCCGGGCGGAGGCTGCGGTGGCTGGGTGGCAGGGGCGGCAGCAGCGGCAGCAGCGGCAGGGGCTGGAGGTGCCTTGGCTTGTGGGCCGCGGCCACTGACCCCGGCAGAGGGTGGAGCACGACCAGCTTTGACCTTGTTGTTGTTGTTGTTGTTGTTGTTATTGTGCGTCACGCGTATCCACTGGTCCACTGTAAGTGTTGGCATGTCCGGCGTGACGTCCTGGGGCTGAGAGATGAACATCGATCATTAAAAAGTTTAGAAGGCAGAAAATGTTCCTTTGGAGCTGGTATTTGAACCCAGGACAGAAGAGTAACGATGGGGACTCACCGTCAACGTGGCTGCGTTGGTCGTCGAGTTCGCCCACAAAGTAGTGCCCTGGTCTTTGATGGTCGGCTGTACTGGTGATGGCGGGGGTGGAGGAGCGGGTGGGCGTTGAGGGGCTGCCGGGGCCGAGGTCACTACCGCTGGCGGCGGAAGGGGAGGTTTTGTTGACAGTGCTGCGGGCGGTGCGGGTGGGGATGGGGGTGCAACGGGCGGTGGCGATGGAGGTGCAGGCGCCGGCGGGGGAGGTGCCGGTTTGTGGTTAATCTTAATGGTAATGGGAGGGGGAGGGGGGACCGGGTTAGGTGCAGCCCGAGGCACTGGAGGACTTTTCTCGGCGCTCGCCGTATCCGTGGCGGGGGCGGGGACGGCACCGTTAGACTTGTCGCCGACGATGTTGTGGTTGGAGGTGACGTTCACAGCGATCATGTGCAGGGCGCTGACGCTCGGGCCTTGCGTCGACTGGGTGGTGCTGGTCGAGGTCGACTTGGAGGCGGCGACGAGCTTGGCGCTGGCCGGGCTCGAAGTCGGCAACTTTTCGATCGCAGACACGTTCAGAGCGGACACGTTTGTGTCACTGCCGACGATTTCGACCTCGATCTGAAACAGAATTCCCAGCTGAAAATGCCGTCCTGGTAGTCTCAGGCCTCTTTGGCTCTACATGTTGAAACTGTTACTATGCCCATGCCTGGAACTGAAGGGGGATTTTCAGCTGGGAGGGAATATTTTAATTGCTATTGTAGCACGAAAGTGATGATAATAAGGTTTAGGAAAATTGAGAAACAAATCGCGAATTCGAAGTTATTTTTTGGCCACGGCCATTCAGTGCCCCCATCGTACTCACCGGTTTGGATAACTTTTCAAATTCCGTTTCGGAAATGCCTTTTCCGTCCACCTCCTCCTCGGCCGTTTTGAACGGCAGCATTTCGTCCTTGGCTCTGGCCTCGTTGGAGCTGCTGGCGTCAGGCGCCTCTTCCTCCTCCTCATCGTCATCGTCGTTGCCGTCCTCGTCCGAGGGCGTGTCGTCTGTGGCGTCCGCACTCTCTCCGCTCGACTTGGCCGCCTCCTTGCCCTTCTCTGCACTCTCTTCGCGCCCCTTCTCATCCGCCTTCTTCCTCTTGGGCTTCTCCTTAAAGCTCTCCTTCTCCTTACTCTCCGCCTTCTCCGCAGCAGCAGCTGGTTTCTTGTCTACCTCCTCCGAGGCTGAAGCTTCTGGAGGCTCCTCTTCCTCGTCGTCCTCCTCCTCCTCGTCGCCGTCGTCATCGTCTGTAAAGTCGTCCTTTTCGTCGTCGTCATCGTCGTCGTCGTCGTCCTTGCTGGTCTCCGTCGACGCCGCCTGTTTGGACTCGGACGAGTCCGGCTTGGCGTTGATGTCGGCCTTCTTGTCGTCAGGCTCGTCGTAGTCCACTTCGAAGTACGCTACGTTCTTCTTGTCCTTGGCGGGGGGTGTCCCCTTCGGCTTGGTGTCCGCCTCGACGTCCGCCAGGTACTTGCTTAGGTCCATGTTGAGGTCATCCTCCATGTCAGCCAGGTCACCGTCGGGGGCACGCACCACCTCTACGCTCGTGCTGGCCGTGGCCTTCTTTTTCTTCTTGGGTTTCTCGTCATCGTCGTCATCGTCATCGTCGTCCAGGCTGTCATCGTCATCGTCATCGTCCGTGAAGAAGGACAGCTCGTCCGGGGACAGGGTCTGCTTGAACTCCTCAAAGGTGACGGGGCGGGGCAGCGTGGGCTGCTCGCTGCTCTCCTCTGCGTCCTTGTCGCTGTCGTGTTCTTCCTCGGGAGCTTCGTCGGAGATGCTGGCCGCCTCGCGCTCCGAGCTGGCGCTCTTCATCTTGGAGCCCTTGGTCGGCACCTTGAGCGCATCCCTTAGGGTGGTGATCTGTTCCGAGTTCATGGGGATCTCAATCACAGAGTCGCCCTTCATGCCCATCAGCACGCTCTTCACGTGGACCTTGGGCTTTCGTCTGCTGGGGGTCGTGTGCTCTTCACTGGTGCTGCTCTCCGCCGTGCCCGGCTCTTCACTCTGTTTCTTCCTCTCCTTGATCCTGTCTGTGCTCTTCTTACGGCCAGCATCGTCGTCTTCGTCCTCCTCGTCGAAGTCGTCTTCTTTAAAGGGTAAGTTGTACGAGTAGGACTTGATCTCGTGGAAGCCGTTGCTGTCGCCCTTCTTCTTGGCGTCTGCGAAGAACACCGGTCCGACGCCGTGGCTCGTGCTGTTGCCCTTCGGCCGCACGAAGTCGGAGGACTCCGATGACTCGATGTCGTACAGGTCGTCGTCGAGCTCGGGCAGGGTGAGTACGGTATCCTTGGAGCTGACGAAGCTCTTGAAGTCGGAAATGTCGTCTCCGTCTTCCTTTGCCCTCGTCTTGCTGCCGGTCGTGGACGGTTTCTTGCTAACTGTGCTCTTCTTGGACCCGGATCGGCCGAAGTGCAGCTTGTCGTTCTCCAAGGATTTCAGCACTGATTTGGACATTGGCGGCAGCGTTTTCTTGTCCGCCATCTTCTGGATTTCCTTCTTGAGCTTGGCGTTGCGGGCGTCCGTGACCGCCTTGGAGTCCCGCAGGGCCTCGTTGTACTTATCTATGCTCTCCTGCCTGGAGCTGGACTGCTCCGAGCTGTCGCTGCTCTCGGAGCTGGCGGGCGGCGGCGTCGAGCTGTGGCTCGGGCGCACGATGTTGTAGTACATGACCCTTTTCTTGCCCAGCTTACTCTCGCCGGACTTCTCCAGCTTGCTCCCCGTCTTGTAGGGCATCGCGTTGCCGTCCTGGTCCACATAGTACTCAACGGACTTTGAGTGCGCGCCGTCCAGCTCGTCGGGGGGCTCCGGTCCGCGCACCTCCTGTTCCTGCTCGTCCTGCTCGTCTTCCTCCGCGCTGTCCTGGAGCTGGTGTTTCATAAGCTTGATCTTGGTGGGCCCGTCGTCCAACCCTTGGCTGGGTGTCGCGGTGCTCGTCTTGGCGGGGGCAGCTCGCGGAGCGGGGACGTACTTCCTGCTGGAGTGCACTGCGCCCACGTTGTCCTTGGGGACGGCGTAGGCCACGCGCACGTTGCCGGGGGAGGACGGTGCCTCGTCGCTGTCGAACGCGTCGGCCCCCACGCGGATGTAGGGCTGGTTCACGACCTCAGCCGGGTTCAGCGCCAGCGGCCCCGAGGCCGCCGCGCCGTGGATGTTGTCCAGGATGTCGCGGTAGAAGCCCAGCTGGTCGAACGTCTTCGGCGGCGGCGTCCCCACCGCGTCCACGACCAGGCCAACCATCGCTGTCTCCTCGGGCAGGCCGACGGACGTCTCCTGGAAGAACGGGTTGTCCAGGGGGTCCGCGCCGAACAGCTTGCGCCGCATACAGCCGATCACGTCCCCCAGCGTGCCGAGGCGCGGGCCGTCCGGCTGCGGTCGCTCGTTCCAGGCGCCGTCCTCTTCCCGCTCCGGAACCACCTGCCCTGGCTGGCGGGGACCGTCGCAGTGCACCAGGCGGTCGCGGGACTGGTAGAACTCCATGCCGCCCTCTGTCTTGACGGGCACGTCGTACGGGTTGATGGCGTACCGCAGCGGCGTGTAGCTGGTCAGCTGCTCGGATACGGGCGCGCGGTAGAACGGGTACTTGCGGCGGTCCACGGGGGGCCGTGCCTGCGGCAGGAGGTAGCTGGGCTGCGGCCGCGCTGGCGCCGGCGCCACGTCACCGCCCCCGCCTTCTCCGTCGTCATCGTGCTCCCACCCGGGGTCGGTCTCGTCGTGCTCGGGGACCTCTGTCGTCTCCTCCGTGTCGCTGTCCGCCTCCTCGTCGGGGGCCTCGCTGTAGCTGTCTTCAGTCGTCGGCATGGTCGTGGTCGGTGATTCCGTCGTGGTCGGTTCGCGCGTCTCGTCTCGGTGCAGCGAGGACGCTTCGTGCTGGACGTCGGAGGGCTCGTTCCTACTGTTGTCGGTCTGGTTCAAAATACCGTGCGTCGGCTGTCGGTCTGTCGTGGTTTTGTTGAGTTCAAGTCCGTGTTGTCTGTTCGTTGGAGTCGTCAAGTTGGCGTGCGCGAGGTTGTTGGAGGCCATGGGCTGCAGGTCTGACGCTGCGGGGTCCGTGCTGTTGGTAACGTTGGCTGCCCTCGCCTGCGCCCTCCACTTTCCCAAGTTCATCATGATCCTCAGCTTGTCCGGGAGATGCGGCGCGCTGGGCACGACGCGCTTGTCCGTCACCTGGATGACGGGCGGCACGTGCCGGATGCTGATCGGCATGCCGCTCGGCAGCAGACCGCCTAGCTTGAGCATGGACAGCACCCTGGCCTGCAGCTGCTGCGTGGCCTCCGTCCTGGGGAACGCGTTAGTGCGCCTGGGCACTGTCGGCGGGGGCACGGGCACGAGCGGCACTACCGCCGGGCTCACAGTAGACCGCTTCCGTCGGCGACCCCCGCCCACGTCCACGCCGATGCTGTCGTGAAGCAAGTCGATCCTCCGCTGCACCGCCGTGAACGAGTCGTACGGGCTCTCCGCACTGGTGCTGCTGCTACCGTCCGGGCGCTGGTCCACAGCGAAGAAGTGCGGCGAGGAGTGTCTCGTCCCCTTCCAGGTCGTGTAAGGCGAGTAGTAGTCCAGCGCGTCCGAGTGCACGCCCGGCCCCAGGCCCGGCCACCCTGCGTGGCTGTCGCCGGCGGAGTACCTGCTGGACACATCGTGGTCAGCAGGGGATGACCCTGATGCGCCCGTCTTGGTGTGGACCACGTCCAAGTTGCTCTTGTTGAGGTTCTTCCTCTCCGACGTCTCCACGATGGCGGACTTGGTGGAGGACGGCTGTCGAGGGACGACGGAGGTGCCGCTGTAGACCACCTTCTCGGAGTCCAGGACCGGCGTGTTGCGGTGAAAGTCTCCGAGGGACGACGCTGGCCATTGCTTCCCGCTCCAGGATCCCGACGGTGGTGTCTTCTGTTGCCCTAAGGACGTGTCCATGTTGTTGAAGTACGCCCACGGCTGCCGGTCCGTCTTCGGCGGCGCGTACTTGTCGATAAAGTCTTCGAACTCTGGCCGTTTGTCCAGGGTTTCCATGAGCTTGTGCGTGAAAAAGGCCGGGTCGTACTGCTTCCCGAACTTGCTGTGGGAGTGAATGTCATTCATGGCCGGGGCTTGGAGGTGGCCGTCGCCAACCAGCTCTTCGAACCTGCTGTTCTTCCCCGTCGGTGCATCCGCCTCCTTTGCAGGTTTGGCGGTTTGCTTCGTGTTCCTGCTGCCCGCTTGGTCCTTGCCGGCCTGCAGCTTGGCCCGCTGCCTGGCCCTCTCCGCCCTCAGCTTATACAGCTTCCTGCGCTTCTGCTCCCTCTCCTGCATCTTGCGCTTCCTCTTGGCCTTCGCCAGGGGGCTGTTGTTCTTCTTCCTCCCCTTCTTCGGCTTCTTCCTCTCCGCTGGGTACTTGAAACCTAAGAGCTGCGAGGGGATTTTGCGGTCCTTCTTCTTGGGCCTCTTCGGCCTTCTGGGGCGTGGTGGAGGCCTCTTCCTGGGCTGTCCGGGCTGTCTGGGTGGCGCGGGCGTCGTCGGCTCCCGGTTCGACTGGAGCTGTGGTTTGGCCTCGGTCTGGTGATGAGGCTGCGACTGGCTCTGGGGCTGCGGCGCGGACGGAGGCAGCGGCGGCGCCAGCGGCGTGGTGCCGACGGGCCGGCCGGCACCTGCTGTCTGAGCACCAACGGCGGTCTTGTTGGTGGGCGGCGCCGCGGTGCTGGTGCCGTCCGCGTGCTTGGCGGCGTACCGGCTCGCCTGGAACTTGGGCCGCAACGTGGTCGGGCTGGTGATGTTGCCGCCCTCGTTAAGCACCAGCACCTTGTCGTTGTCGTCCTTCACCACCTGCAGCACCGCGTTAGTTACCTGTTAGTAAGGATTCCTCCCGTACCGCGGGGCAGCCATCGCCCTCACCTACCTGCGTGATGCCCCACGACCCCTTGGTGACCTTCTGACCGCCGTGCCGGGTCCGGTTCCGGGGCTCTGGAGCCGCCGTCGGCGCCGCGCCGTCCGGCCGCACCTTCCTGCCGCGTACCAGGGACCCCGCGCCATCCGGCTCCAGGACGTACTCCTCGCGCGTGTCCTCGCGGTCGTGGTCGGGGTGGCCGTGCTCGTCGGGCATCTTGACCATCATGGCGGTGGCCTCGTACGCGGGCACTACCTCGTGGTGCTCGCCCTCCTTGTTGTAGCCGCCGTGGTCATAGCCCGCATCCTCGTAGCCCTCCTCACTGTACACCTAGAAGCAGCAGGACATTCGGACGGGCCTAATGAACGGCGCGAGGGTGTTCTGCACGGTGGAATATCTCCACCTGCAGCTCCACTCGCGCTGACAGGAGGCGGACGGCGGCGGCTGGAGGAGCAAACCTCTCACCTTAACAAGATTCATGCATAATTAACGCAAGGCGCTTATCTCCAGGATGAGCTACGCGTCAGCAGCCAGCCCCCACCCGCAGGACCCGCAGCCCCGACGTGCCATTTGGGTTGCCTCCCCTCCGGGCGGCAGCGGCCGTCCGCCGGTTGGCGTTGGTCTTGCAGTCACTCCGAGGGGTACACACTATACACCTAAGGGGCTGTTCACATATTACGTCACACTTACAGGGGGAGGGGACCGTGTCAATCGTGACAGCCCTATCTTAAATGCACGGGAAGGTTAGGTTATCCCCGTGACAATAGGGGGTGGGGTAAAAATATTGGCCAAAAAGCGTGACGTAATATGTGGACAGCCCCTAACGGAACAGTCTCAAGTGCAGTCGCTTCCAGACCCTTCCCAATCGTTCCGGTCACCGGTCACCAAAGTGTTTCCAAAAACAAGTTAGGGATAAAAGAGCCAGATGGCATATGGCATGCTTGACCGTTGGTGACAAAACCTATGTCGTCCCGGCTTCCGCCAGGACCCCTGCCTTCAACTTCGGTGGTCTTAGGGGCCATCCATAATCTACGTTGACAGAAATAGGCCACTATCCCCCCCCCCCCCCCCCGGCGTGTCCGAACCTGCCAGATTCAGAGGGAGGAAAACAGGAGCTCCGAACACCAGAAGCTTCCATACATCTCCTGAGTCTCCCCCGGGATTTATCCCGAGGCGCAGATGAGAGAACATGAGGAAAAATATTGAACCTCGCATTCCAGTCACTTTCAGTAATTTCGTCCACTCGTCCTCCAGTCATTCTCCAGTAGCATCCAGTCATTAGATTTTTCAGTCTCTGCACAAAGTTTTAGTCTGTCGCCTCACTCACCTCGACCGTCTTGCGGTGGGAGACGACCTCTCGCAGCCTGGGCGCGTTTGCGAACTCCTCGTCGGTGGTGGCCTCCGCCATGGCGTCCTCTGGGCTCAGGTGGCTCACCGTCTCGTACCGACGGACCTGCAACGGACGGCACATGTCGGGAAGACGGGAGGGCAGCAGGGTCCCTCACATCGGGGCAACGCGTACGAAACCACAAACTTGAGACACAGTAATTAAACCCAAAACTGGTCAAACCCATTTTTTTTTGTTAAAAAAAATGACGATCCAAAAACCGTCATGAAAGCAGATGATACTGTGATGTTTTCCTACTTTCCTTCATGGTGTGACGTTGTGTTTGCCCATACCCTTCCTGGCCCCCGCCCCCTTCTCCCTTTCCCGTGGGTAACGTTTAACTTTTAATTGTTATTGCGCATGTTAAAATACCATTGTGCTGCCGCAAGTAAGTGTTGCTCAATGAAGAGGGTTGTCACAAAAATGAAGTATTTGATGCCCCTTTTGTAGCGCCCCGCTTCAGCAAGGTCAGCGCCGGGATGATAGGCAACCCGTCGGCCACCCGGCGCGGCCAATGAGGGGAAAGGTGTGTGCGAGAGAGAGACCGAGCGACGATCCGGCGAGAGCTGCAGCGAGCAGTCGAATTGTCGAATGATCCGGAAAAGCGTGAAAGGGGACGAGAGGGTGGTGATGTCGCCGTGCAACGAGAGTACCTGATCCGTTGATTCGTTGTTTCGTTTGTTTCCGGAAATAAGGCCGAGAAAAGCAACCAAGCCCGAAAGGTAGGGAAGGAGCCGTAACCTCCTCTGAGAGAGAGAGAGAGAGAGAGAGAGAGACGCAGCGGAGCCCCGCGCTGCCCGCGCGCCGCGGCTCGGCACAACGAAGAGGTGGGGGTATGTGCGGACGGCACGGCACGGCGCGGCCGGCACGGCGCGGCGCGGCGGAACGCGGCCCCCCATGCGGTATAATACTTCTGCGCGCTCGCCTACCTCCGCATGAGAGTACAAGCCGCTGATACATTATCTTTATATTATTGTTTCTTTTGAGGATGTAGGTGATGATAAGTGTATCATCTGCTCTTTATATTATTGTTTCTTTTGAGGATGTAGGTGATGATAAGTGTATCATCTGCTAAAAAGCGTGATTATTTTGTTATATGCGTATTAGCCTCTAGTGTGCGTTTGCCATGTACTCCAGCCCTATCCTTTCCCTTTGACAGCAGATTCGACAGCGTCGAAAGTGAAACAGTCGGAGGTTGCGTCGCTGTTGGCTCGGCCGTCGCCTCGGACAGCGGTTCGGTCGGAGGCGTGGCTGCGCGTGGCTGCGCGTGGCGCGCGGCACGCCCTGTCATGTGGTATGACGACTGCGCTGTGACCGCGCGCCTCGCGCCACGGCCCGATTCGATCCCATTGTCACCCACACCACATTCCGCCTCGGCTGACCGCAAGTCCTGTGCACAGCGCACAGCCTTAAGACTCCGAGGCAGCCGCGGCCACCCCTGTGCCCTGCCCTGCCCTGCCCTGCCTGCCGCTGCCTTCCGGCCCCTCCCGACCGCTTCCGGTTTATCCGTTCTGCTTTCTGGCCAGCCGCCGCCGCTGCTTTCGGCGCGAGCTTACCAGGCCCGGCCCGGCCACCGCATTTTGCACGGAGCCGAGTGTGTCGTCCCTAATCCACGTGCGGGTCGGGTTCCTAAGGGAAGCTCGCGAAGAAAAGCACGCCGTTGCAAAAGACAATTGCAGGTATCGTTTATCGTGCAGCGACACGGCAGGACCAGAAAAACAAAAGTGGGCAGCGTCCTATTGACCAGACCACTCGGACCCCAAGTCCGGTCGGGGTGACTTGCAGGAACGAAACGGGGTGCCACTACTTCTTTCCGCGGACTGCATGTGCAATTGCTGCTGTCACGCACACCAACACCCAATCTAATCCGCAGGGACTGCCCCCCCCCCCCCGAACCAGCGTGACGGCATAGGACCGCCACGATGCAACCGCTATTTTTTTCCTTTTTTTTTTGTCACACACAACCGCGTATAGTATCGGCCGGAATCGGATGGTAATCTAGTTGAGATGGCGTGTACCCTTCGCCTCCCCGCGGCCTGACAGCCCGACACAACAGCCCGGCACCCACCTGTGTGAACTGCTGCAGGGGAACAAAGTCGATGCCGAGGTCCGGGGGCGGGTGCGCCCACATCCCCTCGTGCGTGTAGTTGGGCCGGGTGGCCGGCTCGGGGGGGTTCTCGTGCTCGCTGACGTACACCTCCTGGCTGGACGGCTCCTGCCAGCCCTCATCGCGCACCGCCGTCGACGCCTCTCCTTCGGCCTCAGCTGCCCCCTTGTCCTTGTCGTCGTCGCCCTCGAACGGCTCCAACATGAAGCGGTCCTCCTCCGCGTCCTCGGCGTCCAGCTCGCGGGATTCCTGCTCGTCCTCGCGCTCCAGCTGGGCCATCTCCTGCTTGTCCTCGTCCACCAGGTCGTCAAAGTCGCGGTTCACCAGCTCGGCCAGCTCGTAGGGCTGCAGGTCGGCGGGCAGGCGGAGGTGCTTCGGCACCACAGCCGACCCCCCGCCGCCGCCGTGCGTGTCCTGCGCTTCCAGGGACGTCGCGCTCGCTGACAAGGACGGCCCTTGCCCACGCGCCCCCTGTCCGCCCGGAGCGGCCGCCATCACCGCCACGCCCTTCTTCCTCTTCCTGCGCACGCCCCCCTTCCGGCGCCTCTTCACTTCCTCTCCAGCGGACGCAGGACCCGCAAGGGGTGGAAGCTCGCCAGACTGCAGGACAGGGTCAAGTTTATCGCTTTCCAAGGACCGCTGGCGCTGGCTGGGATCGCCACCCGTCTTGCGAACCTTCTTCCTCCTCGTCTTCTTGCTGTCCCTTGCTCGGTGTCGCAGCACGCCCTGCCACCCGGTGTCGCCGCGGTGCCGTCCGGGAGAGACGATGCGCTCGCTGTGCTCCGCTGCCGCGTCGGCGTCCACGTCGGCGTCCACGTAGCGCTCCGCGCCGTACAGACGGGCCAGCTCCCCGTACAAGTCGTAGTATTTGTTCCAGCTGGCGAACAGCTGCTTCGCGGGCCGCTGCCGCCGCTGCCGCCTCCCCTTGGACCTCTTGGGCCCCTCGGCCTCGGTGCCCCCCGTCTGCTTCGCCTTTCCCTCCTTTTGCAGCCTCGCATCGGCGGCTCCATTTTCGGGTGTAACTGAGGGCGACGGAGGAGGCGAGGATGCCTCTGTGGGCGACAATGCAGTCGGGGCGGCTGCCGTGAGCAGCGGTGTTGTTAACGCGGTGGGCGACATCGCGGACGTCACCGGAGGTTGCGGGGCCGCAGTGGGCAGCTCGGATGCACCTCCACGACGACTCCGTTTCCTCCCACCCTTCCTCCTCTTCCTACGAACGACGGCGGTGGTATTTTCGAGGGGCGCTGGTGTCGCCAGAGGGGGCGTCGTCGGGGTGGTCTCCAGAGAAGAGGGCGGCGGTGTGTCACCGTCGCCGGCGTGTTTGTCCCCGCCCCCGGGCCCGGGCCCCGGCACCGCCCCCGGCATCAGGTGTGACAAGTGGTCCGCACTTACCTGGCCGGCGGCGGCAGCGGCGGCAGTGGGCGCCTCGGGAGGCGGCCCCTGAGCTCCGGTGCTGGCGACGGAGTCGGCGAGAGTCCGGCGCAGCAGCAGGATCAGCAGCACTTGCAGCGGCAGCAGCGCGAGCGACCCGCATGGCTTGCCGCTCATCTTTGCACACACCTCATGGTCGTGGTCCCTTCGTCCGCTCCTGGATGGACGTCGACACAGACTGAGCGTCGCGACGGCCGGCCGAGCCCGGCGCCCCGGGGCCGGGGTCGGGGCCGGGGCCGGACCCTGCCGGACCGCGACGGCGACGGCAACCCCGCCGCTGCAGCCCCGCCACCCCGCCGCCCCACCTCCACGCCGGGCTGCGGTTCACTGACGTTCGCACTTCCATAGCACCGCCTCAGCGCTGATCCCTGGCCCGCCCTCCTGCCCTACCACGGGGACAACTCAGGTAAACGATTGGGAGGGGACTGGAAGTGACTGCATATGAGACTGTTCCGTTAAGGTGTGGCTTTACCATGTGTTCTACCCCTCGCATTATCCAGTCGTGAGGGACTGTGACGGTACGGTGCTGGGGAGCAACTAACATCGGTATGATGCGGACGGAGCCCCGTCGTCCCCGCGGGCTCGGTGGGCTCGATTCCCACTGGCCGTTTCTGACGCCCCCATCTCTCCCCTGCTCCCGAGTGTTTCGGGGCGGACGCCGCCTTGTCGAAGGCGCGTGCCAATTCCCTTGGAAGGATAGGCACAGCGTTACTCAGCGCTGCTCATTTACAGTTAACGGAAGCGGAATTTGATCCGCTAGCGATCAGCCAATTAGAGAGTCTTCGAGGAGCCTTCTGCCCGAGCCACGGTGATTCGTGTTTTGTTCCGCCAGCGGCAGCAGCAGCAGCAACAGCAGCAGCAGCAGCAGCAGCAGCAGCAGTACAGCAGCAGCAGAACTGCACTGCTTTACAGCCTCTGAAAGGATCTTATTACTTTCACAATTTGCCAGACTGATCTGGGAAGAGCTCCCTTTTCAGCATATCTCTCTCTCTCTCTCTCTCTCTCTCTCTCTCTCTCTCTCTCTCTCTCTCTCTCTCTCCCTCTCTGAGTTTTACATTACTAGACCAACGAACAACGGCGTCTAGCTTTACGTCGAGCGCCTGCGAGATCCAGGGTAGGCCAGCCCGCACGACTCCCGTGCATGCAGATGTCGGCCCTGCCTACCCACCAGCACCAGGCGTCAGGTGAGGACCCTCTCCCAGCTATGGAGGAGCGAAATCGTGCGCAAATCTGAGCAAAGCTCTTCGAACTTTTCCTCGTAAAATCCGGATGCATTTCCACCCGTTACCTCTGGAGAAAAATTCAACAGCTCGTGGTGTTAAGTTCTTTCACGGCATTGGATGACAGGAGCCTTTATCTTTCCGTGTTGCCCAACCCCAGCAGGCCGGCGGGCTGTCCACCTGCCGGTCCGATCATGAGTTGCACTTTCCCGTTTTCGCTATGTCGACGGCCCGTAGGCCGCAGGCCACAGGCCACAGCAGGTTGCGGGGGGCTGGGCTGGGCTGGATTAGCTCGAGTCAGTCGTCCCGATAGTCGCCAGCCAGCCGTCAGTCGATCTGCAATGCGTTGTGACGATTACGACGCATCCTTGGCGGGGGGCGGGAACCGGGACCGCGGCGGGCGGACGGACATGCTCCGCTTGTCAGCTGGGGAGTAGCGAAGAACACTCCGCCAGAAAAAGTTCCTTGACAAAAGCCCCGCCAAAAAAGCCCCCCTAAATGCCTAGACCGAAAAACTCCCCCTCGAAGCAGGTCCCAAAAACAGCCGTCAGAAAAACGTCCGATAAAAATAGTCTCCATGGTGATCAATCTGAAAAACATCCTGGAAAAGATTCCGTCAAAACAAAATCCTGGAAAAACGACCGGGAGTACGACTGCGTGAAGGCACGTCTAGCCGGTGGGCCACGAAAAACGTCCGAGAAAAACGTCCGCGAAAAACGTCCGAAAAATCTTCTGCGTCCGAAAAATCTTCTGCGCTGAACGCCGCTACCGATGCACCCTAAATAACCTGACTAACCTAACCGTAACGAAACCTAACATATGACCTAACCTGGTAAACCGTGACTGTGGACACCTAACCCAACCTAACCTAACCCAACCTAACCCGGTTAACAGTAATCATAGACAACTTAACATAACATAACTACCTTTCCCTTTCCTCTGCGGGTACACTGTTCAAATTAGAACTGTTGTAAATAAGTTTTCAAAGGGGTTAAGAGCTCTCGGAAATGACTATTTGCTGTTATGAAATGTTCAATTTCAAAATTAATTTTCCAATCTTGGAATGGTCCAGAAAATAACGGAACCATTATGGCCCGAAGGTTTTCCAAAATGGCTGCAGCCGCTTCTAAAAATGTTTCAGACCATTTAAAAATGGCTTAAAGTTAGACAAAACTGTTTAAAAATGACCGCTATAATTAGGGGATAAAGGTCATATTACAATTAGATTTTTTAAAATTAACAGTAGATGGAGAGAATAGAGAGGGGGGGGGTTAGTGAATATGAACTGTTATTTCATGTTAGTTCATTGTTCACTTCCGTTGGTTCAGTTATTAAAGGGCAAATGGACTATAGTAAAGGAGAATGTCTTTTATTCTTTTTTTCTTTTTGTCCCTGCGTTACGGAAGAGCAGGAGGTCAAGAGTGTCGGATTGATTAAAGGGATCATCCAGCAAGTACGTCCACGATATTGTCGCAAAGACGAATTTGAACAGGAGCCTGTTGGGTGGGCAACCACGACTCCTGTATGCACGTGTTTCGTGCGGGCGGCCTACCCTGGCACTCGCAGGCGCTCGTCTTCTCTTGAAGGGAGCGAGGAAATTCGGACGTACGACGAGAAAGTGGCCGCTTAACTAGGCAATCCTGCACGACACGATTGTCGAACAGGAATGCCGACCCTCTACTGTGGTGGCGTACCGTACTGCGTTCTGTCACGGGTCTTGCGATCTGCCAGACGACACCGTCAGGGTCGGACTGCTCACGGCGGGATCTCCGCCCCCGCGCGGCTCCACCGCAGTAACTTTGCCAAATTTATATTTATGAGATGAAAGACAGTTTCGAAAATAGCAGGTATACCGCAGGTATGGCTATTTACTTCACGTTTTTCTTTCTGTAGGCAGGAGTGGATTTGGGGGGGGGGGGGGGGGGGAGGGGGGCCTCTGTCCCCTCGATCCCGTCGGGGCTGTTTGGTAGCCAGTCCGACCCTGCAGACACCTAAATCCATTATCTCTCATGTTCACGTTGACAAAAAATGTTTTTTTTTTTTTTAGTGAATTTTAACTGTGGCAGATGTATGAAACACGCTCACAAATGGCGCCAGACTCGACACTTCCGGTAGGAGGTGGGCAATCCACACGATTTTCAGCATGTAAATGGGCAAACATCGCTACATGACCACTCCCCCCCCCCCCCCCCCCCCCCACCCCTGTACGAAAATGCTATAGATACGCGCCTGTCGCTTGCTTCGGTTACGAAAATTTCTTCTTGTTCTACTCCACCACACAATTAGAGGAGGGGCGAAGGGGCGACCGGTCCCTCCCCCCCCCCCCCCCCCCCCCTTTTGGCCTCCGAAGGGAACCTTTGCCCCCCTGAAGGTAGGCAACCCGTAAAGCTTTGCCCCTGAAGGTAGGCAATACGTAAAGCATCGCCTCTCTCTTTTTCGGTTCGTTTTTACGCCCCTGCACCACACAGTCTCAAAAATGGCAAGTCTCAGTGAACGCGTTACCTGGGTACATGCGAAGAGCTCCAGACTTTTCCTCTTGGTTTTAAACTACACGCCAAGACTCGAAAGCGGAAGAAACCAAAAGCTGCCATGGACTTTTTGGGCTCACGAAATTCATTGTTTAGTTGCTCTCGCACGCAAACAAATGACCTGCCAGGGTGCTGAAATTCTAGCAAGGGTGCAATATATTTTAGGAGAATAGACTCAGCTAGATTATTTGCTGTAGTGCTAAATTGGATTTGCAAAACCTATTTAGTCTGTATTAAGTTACTTATTTTCATATTTTTTTGCTTGAACACATTCGAAACCGCGAGCCCGTTCAGCCGCATTACGCGTGGACAAAGTGAATTTTATCGCAGAAATAGGTATTTTCGCTGATGTCGGGGTCCCCGGGGGGGGGGGGGGGGGGGGGGGGGGGGGGGCAACCGCCGGTCGGTACAGGGGGAGGCGACCCCCCTCCCTTGTGCACGCCTCTGCTTGCCGGGCCCTTAAGGGTCGAGTGCTTGCACTGACAAAATGTACAGTCTCTAGTGAAACTCATGGTAATTGTTTCCGGTATTTGGTTCGTCCCTCTGCGTGAATAACTGTACCGACGGTGGTTGGCGGTTCGCGTCGCCCAGAATTCGTTCTTTCGCACAACGCGTAACTGCGATCCGTGGCCACGTATTAGCAGCGCTTAAAAATAATGAGACGTACGTCGGTAAGTTCGAACGGTGAGTACCCCTCGTGCTGATCGCATGGACGCTGCTTTTTTACTCGTGCTAACTCGCGCTGACGCACTCTGTTGTAGTTCTTAGGGGTCGCCTATAATGATATCCTGGGGTTTCTTGAAGGGTACGGGGTAGGGCCGGGGGGGGGGGGGGGCTGGATTTTGTGGAGGACCTCCAATTTCAATGTGTTATCTCATGAATTGTGTTAATCACGTTTGTTTCAACTTGTATTGGCTTTGGTTCCGTGTGCGGCAAGATGTATTTGAACCCTGCTTGGAACACGGGAGGTCGGTGAGTCGGTGGTGGTTCACCCCTGCCCTGGCGTGGGTTCGAATACCAGCAGCTTGCGCAAGAAGACTCGTTTTTCCTCTCACTATCGACCTCTCTTCGGTGTTTCCATCCACGACGTAGCCTGTGTATGGAGAACATCTGCTCAGTTACTGGCCGGCACGAATGACTCGATCACGTGTAGATAAGCGTCCGAAATCAGACGAAAACACGCCGTTCGGCTGCATGTCTCGTTCCACGTCATGAAATTTAAAAAAATACAGCACATGCTTCGCTCATGTAGTATTCTTTCGCCCATTCTTCATACAGCACATCTAAATTCTCTATAGTTCCGAGCAATTGAATTTTGTTTCAGGTCGGAGAGGAGGCTTTGAAACCGTCAATAAAGTGCCATTGCTGAAAACGGACGACCCAGGGGCCGTCAAGGAACTTGTTTCGAACGTCTGCAGCTTCGAAGCGCTGTGAAGTGGTACTTGAACCCGCGCCCGCGCCGCACGCGGTACTTCCAGCACCTGGCCCGTGTAGGGTACGGATGCGACCGGGCACATGCTCGCGACAAACGCTCTATAGCTCTCGCTCCCTCTGTCCTGCACGCGGACGGACTCGGACTGCAGTGCGATGACAGCCAGGTCAGCGCCGACCCCAGCATCTACACCAGCGGCCGCCGCCTGATCCGGGGTCACTGACCTTCTCCGAGCACGGCGCCCGCACCACCGGAGCCCACGGGTCCGAGCCCGAGCCGCAACCTCGATTGAGCGTATCTCATCTCAGTTGAATAAAAGTGTTTCAAGCTGGCTTTCCTTAATTAATTGTCTTCTTTTCCTGTTGATGTGTCCCCAGACCAACGCCCTTGCACACGTCCTATTCCCTTACACCATAAGAGGCCGCAAAGCGGAAGGTAGGCAACCGTGCAAGGCCCTGGTGTACGTTGGGCTGCCTACCCTCTGTGCCGCAGGGGCTACCCCTATTGTGGGCTTGGTAATGTTTCATCAGATTGACGTGGAGTGTTCAGAAATCAGAAGTATCTCTTACCAGATACTTCAGCTAACAGTTTGCAGTCATTTGCATAGACTACTCGTTCATTAATAATGTGACATTTTCACCATAGTTTCATTTATTTGAAACTATGTATGTAACCCACAGTTAATCTCTTTGCATGACACACCCAGTATTTACATATTTATGTACATTCTTAATAAGTGAGTTAAAAAAATGGAGTCACTTATCTATGTGAGTGGAAGAAAACTTTTCACTTTGATCTCATTCCATTACTTCTACCAGAGTAAAGTTGCTCCAGCACATTTGGGAAAGAAATTTAAAAGGATAAAAATAGTAAGAAAATAGTGCCAAGACATGATAATTGATACATTTATTGTGACATTCAGAAATACAGACATGGGAAAACAAAACACAATTTGGTGTGACCTACATTTGAACAAAATTCTGGCCTCAATTGCGGAAAATAGTACGGACTCCGCGTAAGAAGAGCAGGTCCACGCACGAAGAACAAAAGCCGGTCGGTACCAACCAATGCTAGTTAAGAATACATTTCCGAAGGCTTCGATCAACGTAACGTAGCAGACAACTCCGCTGAATGTGGTTGCCTCTGACATGTGTTAGTTCTGCACTTTTCAGGAATTATTGTGTAAATCGTTTGCCTCGTTAAAATTGCAATCTTGACTTAACATACCTCCAAATATTTTCAACGGTGTTCTAATTGAACTCCTGTTGTTCATAACTTTCTCCACTCAACATTCTTCCGAGGCACTTGATTACATTTCCTAGTGCATGTGACAAACTATGCCAAAATGTGTAAATGTAGAAGAAAGATAAGTGATGCCAGAGTGTCTACCTGGGAAGGTTCATGAGGCCTATCATGAAATATAAATCACTTTACAGGAAGATTGTTGAAAAAGAATAAAACAACTAGAAATCTCATTCCAATCAATAAGAATCATTATATTGATAACAGTTACAATCCAGACAATCTCTCATAAAAATTTCCAGAACGCACAGATTTTGTGCCAGATTAGTAAAATCAGTCCTGCAATTGAGTCTTATACCAACGCTCCTGGAAATAGGAAATACAATAAATACAGACTTTCGTATACCATACTAATAGAATGTACAATTCCTTTCAACAAAATATACTAGTACGTAAGAACAAAACAAGCAGGAATCTAGTGAACAGAATACAATTAAATTAAAAAGACTAAATGATATACAATGATATACACAAGCCAGCAGACAGCAGTTTGAGCAGTTCTTGCCCTGAAAAAACACAGCAACATTCCTTGTTTCAAATTCTTAAAATACAAATAAAAAAGGTAAAAGGTTTACAATGTTGAAAATGGTAAGCACATAAAATTCAAGTTAAAATGCAGACAATCTTCTCATGAAGTCCTGAGCATACCTGGTGAAATTTCCAGTCCCCACAGATTTTGTCAGATTTGTACAAACAAAGGACTAAAAACTAATATAGTAAACATACTGATAAGACAATTATTTTTAACATTTTGGCATAGCAAATCAGTCTTCCAATACTATACTAAGGGGCCTAAAAGTAGCAAAAAGAAAGAAAGAAAGAACGTAAACCATACTCATGGAACATACAATTCACTTCAACAAAATATTCCATTATGTGAAAATACAACACAAGCAGGAATCTAGTGAACAGAGTAAAATTAAATTAAAAAGACCTCTCACCCACAATATACACAGATAAACCAGACAACAGATTGAGCAGTTGTGGCTCTGAGGAAACACAAGATAAATGCAGCAACATACCTTGTTCTGAATTCTCAAAATATAAATAAAATGGAAGTTGTTTACCATCCAGAAAAAATGATACAAAGAAAGCTCTGCTTTCATCTAAATAAACTAGCAAAAAAAAACAAAAAAAAACAAAGGGCCAAGCTGACACAAAATTTCAAAGCCACTTTACTTCATCAATCTTCCTCGAGGGATCGGTTGGCCCAAAATGGTCTCCTACACAGAGGACACGTCCTTCCCTGCAACTTCTTCACACAGTCGAGACAAAATGTGCCATGATTACAAGGAAGTAAATGAGTTGTGCACTGCATCAGCATGCACACTGTGCATTTTTGAACGCTTCCATCATTGGCTGTAACAAACACATTTCCACATTACAAACATGCAATGACCACATGCAGAGAAACCAAAGAAAAAGTAACACGAACCATCCAGCGTGTGCATCATCAGATGCTGCAGAGCATCTTCGTGCAGCTGCACAACCGACGAGCTCCAGGGGCTCAACTCAGGGATTTCCTGATCGGTGCCACTCGTCACCCTGAAGAACGGTGGAGATGAAGGGAGACTGAACAGCCACCCCCAAACCTCCCGCATTGGGGAGAGCCTTCCAAAAGACCTCTTTTCAACTTCCCCAGTCGGCAGATCAACAGTTACACATACGCCATCAGCACGTGGCTTCGGCAGCTTCGCTCTCACCCGCTCCTTCTGGTGCAGGAGGGCTATTATTTCCTGCAGCTCTTCCTGCTGCTTCTGGCGATGGCCTTCCGTCAACACTAAAAACAAAATACAACAGTTAATCGTAAAGATTACATTTTGAAACACATGAATGGGAAGAAAAGGTAATATAATACCATTTGCAGGAGTTGGAGAGGTGGTTGTGTTATCTTCTTCGTCTTCATCATCACTGATGATGATCACCCTGCCTCTAACGGATCTGGCTAGACCATCTGCAATAAAAATAATAGAAATGTTTTTAATCAACATTTTTATGCCTAAAAGAACGGGCTCGCAGTCTGTCAGTTCCCAAGGCTATAAAAGAAACGATGCAAATGCACATCTAGTTTCAGCTACAAAACTTACCTTCCGCAACTCTATGCCTGGGAACATGCCTGGCAATGGGTGATCTTCGAGGATTATTTGCAGAAATTGCAGAATCATCATCCTCTCCAGTTCTGCGTTCTCTAGGGAAAAAGTCATCTATTGGGGATCTGGATCGGTTAAGCTGTCGGTCACTGATAGCTCCCATGTCTAAAATAGAAATGATGCAAATGAATGGCATGCACAGAACATGGAAATGCGAACTTGGTTTGTATTAGAAAACTCACCTTCTACAGCCCTTTGCCTGGGAACATTCCTGGCAATGGGTGATCTTTGAGGATTGTTTGCAGAAACTGCAGAATCATCATCCTCTCCAGTTCTGCGTTCTCTGGTGAAAAAGTCATCTATTGGGGATCTGGATCGGTTACGCTGTCTGTCACTGATAGCTCCCAAGGCTAAAATAGAAATGATGCAAATGAATGGCATGCCGCACATGGAAATGCAAACCTAGTTTGTATTAGAAAACTCACCTTCTGCAGCCCTTAGCCTGGGAACATTCCTGGCAATGGTTGATCTTTGAGGATTGTTTGCCGAAACTGCAGAATCATCATCCTCTCCAGTTCTGCGTTCTCTAGTGAAAAAGTCATCTATTGGGGATCTGGATCGGTTACGCTGTCTGTCATTGATAGCTCCCAAGGCTGAAAAGGAAATGCAAATGTAGGGCACACACTATGCACGGAAGTGCACATCTAGTTACTGGTAGAAAACTTACCTTCTGCAGGTATCTGCCTGGGAACATTCCCCAGGTGAGGTGCTGGGACCGACAGGTTGAAGAAAAGGGGATGAGAGAGTTGAGAGGGTGGAAGAAATGTAGGGTTGAAAAGAGGTGGTTGGTGGTTGGCGGTTGGAGGGGGGCACAAAGGAATAAATGGGGGTGGTTTTGAGGGGTTGAATGGTGGAGGGTTCAAAGGTCTAAATGGTGGAGGTTGCAAGGTGTTAAATGGTGGTGGTTGCAAGGGGTTGAATGGGGGTGGAAGCAAGGGGTTAAATGGGGGTGGTTGCAAGAAGATGCATGGTGGGGGGCAAGAAGGATTAAAAGGGGGTGGTAGTGTGGGGTTGAACAGAGGGGGACACCCATTGTTTAACAATGTGGGAGGGGGGTTGGAAAAATTGGTGTGAGGGGGAAGAAATGAATGAAAAGAAAGTGGAAGTGAAGGGTTGGTGGGAGGGGGGCGAGATGGGTCAAAATTCAGTGATACAGAATGTTGACCTGCAAGGGACAGAATCCAATTATAGAACTGATTCACATAATCAATAGATTTACTTACTAAAACAAGGACTTACCTGTTGACAAGAGTGGTTGTGGTGCATTGAGAAGTTCTAGTGTGTTTGACAACAGACCCTGCTCCTCATTATCCAATACCATGTTTTCGCTGGCGGAAGGCACAGCAGAAGCGAGATCTAAGAAAAAGTTATTATATACCAGCAAATCGAACAGATAAAAGAGGAAATAAAGACCCAGCAAAAGTGACCATAAGTAAAGGTTAAGATGTAAGTTGGAAGATACTAGTATATATTGTAATTAATACAACCTCGAAGACTGTGCTTTAATATGTTTTGTACTGACCTTCAGAGGAGTGTACAGCTGCCAGCACTCTAGGGTTTACAGGACGTCTAGGTGCTGCAGGTGTTGAAAGCTGGCATCTGCTATGCACTGGAGATAGTGAGCCTAGATCATGCCGGGTAGGAAGATGTTCAACAGCTGGAAAAGAGAAACCATGAATAGCAAGGTGGATGGCAAAAAACAACTATTCAGTCATGAGGACTGTATTTTGGAAACATATAAATAGCAATGAAAGGTATTATCATACTGTTTGCAGGTGTCTCAACAAAGTCATTCTCGTTCTCTTCACCATCACCTTGAAAAGAACTGGCTTGAACATCTGCAATGAAAACACCAGACAATTTGTTTTAATTAACAGTTTCATGCCTGTAACTGCTTCGTAATATTTCAGGAACACTGATAACACACACATGTAAAGGCCAGACGGGACACCAGGACAGTGGAACTGTGAAGCAGGTTGGAATGTGGGGTGTGAAGGTACAGAAATAAAGAGGACTGAAAGTGACAAGTGTTTGCCTGATACGGATAGGAGGTGGAACAACCAGGACAAGCGCTAACTCACCTTCTGCAGCCCAATGCCTGGGAACAATCCTGGCACTAGGTGATCCTTGAGGACTGTTTGATGAAACATCATCCTCTCCAGTTCTGCGTTCTCTGGTGACAAAGTCATCTGTCAGGGATCTGGATCGGTCCCGCTGTCCATCACTATCAGCTCCCAAGGCTAGAAAAAGAAAGGCAGATATAGGACACGAACAGAACACAGAAATACACATCCAGTTACTAGTAGAAAACTCACCTGCTGCAGCTCTAGGCCTAGTAACATTCCTGGCACTGGGTGTGGGTGATCCTTGAGGATGACTTGTAGCTCTAGTTCTGCGGCGATTGATGAAGGACTCAGTAGGAGATATGGATCGGTCTCGGGGTCGGTCGCTGTCAGCTCCCAAGGCTATAAAAGAAACGGTGCAAATTTATGGCATGGACAGAACACGGAAATGCACATGAAGTTTCTGGTAGAAAACGTACCTTCTGCAGCTCCACGCCTTAGAACATTGCTGGCATTGGGTGATCTTTGAGGATTGTTTGAAGCGAAATCATCCTCACCAGTTCTGCCAACTCTAGTGAAAAAGTCATCTATTGGGGATCTGGATCGGTTACGCTGTCTGTCACTGATAGCTCCCAAGGCTAAAAAAGAAATGATGCAAATGAATGGCATGCACAGAACATGGAAATGCACATCCAGTTGGTAGTAGAAAACTCACCTTCTGCAGCTCTTCTGGGTGGTTCTTGATGGTCATCCCGGGCTGCTTCGTTGGCAAAGTCATCATCCGGATCGACATTGTCTGAAAGTAAGATACATGTCACGCCAAGCAAGATATGGACACAGCAAATAATATCAGAAGGAATTATGGTTTGTTTTGGTTGCATTAGTAAACTTATCTCACCTGCTTCAACTGTCTCAGCGATTGCTTCCACTAGATGATCGCCATCTAAAACAACCTGCATGGCATTCTTCTTGAAGTCTTTCATGGTTTCTGACATACTCATCAGGCAATCGAGCATGTTGCCATTTTCATTCACTAATCTATTCAGAGCTGTACTGAGATCTTTTCTCTTCACAGCAATGTTCAGAGGAGTCGATTTGATGGAGCGATTATTGGCTTTCTCAAATGACCTTATCTTGGCATACTCATTTTGCTCCTCAGATTGCAGCCTCACTACATGAAGAAAAAGTCATGTTATCATTTCCACAAGGACACTGGACAAAATGATAAAACTTTGAGAAACACACTTACACATCAAGGTCCAGAATGCAGGATGCTTTGAGATGCTTTTATTCAACTCGGCATTTTTTGACTCCATCCCAGCCGTAGAGGTGTACTCCTCGTCGTACACAGACACTACCTGGGGTGTTCGCTTCAAAAGCCACTCACTTTTAAAGTAGTCCAAAAGCTGCTTCAAAAGCCCCCCATATACACCTTTCTCCTCAGCATACTGCTGCACTGTTCGGTAGCCCTCCCACATTCTAGACTGGGGGAGCCTTGGCAAGACAAACACAAAACCAACTACATCCTTGACATGGCTGTTCTCGTTCATTTCTTTGAAAACATCAAGCTCCTTGATCTTTGCAGAGCAGTCCTGTAAGCAAAAGATCAGGGTAAGAAAAGAGCAGGCTAGATATACAAGTTATAATAGTACTGTTGTACTTGCTTTTCCAAAGTGCCAATGGCAACCCTTCAAGCTATGGAGACGGGGGTAGACCTGACAAAAAAGGCACATATACTGAAGGCTTCTGGACACTTCCTGCTATAACTCAATACATGAAGAGCAACTCACGATTCTCCATGCAGCCTGCTGGGCATCTTCATAATCAGTTATGATGTTGGAAAAACGAAATCCAATGGATTTGAGTTTTTCCAACACAGCGACATACGCCTCCAGCGTCTTCGATTCCATAATCGCATACGCTAGAGCAATGGTCTGAATGCAAACAGAGTTACAATGGAGATACTATCGCTGGAAATGTGCAATGTAAGCATAAAGATCAAAAGGTATCTTACATGGTGGTTGTGGAAACCTGTTACTACCCATACTTGAAGGGTCTTAGGTACACGGCAGGGAAGCTTGAAATTGCCTGCAAAATGAAATGATGCTTTTAACATCCAACACAATACCAAATGCTTTCAAAGCAAAATAAAGTTCTAAATTACCATCCGACCCTGCATTTAGGCCCCCCGCCCACCAATCAGAGATTCGGTTGGAGGCCAGGACGATTGACCTGCTCCCAGCAGGCCCAACAACACCTCTGAAAAAGGACTCCTTGCCATCCTTAGTTTTGGCAAACTTCAAATATTTGTCATGGTCCAATATATGAGAAACTTCAAGAATTTCAGAAGGTACAGGTGGCCTCACTGCTTCCCTTCTCTTTGCAATGCTGGCACACAATGTCCTTTTGTCAATGTGTGAAACAGCAAGGACGTTCTCACACCTGCAGACAAAGCAAAAAAAGGTTTACACAATGAACTGAGCTGACTGCAAATAGTGAAGCCCTTACTTGGGTAGGATTGAAAAAAGATTCTGCATGGGGGGGGGGCAACTTTGGATGAGTTTCTCTTGGAGCGATACAGCACAGTGTGAAGGAGGCAGAAGTAGAGATAGATTGATCCGCAATGGCACAATTCCACACAGCCACCAACAGGCCTAGGAAGGTGTATCAGGCGCAGAACAGTGACAGCACTTGGGAAGCCATGCCCTGGCGCAGCCCGGCGTACAACTTCAAATAATTTACTTATAAACTGCGCTAAGTTCCATGGGAGCATCATAGGGAACGCCGAAAGCCCTCACGGACGCCGCTACAGTCGGCCCCCGCTTTTGTGCCGCCCAAGTTTCAGATTTTGAGTGGGGAAAAGGGGCGGAACTAAAGTGAGAAGGACTCAGCCTTGTGGACGGAATCAGGGGCGAAGGGCCGAGGCTAGGTAGAAGAGGATAACTGCATAGCCCCCAAACAGCTCCAAGTCGTTCTCACCAAAAGGGGCTCCCATACAGCAGCTACAATGGCGACCACATGGCAACTCCTAGCCGCTCACAGAGTCGGTTTGAATGTAGTTTTGAAGGTTAAAATACTCACTCCGACACCTGCCGGTCCACGACGGCACCAACTTCGCTGGCAAAGTTGCCCATGCACTCTTCCAAAATCTTCCTTTCAAGGACGAGTGCCTCGTGATACTGCTCGGCCTTGCCATGATGTAGGTGCTCTACTGTCATGATGAAATTGGACCGGGTGCGACCCGAGTCCGATTGAGCTTTACCTGGACACTTCTTTGTTCTTCGGTGAATACATTCGTACACAATGTACCCAGCGTTTTTGCGTTTCTCATGGTAGTACCACCCATCTTCACAGAAATATATCCACGAGCCCGCTTTCTGCCCTTCCACAGCTTTCGCGGCCATTGTCCGCGAACACACCAACAATGCCGGTGCCGGCCACAGGACGCGACTCGCGACTGCGACGGCGACGCCGCCAAGTCAACGACGCTACGGAACCAGCAACGACAATTTGGCAACAGCCCCGAACAACTGCCAACCACTGCCAACAACCCGATTCCATGATGCACAACTGAGCTCAACCCTGCTACACAAGGCAAGCACACACGGCGAGCAAAACTACATTACTTCTCCGAGAAAATGACAATTGAAATTCTTTTTACAATCTTACTTTTTCTGGGATACAAAATATGCTTTAGGATAAGTTTAAATTAAAGGACACAACATTAAACGAAAAAAAAACAACGGGAGTGTACTTGTCTTAAGCAGTACATAGTCGAACGTAAGCCATCATACCAAAGCATTCTACAAAAAAACATTCAACCTAAATCTTATGAATAAAAAAATTAAATAAGTGATCAATTCGTCGCATCATCAAATTAACATGTCAACTAGGTTTTGGATTACATCCACAAACAGTGGTAGACACAGTTTCTACATGACTGTGGCAAATGCAAGGCCTTCCCCATTTCCGCCATTGACAAGCCGCCAAACTAAAAAAAAAAAGCAGGCACAACAAGAAAGTAGGGAAGAAATGGGTGGGAAAGGAGAGACAAGAAGAAAATAGACGTAGCTGTTGCCGGCACACTCACAGCAAATCAACATTTCTGTAGAATTTATCACAATTAGAAGGATTCATTACGACATTTGGTTGGGTCGTTGTCTGCAACATGTTGTTGTTACTGTCAGTTTGTTATTGTTTGTTCGGTAAGAGTCTCCAACATAACTTACAATCGCAGAAAAGAAGACAACAAAGCGATGATGACATTACTCATTAACTATAAAATTAAGATATCGTTTTTCCTCTCAATTTTTCGTCGAATCATGCCATTGAATATCGGTTGGTACCGATCTGTAATCTGAACTTGCAGTGGCTGCAGTGTGAGCTCTCAGACCTTCTTTTGTTTTCCGTAAATACACACACCTGCAGGATTTGTCTTGTCACGCAGCACGCAGTGCCGCATTATTTTAATAATGACTAAATTTCGGCACCAATTGCTTTTATATGTCACTCGCCATATAGTTCCGTTATTTCCATGTTATTGGCGATTTCAAATTTTCACATACACGTCCATTACGTGATTTGAGTGGTAAGGCTTTTAATGTTGGAGCCTGTTATCCGTCTTGTTATAGTTCATGTTCAACGTGCGTTGTAGCTGTAATTTATTTGATATTACGTCAGTTACTTGCTGACAGTGATGACCGGTTGTGATTTGATTTTTTTTTTTTTTGTGGTCACGGGCAGTGTGGAATCGAGGTTATTCACGTAACGGGTTTTTCGTTTTGAGGTTACATTTCCATTCTGGCGCCATTCAAACGCTCCAATGAGGGCAAAGCTATTCTCCACTACTCGTGTAGAAGTGCAAACCATGGTTATCTTTGTTTTTGTATTTGCTGCTCAGCGATTCTGCGCTTGCTGAAAACGTGATGCTGGTACCACGTCCATTCCATTTATCTTCTGGGGTGGCTCTGGCTAGAGCCTGTTTGAAGCAGGAACGCATTCTTTATGTCATGTGAGTGTAACTATGTTGACCAAGTGTTTGATTACTGTCTCCTCCGTTGCCAGTGATGCTAGCCTTCGCTCACACATGAAAGGCATTTGAACTCAACTATGTGTCAGTAGATTGTGTCTTAAAGGTGTGCTATTTGCAGAACGAGTGGTGGACTAATGCTGGTTGCTTGGGTGCGCTACTTCGAGAAAATCCCAGAATGAGTGTGTGTGATGGCGAACTGATGCTGGTTGCTGGGTTGCGCTCTGCACATCTGATCAAAGTTGAGTACTCCCCGTTTCTTCATTCTCTTACTAATTTGACTTTTCTAGCAATGGAGGGATCGCTCTCTGAGCAGGACGACCTTACTTAAAGTTATTTGTCACGAGTTTTGATTTCTTTCCCTTGGTGTTCATTAACATAAGCTTTAAATTGTTGACTTGTCTGTGGGGTTTCTATTTTGAGTGCCTTTTGCTTCTTGTTTTAAAAACATCTATTCAGAGTGTACTGAAAATCACCTCTTGTTTACTGGTTCATGCCATTGTGTTACTGTCATGGTTTCGTGCATTTTGTTTCACTCTGCCATTAGTGTCGTGATGCTCTTGTGATGTCTTTCTCAGTTCCCTTCTGTTCTTGACATCCATTGTCTGAAATGTTTCTCATGTCCTGTTTTGTGTGTGCTGTACTGTCCTTTTCAGAGTCAACTTTTTAAATTCATTATTTCGTATCTATATTGCTGTCCCTGGTTAGCACATTTATAGGCTTTTGTGTAATGTGTAACTTAATTGACGCACATCTCTTGCTTCTTAAGTCTTGGTTGGCTGCATTAAGCGATGATTTTATTTTAAATTTCTTAGCTGCACGAAGTGTGTGTGTATGCACCACTGTATATATTTTGTTTCCTGTGCTTCATTGTTTTATTGTACCCTTTGTTGTCTCTGTCTTTCTTGTGTTGCTGACTTGGCTCATTTTGCATCATTGTTTTGTGCTTTTGGTTTCCCCTCTTTCCATTCACATTGTATTAATGTGTAAAGTGTTGTGTTGTGGGTTGTGTGTTTGTCTTAAGTCTTTGCTCATCATTACAACCTTTTTTTGCGTTGTTTTGTGTTGTTTTTTAATCGATTCTGCTTGTTCCTGTCCCTGTTTTGAACATTAGTAATGCATTTTTTTTGTTTATCTTGTACATTTTTTGAGTTAACTGAATGCTTTTGATTGTAAGTGACACTGATTTTTATTTCTTGTTTTGCTGTAAAGATTACTTCCTTTGTCCTTTCATATGGTCACTGCACATATTTTGTCAGTTGTGTTTATGAATTGTGCTGACTGCTCTGTATTCTATGAACACACTTCATTAATTTGTGATGGTTCTTGGTACTATTTCCTGTGTTTGCTGACTGCCACCTCACTGTTTTGCTTTTCCCTGCTAAGTGTGTGTTCTTATTCACTCTTTATTTTCCAATTGTGGTCTTCTATAATTCCACTCTTTTGCTGCTGATGCATTGTGTTTGTAACTTAGTCTTCCACATGCAAATCATGTAAGGAGGTTCATATAACTGTCTGTCCCCTGACTGAATGTGACTGCGTACTGCCTGATATTTATTTCTGATTTCAGTTTGGTTCAGCCTTCAGTTTTGACCTCATTTCATAACCTGCCTGGGTCAGAGTAGCTGTAGAAGTATTTCGTCTCTGCAGGGAGCTTGCTGCAGCCTCCGAAGAATTGTGTTCTAGTGGATGAGCTGTCTGTGCCTAATAGTATGGATACTTTTCATTCCACTGCTGTGTGCGATCTGGCCAATGCTATGGTGGAATCTCAGTTTTACTTATCATGGGTGTCTGTCTTGTTTCAGAAACGATCTGACTTTTAAGTCTGTGAGCAAGCAAAATGTGAAATGTCACGTATGTTTATCTGCTTAAATTTTCATGGCGTCCATTTGTACCAAGAGCATGTGCAGGTATGGCATTTGTCACCCTTTAAATATTTTCTGATATATTGCAATGTAAGTAATGAAATCCTTCTTTTTTTTATTTTTTTTTAAGTGCTAGTGGTGTACGTGTGTATGGGCTCCACACCTGTCTATTCCGAGAGAATCCCAGAACGATTGAGTGTGATGGCGGACTGATGCTGGTTGCTGGGCTCTGCGCATCTTTTCAAAGTTGAGTACTTCCCATTTCTTCATTCTCCTACTAACTTGACTTTTCTATCCACAAATGTATCTCTCTGCTCTTATCAGGACAGTTTTGGACCATTCAGAGCGTGCTAAAAGCCACCCCTTGTTATCTGATTCATGCCAGTGTGTTTCTCTCATGGTGCCTTGCATTTTGTTTTGCTCTACCTTTTGTGTCGTGATGCACTGCTTTGCCTCCCTCAGTTGCCTTTGTGTTTTTCTTGTCCTGTTTTGTGTATGCTCTGTGTGTGATCGTCCGTGTCAACCTTTTTGTACTTGTCATTTTACATATCTGCACTGCTGTCGATGATTAGCACAATTTGTAAGCTCTTTTAAATTGACAATGCAATATGTATGTATGTATGTGTACCACTGTACACTGTTTCATTCCCCATGCTTCATCCTTGTACTTGTCCTTGTACTTTTTGCTGTCTCTGGCATGTGTGAGTGTTTTTGATTCGTTTAATTTTTTTGGCATGGTTTTGTACTTCTTGTTTCCCTGATTTTTGTTCTTGGTATCCGTTTCATTTATGTGCCAAGTGTTGTGTAGTGATTTGTTTGTTTCTGTCTTTCTTTGTTTGTTGACTGGCTCTCCCCTACTCATGTGTGTTCCTATTCAGCCTTTTCAATCCATTTATATTTTCCTGTAATTCCACTCTTATTTTGCAATTGATAATACTGTTTGCTCTGTGAGATTGTGTTCGTAGCTGTGTTATGTTCTTTGTCTGCTTCAGTCGCTTTCATATTTTTCCTGTCCTGTTTTGTGTTTGCTTTGTGGTTGACTTTCATTGTACTTTGTACTGTCTTTTTACATATCTATGCTGTTGTCTCTGTCCCTGTTTTAAACATTAGCTATTGATGAGAAGTTTTGCTATTGGTTGACAGTGGAACTGACTATTACTTTGATTTTGCTGTGAGGGTTGCTTACTTTGTGCGCTGGACATATCTTGTTGCTTGAGTGCTTATCGTTCCTTATGCATTATGTTGGTCCTGTGTATCTGTGAGATTGTAAATGTAGCTCGGTCTTCCATTTGACGATAGTGTAAGAAGGTTCATATATTTGCCCCTCCCCTTTCTGAATGTGACTGTACTGCCTGAATTTTATTTCTGATTTCAGTTTGCTTCCGCCTCCACTTTGACCTCATTTAATCACATGCCCAAGCCGGAGTAGATGTAGAAGACTTCCTTACCTGCTGGGAGCAAGCTGCAGCCTCCAGAGAAATGTGTTTTACGGGATGAGTTGTCCGTGCCAAATAGTAAGGATATTTTTCATTGCAATGCTGTTTGCACTCTGGCCAATGCTATGGTCGAATCTCAGTTTTACTTATGAAGGGTGTCTGTCTTGTTTCAGAAACTATCTCATGTCAGGTCAGACAACCAGCCAAGCAAGTGAAGAATGTCACGCGTGAACATCTCATTACATTTTCATGGTTCCCATTCCTATCAATAGTATGGGCAGGTACAGCATTCAGCATCCTTGAAATATTTTTTGGTGTAATATTACATGTCAGTGGTGCATGTGGCATGCATTTCTGGCTTCTATTCTTACTTTGGCATTTATTGTTTACAGCAGACTCTCGTCATTTTTGTCCAGATCCCTAATTCCAGGGAGATTTCTATTTATGACTTCGACATTAGATAGCTTGACGTGAGGACAAATTCCCCCAAATAACATTGCGTACATTGATGTGCTGCAAGTTGAGGTAAGCTGTGCTGCTGATAACTCATCATGTCGATTCTTTGATTTTTTTGGCACAGCATGAACTAATGCCGTACTCTTCTTCCAGTTTGAAGACTTTGAACTAGGCTTCGGCCTCAAAATTAAGAAGGAATTTTGGCAAGGCCACATCATCTTCTCTGAAACGTTCTGGGAGTTCCAGGGTGATGGAGTGAAACAAGTTTGATGCCTTGCGAGGTAAACTTATTTGATGTTATTCGCTGTGTGTGTCAGTGTCAAAACCTACTGCATTTTTTGTGTTGTCTTACTTATTTCTTTCTTTCTTTCTTTCTTTCATTGTTGCAGTGGCCATGTAGTGGAAGATTACCAAGGACCTTTCTAGTATAGTAATAAGATTTTTACTAAGGTTGATGAGGAGGGAACAAATTCTACCTTCCTGTGAGCCTCAAAATCATCAGAAAGTATGACATTGAAAAGGAAAGCAGCATTTTCTTATGTGTGATATTCTGGGAAGTGAAGCAATTTTGTGCAGAATTTTTGAAGTTGCTTGATATCTGAGATTATTTATTTTATTTTCTACATTACCTATTTTATTCAATGGTAGTGAATGAATATGTATTAGTGATTTAAGGTCTCCTTCTTTGTCACATAGACTTTAGACAATTTCTGGTAATTGCCTGTATTTTCATAGGACAACTTGAGACCGTTTACTGTTTTATTCATGAGACCTTGACTGTAGGTGCTCATTCAAATTATTTCTCAGTTTTATTTTAACGTTGCTTGTAATAGTAGCGACATTCCTTGACAGTCATTATCTAGTGCTATGTTATCTTCATGTTTGGATTCCTTAAAACTGGGTTTTCAATGTTAATGTTTTGTTCTCTAAACCCTACAGAGTCCACATATTTATGGTCAACTTGTGGATATATGGACACAGATTGTTTTGTTTTCCCATGTCTGTATTTCTGAATGTCACAATAAATGTATCAATTATCATGTCTTGGCACTATTTTCTTACTATTTTTATCCTTTTAAATTTCTTTCCCAAATGTGCTGGAGCAACTTTACTCTGGTAGAAGTAATGGAATGAGATCAAAGTGAAAAGTTTTCTTCCACTCACATAGATAAGTGACTCCATTTTTTTAACTCACTTATTAAGAATGTACATAAATATGTAAATACTGGGTGTGTCATGCAAAGAGATTAACTGTGGGTTACATACATAGTTTCAAATAAATGAAACTATGGTGAAAATGTCACATTATTAATGAACGAGTAGTCTATGCAAATGACTGCAAACTGTTAGCTGAAGTATCTGGTAAGAGATACTTCTGATTTCTGAACACTCCACGTCAATCTGATGAAACATTACCAAGCCCACAATAGGGGTAGCCCCTGCGGCACAGAGGGTAGGCAGCCCAACGTACACCAGGGCCTTGCACGGTTGCCTACCTTCCGCTTTGCGGCCTCTTATGGTGTAAGGGAATAGGACGTGTGCAAGGGCGTTGGTCTGGGGACACATCAACAGGAAAAGAAGACAATTAATTAAGGAAAGCCAGCTTGAAACACTTTTATTCAACTGAGATGAGATACGCTCAATCGAGGTTGCGGCTCGGGCTCGGACCCGTGGGCTCCGGTGGTGCGGGCGCCGTGCTCGGAGAAGGTCAGTGACCCCGGATCAGGCGGCGGCCGCTGGTGTAGATGCTGGGGTCGGCGCTGACCTGGCTGTCATCGCACTGCAGTCCGAGTCCGTCCGCGTGCAGGACAGAGGGAGCGAGAGCTATAGAGCGTTTGTCGCGAGCATGTGCCCGGTCGCATCCGTACCCTACACGGGCCAGGTGCTGGAAGTACCGCGTGCGGCGCGGGCGCGGGTTCAAGTACCACTTCACAGCGCTTCGAAGCTGCAGACGTTCGAAACAAGTTCCTTGACGGCCCCTGGGTCGTCCGTTTTCAGCAATGGCACTTTATTGACGGTTTCAAAGCCTCCTCTCCGACCTGAAACAAAATTCAATTGCTCGGAACTATAGAGAATTTAGATGTGCTGTATGAAGAATGGGCGAAAGAATACTACATGAGCGAAGCATGTGCTGTATTTTTTTAAATTTCATGACGTGGAACGAGACATGCAGCCGAACGGCGTGTTTTCGTCTGATTTCGGACGCTTATCTACACGTGATCGAGTCATTCGTGCCGGCCAGTAACTGAGCAGATGTTCTCCATACACAGGCTACGTCGTGGATGGAAACACCGAAGAGAGGTCGATAGTGAGAGGAAAAACGAGTCTTCTTGCGCAAGCTGCTGGTATTCGAACCCACGCCAGGGCAGGGGTGAACCACCACCGACTCACCGACCTCCCGTGTTCCAAGCAGGGTTCAAATACATCTTGCCGCACACGGAACCAAAGCCAATACAAGTTGAAACAAACGTGATTAACACAATTCATGAGATAACACATTGAAATTGGAGGTCCTCCACAAAATCCAGCCCCCCCCCCCCCCCCCCCCGGCCCTACCCCGTACCCTTCAAGAAACCCCAGGATATCATTATAGGCGACCCCTAAGAACTACAACAGAGTGCGTCAGCGCGAGTTAGCACGAGTAAAAAAGCAGCGTCCATGCGATCAGCACGAGGGGTACTCACCGTTCGAACTTACCGACGTACGTCTCATTATTTTTAAGCGCTGCTAATACGTGGCCACGGATCGCAGTTACGCGTTGTGCGAAAGAACGAATTCTGGGCGACGCGAACCGCCAACCACCGTCGGTACAGTTATTCACGCAGAGGGACGAACCAAATACCGGAAACAATTACCATGAGTTTCACTAGAGACTGTACATTTTGTCAGTGCAAGCACTCGACCCTTAAGGGCCCGGCAAGCAGAGGCGTGCACAAGGGAGGGGGGTCGCCTCCCCCTGTACCGACCGGCGGTTGCCCCCCCCCCCCCCCCCCCCCCCCCCCCCCCCCGGGGACCCCCGACATCAGCGAAAATACCTATTTCTGCGATAAAATTCACTTTGTCCACGCGTAATGCGGCTGAACGGGCTCGCGGTTTCGAATGTGTTCAAGCAAAAAAATATGAAAATAAGTAACTTAATACAGACTAAATAGGTTTTGCAAATCCAATTTAGCACTACAGCAAATAATCTAGCTGAGTCTATTCTCCTAAAATATATTGCACCCTTGCTAGAATTTCAGCACCCTGGCAGGTCATTTGTTTGCGTGCGAGAGCAACTAAACAATGAATTTCGTGAGCCCAAAAAGTCCATGGCAGCTTTTGGTTTCTTCCGCTTTCGAGTCTTGGCGTGTAGTTTAAAACCAAGAGGAAAAGTCTGGAGCTCTTCGCATGTACCCAGGTAACGCGTTCACTGAGACTTGCCATTTTTGAGACTGTGTGGTGCAGGGGCGTAAAAACGAACCGAAAAAGAGAGAGGCGATGCTTTACGTATTGCCTACCTTCAGGGGCAAAGCTTTACGGGTTGCCTACCTTCAGGGGGGCAAAGGTTCCCTTCGGAGGCCAAAGGGGGGGGGGGGGGGGAGGGGGAGGGGGAGGGACCGGTCGCCCCTTCGCCCCTCCTCTAATTGTGTGGTGGAGTAGAACAAGAAGAAATTTTCGTAACCGAAGCAAGCGACAGGCGCGTATCTATAGCATTTTCGTACAGGGGTGGGGGGGGGGGGGGGGGGAGTGGTCATGTAGCGATGTTTGCCCATTTACATGCTGAAAATCGTGTGGATTGCCCACCTCCTACCGGAAGTGTCGAGTCTGGCGCCATTTGTGAGCGTGTTTCATACATCTGCCACAGTTAAAATTCACTAAAAAAAAAAAACATTTTTTGTCAACGTGAACATGAGAGATAATGGATTTAGGTGTCTGCAGGGTCGGACTGGCTACCAAACAGCCCCGACGGGATCGAGGGGACAGAGGCCCCCCCCCCCCCCCCCCCCCAAATCCACTCCTGCCTACAGAAAGAAAAACGTGAAGTAACTAGCCATACCTGCGGTATACCTGCTATTTTCGAAACTGTCTTTCATCTCATAAATATAAATTTGGCAAAGTTACTGCGGTGGAGCCGCGCGGGGGGCGGAGATCCCGCCGTGAGCAGTCCGACCCTGACGGTGTCGTCTGGCAGATCGCAAGACCCGTGACAGAACGCAGTACGGTACGCCACCACAGTAGAGGGTCGGCATTCCTGTTCGACAATCGTGTCGTGCAGGATTGCCTAGTTAAGCGGCCACTTTCTCGTCGTACGTCCGAATTTCCTCGCTCCCTTCAAGAGAAGACGAGCGCCTGCGAGTGCCAGGGTAGGCCGCCCGCACGAAACACGTGCATACAGGAGTCGTGGTTGCCCACCCAACAGGCTCCTGTTCAAATTCGTCTTTGCGACAATATCGTGGACGTACTTGCTGGATGATCCCTTTAATCAATCCGACACTCTTGACCTCCTGCTCTTCCGTAACGCAGGGACAAAAAGAAAAAAAGAATAAAAGACATTCTCCTTTACTATAGTCCATTTGCCCTTTAATAACTGAACCAACGGAAGTGAACAATGAACTAACATGAAATAACAGTTCATATTCACTAACCCCCCCCCCACACCCCCCCCCCCCTCTCTATTCTCTCCATCTACTGTTAATTTTAAAAAATCTAATTGTAATATGACCTTTATCCCCTAATTATAGCGGTCATTTTTAAACAGTTTTGTCTAACTTTAAGCCATTTTTAAATGGTCTGAAACATTTTTAGAAGCGGCTGCAGCCATTTTGGAAAACCTTCGGGCCATAATGGTTCCGTTATTTTCTGGACCATTCCAAGATTGGAAAATTAATTTTGAAATTGAACATTTCATAACAGCAAATAGTCATTTCCGAGAGCTCTTAACCCCTTTGAAAACTTATTTACAACAGTTCTAATTTGAACAGTGTACCCGCAGAGGAAAGGGAAAGGTAGTTATGTTATGTTAAGTTGTCTATGATTACTGTTAACCGGGTTAGGTTGGGTTAGGTTAGGTTGGGTTAGGTGTCCACAGTCACGGTTTACCAGGTTAGGTCATATGTTAGGTTTCGTTACGGTTAGGTTAGTCAGGTTATTTAGGGTGCATCGGTAGCGGCGTTCAGCGCAGAAGATTTTTCGGACGCAGAAGATTTTTCGGACGTTTTTCGCGGACGTTTTTCTCGGACGTTTTTCGTGGCCCACCGGCTAGACGTGCCTTCACGCAGTCGTACTCCCGGTCGTTTTTCCAGGATTTTGTTTTGACGGAATCTTTTCCAGGATGTTTTTCAGATTGATCACCATGGAGACTATTTTTATCGGACGTTTTTCTGACGGCTGTTTTTGGGACCTGCTTCGAGGGGGAGTTTTTCGGTCTAGGCATTTAGGGGGGCTTTTTTGGCGGGGCTTTTGTCAAGGAACTTTTTCTGGCGGAGTGTTCTTCGCTACTCCCGTCAGCTGCGCAGCCAGCGAGCCAGCGTCTCTCTGCCCACGACACGATGGCTTGACGATTCGTTCGACAGATTTTGCCGCGGCTGCGAGCCTTTGCCTTTCTATCCATAGTTATCCGGGTATCGATCGCATCATCCCCCCCTCCCTCTTCTCTCTCTCTCTCTCTCTCTCTCTCTCTCTCTCTCTCTCTCTCTCTCTCTCTCTCTCTCTCTCTCTCTCTCTCTCTCTCCATCTCTCTTTCCACGCCTGGCTAGCTGTGCTGTACTTGCTGACGCCGTGGCGACGAGAGAAGAAAACGCCTCGCCGTATTGCGTTATTGATACATTTTTGCGGACTTCGAAAGCGAGTTTTCAAGGGAACGGACTCGTTGGCTGCTCATAGGCTAACCGAATGGGACGCAGGGTTGAAAAAAGGGCTGGAAACTCGTTCTGCTGATTCATTTTTAGGCACGGAGTGACCTTTATAGTTTCACCCAAGATCGGACTATTTTTTTTTTTTCGGCACGGAGTGACCTTATAGTTTCACTCAAGATTGGACTTTTTTAAATTTCCTATGGTGCCCCTTACGTTAAAACCGAAAGTCTCTGTGAGAAGTTTTCCAGACCTTCCTGACTTTCGCATAGTACCCATACAAAGGCGTCGGACGTTATTTTACACTCCAAACCCTCAGAGCGGAGCATTGTCGATGTGCCCACCGGTCGGTGCCAGTGAGAACTAGGAGGCTGCGGGCCGCGCCGCGACCAGCCAACCTATCGACAATGAAGTAGTCTCGCCACAATTCCCCTCACATTTCCCGTTTTACATAATGTGTTCAGTCGCTGTACACTATGACATTTCCCGTATAACGCGGTGTCTTCCCGTCTGTCTCACCTGCATTTTAAAATAAAAACTTGTTTAAAAAAACAAAAAAACAAAAACTTCGAAACTTCAAATCACCTACGTTTCCTCCGTTATTGAAAATTAAGTAAGAGCTAATCAAATAAAAATTCCGAATAACTAATATAAAGAAATATAAAAATAATCCAAATTCATTTTTGTGACACTTCGGGCCTACCAGTATTTCACGAAGTGTAATAGTATTTTTTTTATTATTATTCTTTGTACATTGGTCAGGAAATAAGTTATCCGGTTACAGTCCACCACATGCATTTCACTTGAAAATAAATAAAATAATTTAATGCACATTGTTGATTATTAAAATTAATGTCTTCGATTGTCGAAATAATTCACTTATCACACCGAGAGAGCGTTGGCTTAACAGTTGTGGTGACTTTCACAAAATCCTTCGTCGTATAACTGACTCCCGTTCACAACGAACAGAAAACACACAAAAACGTCTGACGACGACAAACGACATGCTTGCTGAGAAGTCCCTTATAGTTTGCCGTCAAAAGTCGTCGTTGGTAAACCCACGAACACACTCATGCACACACACTTGTGCACACACGTCACAACACACACTGCGCTAGTTCACAGGTCACAGGTAGTGGTGTCGGTGAGGGAAGGCGAGGCGTCGTACCTCACCGCTAGCTGGACGCCATGCTCCTCGTGATGGGGCTCCAGTCGCTTTGCTGCGCGGACCAGGAGGGCCCCGGCAGGGAACTGTCATCGGGGGCCGTCCTCTGCTCCACGACGTCCTGCTGCTGGTGCTGCTGCTGCAACGCCTGCGGTGGCGGTGGCGGCGGCGGCGCGGGCCTGGCGCTGCGCGGCTCCTGCGCGGCCGTCATCTGCTTCTCTAGCGGCCGGAAGAAGTCTATGATGGGATGGTAGCTGTAGTTGACGCGCTTAGGTGTGGGCGTGCTGGGCGCGCCGGGGGCGGGCGCCGTCGTGGGGATGATGATGGGCAGGGCGGTCGTGGTGGTGGGCGCGGTCGCCGCCGCGGTCGTGGCCCGCGGCCGGTACGTCTCCAGCCGCGGCGGCAGCACGGGCGGCAGCGGCCGCTTGCTGGTCGCGGTCACGGACGCCGGGACTCGAACCGGGTTCCCCTCGGGCGTCAGGATGACGGGCACAGGTCGCCGCTGCGTGCCTTCCGCGGTCAGGTCGTCCAGCAACGGCTCCGAGGACGCGGACACCCTGGGCAACGTGGACGTTCCGTGAAAGCGCTCTCAGGTCCCACCACCCGCCAGCCGTGGCCGCGCACTGCTCGGCGCTCACGGCGCGTACGCTCCGTACCTGGTCCTGTTCCTCACGGACGCCGTCCGCCTGTGAGGCGTGTACTCGTACTCGTTGTGCGGGGACAGCGGCGGGTACTGCGGCAGCTGCTCCCCGGGCGCCTGGCTGTCCTCCAGCGCCTGCAGGCCATACTGAGGGCCGTGGCTGTGGCCGTGGCTGGAGCCCTGGGTGATCTGCAGTGGCGGCCGCCGGGTGGCCGGCTTACGGAAGGGCCAGTTGGGTTTGGAGGAAGCTGAGGCCTTGCTCGGCGACACCGAGTCCCGCCTCGAGTCCTCGGCCGGCTGGAACAACACAGGGCCGCCGGGGGGCTCGTTAAAGTGAACAAGACTAGCCCCTCCGCGGTAAGGTACTCGGCATGACCAGTCTGCCGACCTGGTTGAAGGGCTTGAGCGCGTACTGCGGGTGCAACGGCACTGGCCGCCCGGACTCAGCCACCACCACTGTCTCCTGGACGTGGGAGAAGTCGCCCACGGGCTGCAGGTGTTGCTGCTTCAGGTGTTGCTGCTGCTGCTGCTGCTGCTGCTGCGGCTGCTGCTGCTGCTGGTACGACAGGGACTGGTGCGGGATGAATGGTGAGCCGGACAGGCCGAGGCTGGGACGGCGGGCCACCGAGTTGGACGTCAGAAAGGGCGACTTGATCACCTGGCAGGAGCAGCAGGTGGGCACCTGGGAAACAGAAAAAAGACCGCATGTATTTTTGTAAATGAGTGTAAAATATTGGGCGTTTCTCTCCTGGAACCATTCCCTCTGGCACCAAACCTACCTTGAAGATGTCCATGTGCAGCCCCAGCTCCTTGTCCCAGGTCAGCAGCCGGTGGTAATTGTACACCTGCGCGCAGTGCGAGCGTACCTTGTCCGACAGGTAGTTGCAGGGCTCCTCCACTCGCCTGCGGGGTGAGTGTCGTGAGTTAGTGGTGTCAGCGGCAGTGTGTGCGTTGTGCCCCAGGACGAGAACTCACGTGCACTTCTCCAGCCGCAGGGTCTGCGTGTGCTCGGCAGTGTTGACGATGTACTTCCACTGGCCGCTGGTGGCACGCGCGCGCTGCGGCCGGGCGTACTTGATGACGGACGGGCACAGGTGCGTGTCGTCGACGCCGTCCTGGTCGTCCAGGTCCTGCGGGGAGTCGGACGGGTAGTCGTCGTCCTGGCGCCTGTCGGGTCAAAAAAGGAGGACTGAATGAAACACGGCGATCTGCGGGCTAGGTCGGGTATTTGACCCCGCGCCCCTGCAACCAAATTCGCGCTTCCCGGCGCTGCCACTGATGAAACCGCCGTGAGACAGCAGAAAGCAAAACGTAGGGCGCACACTTAACCTTGGCGTCGTCTCTTCTTTCCCGGGGCCCCTAGCCGAGCCGGCGAGCCGAGGGGTAGGGCCGAGAGCTTAACACTAGCGCCCGCCAGCGCCGCATTCCCGAGGCCTAAGCACGCGTCTCAAAGTGTCGCTGCTCCGCAGACACAGACCCCCCACCCACACGCACTACCACCCACCCTTCGCCCCCGCCCCTGCGCCCGGGGGACGTTGACGCTTGCTTGGCACCCTCGGCAGGACAGGAATGTTGTACCGAGTAAATTAGAATCAAGGGAAGCGAATGGAGACAAAGAAGGGGGAGGGCCCGGGTCCCGGCCTGAGCTGCTGGGGCCGAGAGCGCCGACGCCTAGTGCTGTAGTCACTGAAGCGGGCTGCCGGCAGAGCGGGCCGGGCCCAGGGAGTGAGAGTGAGACACAACCTAGCGACTCAGCCTTAAAGCGCGGCAAGGCGGCAGGGGAACAAGGCCGGCAAGTCGAATGGGTTGCATGCCTCGCAGGCGCCGGCTGGCGGCCGCCTCGAGAAGGCCTGCCTCGTCTCGTCCTCGTACCTTTGCATCTCTACGGGGGCGGGTCCGCCGGGTCCGCCTAGGCCAAGGCCAGCCGCGCGGCCGCCGGGAGGGGACTTGTCTGCCAGCAGCGCGTCCACGGTGTGCTTGTCCGCGTGGATGCTGGCCAAAATGGCGTCCCTGACAAACGAGCAGAAAACATTATTTCTCGGTCGCGCAATGTCAAACCACCTTCGAACTGAGGCATGTGCGGGGGGCGGGGACTCACTCCGGGTAGCGCTCCACGCTGTCGCAGACGGTGTCGGAGAAGAGGCTGCAGCCGTGGTGGTCGCCCCGGTCCAGTGGGGTGGTCGACGTCAAGGCCGTAGTCGGGCTGAAGGGCCTCAGGGTCGTCGGCGACGTCCTTCCGGGAAGCGGGGGCGGCCTCATGTCTGGGAAAGAACGTGCGAAATTGGATCGAAATCCCTCCTAAAGCCTCCCCCTCCCTCCTGGCCCTCCACACCGCAGGCTTAGCGTTTACCCTCTTGCAGCCCGTGTTTTGTTTCCCCACCAGCGCGCACAGTTTCCCCCACCCCTGCCCCTTTCTCGACACGTGAATAAACAATTTCTATATTCCACTTTGCCTGGTTCCGTCCCGTCCCGTCCCTGAATTTTACCTGTGCTGGGCGGGACGTGGGCGTTCCGCCTGTTGATCCCCGGGGGCGGGGGTGACAGCGGCGGTAGCCTATCCGGGTCCCCGTGCCGGCGCTGGGGCCGCTGCGACGGCGGGCCGTCGGCGGGAGCGGCGGCGAGGGGCGGCCGGGGGCCGTGCAGGGACGGCGGCATGACAGCAGCCGCGCCGCCGGGGCCCGGGACAGGGACGGGGGGTCCACGCCATCTCGGGAGCTGCATCTGGAATTCAAATACGGAACATAAAGGGATCGACGCGGTGCGGTGGCGGTGGTGCTGTGTTTACGCCGCCCCGGGTTCAAATACCGACTCCGACAGGATATGCCTGTGCCGAACCGGCTGACAGCGGACTGGGCTGGACCGGATCCAAAAGGCGAGCGGGGGATCTGGGACAGCTCGGCTAGACTCACACATACACACGCTTCTTATTTTGGGGGAAAAAGTGGGTCTGTGAGCCAAGGCGTCTGTTGGCACGCTCTGCCCTGACGCCTATTCGCGCGCCGGGTGGTCCAGCCCCACAGCACCGATCACAGAGAGAGACAGATAGTGAGAGAGTGAAAGAGAGAGAGAGAGAGAGAGAGAGAGAGAGAGAGAGAGAGAGAGAGAGAGAGAGAGAGAGAGAGAGAGAGAGAGAGAGAGAGAGAGAGAGAGAGAGAGAGAGAGAGAGAGAGAGAGAGAGAGAGAGAGAGAGAGAGAGAGAGAGAGAGAGAGAGAGAGAGAGAGAGAGAGAGAGAGAGAGAGAGAGAGAGAGAGAGAGAGAGAGAGAGAGAGAGAGAGAGAGAGAGAGAGAGAGAGAGAGAGAGGGAAGGAACAGGTGGCCTCAATCAAGTCCATGTGTCCAGTCAGCGGACCCGCAGGCAGTAAAGTCAAACAGTATAAGCGGAGGGGGCGAAACTGTGCAGCGACAAATATGCATAATAGAGATCCATCCCGACCAGGCCGGCGCCGGGCAGGCAAGGAAGGGTGGGGCGCGGGGCGGGGCGGGAGGGTTCGTTCCTCCTCATTCCGCTGCTGACCCAGGCCCGAGGGTCATTGGCGGCTGGGGCAGCGTTCTCCATGCCCGAGATAACTCCTGAGCATTTCAGGGTTTCCCTCTCCTCTTTTATTTTTCTGCTCGGGTCAGGAGCAGGTCGCCATTATCGCAGCCAAAGGCACTTAAATTGGCCGCGCGTCCAGAATTGTACTGAAGCGCGCTATCGCGATAGCGGTAAGGAGCCCCGGTAGGTACTTAGGTACTTAGCCATGAAAGCTGTCACTTACTTTCGCCCGGGCTGATGCGAGATTGACCGACGGGCTGCGTTTAGAGGTTAAAGGCGACAGGACAAGCATCACTACTGCCAGTATGCGGGGCTTTCTCGGTGCCCTAATCATTTATCATGCTTTGCGGTGTGGCCCTGCCCCGGCGCCTGGCTCCAGCACTCCAGCCAAGCGTGTTTGGAAGGGTGGCGCCCGGCCAGCCCGGCCCGGCCCAGGCTCTTGGTCACAACACAACCATCATCACCGACGACGGGCAGACCATGGGCAGACTATGGGCAGGCCATGAGAAGGCCATGGGAAGGCCATGGGGAGGCCATGGGTAAGTCATGGGCAGGCCGCGCTCTCTCTCTCTCTGGACGCATACTGATGGCACGAATAACTGAACTGCTCGCCTGTGCTCCCTCTGGCACCGAGGCGAGGACCCGGAGTCCGGCCGGAGTGTGAGGTCGTCGTTGCTGACGTCCGTCGGGCGACGGGGCGGGGCGGGGCGGGGCGGGGCGGGGCAGGGTCGATGGAGTGTGAAGGGCGCATAAGCGCTCTCATTCTGCTTCGGGGACTCGAGGAAGGGAAGAGACCCACGAGGAGTGTTTTTCCTGCCGTCTTTGCTCTCCATGATCGCGGTCCCCGCGGTTGTGGTAGCGAGACTGACCCGGGGCTCGGTGCCGGGGGCCACCGTCCACGCCATAATGAAGATGGACGAGCACAGGGGGGGGGGGGGGGGAGGAAAATGATCGCTCTGCTCGGCCGCGCCGCGCCACTCCTCGTTGTACCTCGGTGAAGGTGGGGGCTGCGGGGGACGGCGGAGGGGCTGGGCTGGGCGGGGCGGGGCGGGGCTCTGGCCTGCACCGGCCGCGAGACCAGTTCGAGTCAAGTTAGCCCCGTTAAAACTTTTACGCCCGGCTGGATGGGTCGCCCCGCCTGGCCCCGCCCAGCCCCCGCCCGCTTGTCTTATCTCCCTTTAGCCAGGCTATTAGCCATCGCTCTACGACAGGGTCTGGGCGCGAGAGGCACGAGGGGCCACTGGGCACCGGCCGGCCCCGACAGTGGACCCCTCCTGGGGCCACTCTGCGCAAAACCACCCCGTGTTACCGTGCACGGGAACTTGTCGGCCTGAGTCGCCAAAACAAATAAGGCCTCGCGGCCCCCGCCGGACACACGTCCCGGCCCGGCAAGGCCCTGGGGCGGAGTCGGCGTTCCCAGTGAAAGTGAACTGATGACGGCATTTGGGAGTAAGATGAGGGTGGGTGTTGGGGGCGGCTGCATACCTGGGGCTGCGTCCTGTACGCGCTGCGGCCCTGCGCCGGCACCGAGCTCGGCCCGCTCCGCCCGGGGGCACCGGTACCGGCGGCGCCCTCGGCGGCGGCCTGCTCCAGACCGGCGCCTCGGAAGATGTGGGCGACGTCAGCGCTGAGCGGCAGCAGCAGCTGGGACGTCAGGTTGCTGCTGCCGTCCGGGGTGGCGCCCAGCCGCATGGCCATCTGCGAACACCACAGGGCACCATAGGCACGGGGACCGGCATCAGCACGGCGGCGACGGCAGGCGATGCGGCCGGACCGGCAATGAAAATCGATCAGCAGTCGTTGTCAGCCACTGTTCCTTGGCACTCACCTCCAGCGGCGGCTCGGGGATGTCCTTAGGGACCATGGCCTGCTGCATGACGAGGGAGACGAGCGCCAGCCGCTGCGGGGGGCTCATGACCCTGAGGATGGGCAGGAACTGTCCGAAGCGCTCGGTCATGCCGGGCCGCCGCAGCGCCGCCGCCACGGCCCGCATCATGAGTGCCGACTTGTCCGCGGCCGCCGCCGCCCCCGGCAGCTCCCCGGGCCGTTGGCCGCCCGCTCCGGCGCCCGGGCTTCCGTCGCCCGCCAGGAACTCGTCGTCGGAGAGCTGCGACAGGTCAGCTGCGCAGAACAGAGGGTTGGATTCAACGGATGAAGACGTGCTCGGGCGATACCCACATAGCGCCTGGGTGGGTAGGCAACATCAGCCCACGCATGCACGCGTGTCGTGCGGGCTGGCCTACCCCGGCCTCCACAGGCGCCTCCGGAGCCTGGCTCTGCAGGCACGACGATGACAAATGACAGGTGTCACCGGACTCCCGGTGTAGGGTGAATGTGGGGTGCCTTCTTCAATGAGGGCTCGACCAAGGTAGGACCTAACAGTGGCGGACGGCAGACGAGATGTTTCCAAGAAACCGTATATTTCCACACCGGCTCTCCTTCGGAATCGCGGCCATGGCTCTTGTGTTTCCCGTGCAGGACCGTGCTGGGCACTGCTAGGGGCACAAACAACGGACCGGATGGGGCCGGAAGGGCGGAAGGGCCTGTGCAGCGGTCAGCGAAAGGGCTCTCGTGTGCAGGGTTCGCGGCGGAAGGTTAGCTTTGGAAGTGTGTGCCTTTGCTGTGTGCGCGCGTGTAATGTCACGGATACGTAAAAGAACCCCCCCCCCCACCCCCGGCGTACCTTTCATTAAAATTACTGTTGTGGTAGTTGTTGTGTGCCTTGGCGCTCGACCGCTCGCGAAACCTCTTGCACTGCAGAAGCACTCGCTGTAAACAAAAGCACGGCACCGCCGTCATGCTTTGTGTGGCGGAAGGGGCGTGACTTGCCTGTGTGTGTGTGTGTGTGTGTGTGTGTGTGTGTGTGTGTGTGTGTGTGTGTGAGTGTGTGTGAGAGTGTGTGTGTGTGTGTGTGTGAGTGTGTGTGTGTGTGTGTGTGTGTGTGTGTGTGTGTGTGTGTTCGGGGCCAGGGCGAGAGCCTGTGGCCGGCTTAGTCCCCCTGACTTCCCCGCGCGCATTCGTGTTCCACTTTTGTCGTTGCATGTCGTCTTGTGGTCCGTCAAAAGCCCACCCCGCCCGCAGCAAAATAAAAGCCCGGCCGGACCGTCCGGTCCAAACTGGCCGCTCTGCAAGCACCGTGTCTAGCGAAAGTTGTGTCTATAAAATGAAGGATCGGATCGGGCTGCTGCTGCTGCTGCTGCTGCTGCTGCTGCTGCTGCTGCTGCTGCTGCTGCTGCTGCTGCTCTGCTGCTGCTGCTGCTGCTGCTGCTGCTGCTGCTGCTGCTGCTGTTCGGGAGCGGCCGAGCCCCTCTGTCCTGCCCTGCCCGCCTGGAGTCAGAGCTGTGATCCGCGGGGGGGGGGGGGGGGGTAACAACTTCGGTAATCCGTCGGACACGGTCGGGGTAATCCGGGGTATTCCAAATGTAATCCAGGAAAATCAAGGCCTGCTTATCGTCAGGTATAATCCGAGATTTTTAAAGTAAATTCCGTGTGATATCCAGGGTTAATCCGGGATCATCCGAGGTAGTCCGGGGTAACCCAGCGCAAAAACAGGGTAATCTGTCGGGCACGATTTTGCCGAGTTTTTCCTCCCTGGCGATCCGCCTGGTCTCCGATAGCGTTAGCCGGTCGGGTGAGCAGACGGCTCCGCCCGGCTCCGCCGGCTCCACCCCCACCTCCGCACTCCGCGCCGCCAAAGGGCAAGCCGGCATCCTCCCTGCTCCGTACCTGAAGGCTCCGATTCATTGTCGTCCAAGGAGATGTCGCTGAAGTCGTCCAGGCGGTCCGACGACTCGTCAAAGTCGCCCTCAGCACCAGTCCTCGTCGTCGTCACAGCCAGCAAGACGACCTGCAATCAGAATAGGAGCGGCCCAGATACAGAAGCGGTCCATAGCGTAGGGCACGCGCAGTCCTCGTCTCCCGAACGATGCCGTAAAACTTGGTTTACACACACACACACACACACACACACACACACACACACATACACTGCGGACGGCAGTAGATGTGCCTGAGTTACAGAGTAGCACATAAATTCTCATCCTTCACTGCGGTCCAGAGGGGTGCTAAAACTGCCAAAATCGTCGGCTGTTTGCAATTCTTTATCATTCCTTTTTCTTCTTTTTTTTTTTGGATGAAGGGGGCGGGCATGAATCTCATGTGTAACTACCGCTCGTGTGTGAACTTTGCCACCGAGCACAGCCGGGGATGGTACCTGTTCTCACTCACAAAGTAAACCTATAGTAAACTTGTGTTGCGAGGGAAGGAATAGAGGATGTAACTCAAGATCAAGGACCCCTACCCCCTCCACCCCCTCAGGACCTCTCAAGCAGGATGGATTCGCGACACACGCGCCGCCCGCCCCCGCCTCTCTTCCACTAGCTTTGAACCGGGAAAAGCCACCCTGCCCTGCCCAAGCGATTGCCCAACAACGACCCGCCCACGTGCATCGCTACTCGGGAGCCGAAGCGCGTACAATAGCCGGGGGGGGGGGGGGGGGGGGAAAGGTTTCGCTAGCAGCAGCGGAAGGCGACAACCCGACCGCGCACTTCCACCTCCTTCTTATTAAATATAAAAGCAGAGCAAACGCTCGCTTTCCTTGGCTGGACCGCATCGCTTAGCGCATTCATTTGCTGCAGCCCGGCCGGGCTCGGTCCGCGGCCCCGCTCAGCCCGCTCAGCACCCGGCCGGCTCAGCTCCCGGCTCAGCGCCCGGCTCAGCTCCCGGCTCAGCTCCCGGCTCAGCTCCCGGCTCAGCTCCCGGCTCAGCTCCCGGCTCAGCTCCCGGCTCAGCTCCCGGCTCAGCTCCCGGCTCAGCTCCCGGCTCAGCTCCCGGCTCAGCTCCCGGCTCAGCTCCCGGCTCAGCTCCCGGCTCAGCTCCCAGCTCAGCTCCCGGCTCAGCTCCCGGCTCAGCTCCCGGCTCAGCTCCCGGCTCAGCTCCCGGCTCAGCTCCCAGCTCAGCTCCCGGCTCAGCTCCCGGCTCAGCTCCCGACTCAGCTCCCAGCTCAGCTCCCGGCTCAGCTCCCGGCTCAGCTCCCGGCTCAGCTCCCGGCTCAGCTCCCGGCTCAGCTCCCGGCTCAGCTCCCAGCTCAGCTCCCGGCTCAGCTCCCAGCTCAGCTCCCGGCTCAGCTCCCGGCTCAGCTCCCGACTCAGCTCCCAGCTCAGCCCCGGCTCAGCTCCCGGCTCAGCTCCCGGCTCAGCTCCCGGCTCAGCTCCCGGCTCAGCTCCCAGCTCAGCTCCCAGCTCAGCTCCCGGCTCAGCTCCCAGCTCAGCTCCCGGCTCAGCTCCCAGCTCAGCTCCCGGCTCAGCTCCCGGCTCAGCTCCCGACTCAGCTCCCAGCTCAGCTCCCGGCTCAGCTCCCGGCTCAGCTCCCGGCTCAGCTCCCGGCTCAGCTCCCGGCTCAGCTCCCAGCTCAGCTCCCGGCTCAGCTCCCAGCTCAGCTCCCGGCTCAGCTCCCGGCTCAGCTCCCGACTCAGCTCCCGGCTCAGCTCCCAGCTCAGCTCCCGGCTCAGCTCCCAGCTCAGCTCCCGGCTCAGCGCCCGGCTCAGCTCCCGGCTCAGCTCCCGGCTCAGCTCCCGGCTCAGCTCCCGGCTCAGCTCCCGGCTCAGCTCCCGGCTCAGCTCCCGGCTCAGCTCCCGGCTCAGCTCCCGGCTCAGCTCCCGGCTCAGCTCCCCGCTCAGCTCCCGGCTCCCGCGGCCTTGGCCGTTGTTGTGTTTCCGGGCCGCCGAAGCCGAAGCGGCCGCAGAGCCGCAGCCGCCCCGGGATGAGATTTAATGAAGTCGCCCCCTCCCTCCTCCTTCTCCTCCCTTACCGCTTCACTCTCGCTGCCGCCGCCGCCAGGGGGCAGCACTGACAGCGTGGGAAGAGCAGTGAAAGGACGATGAGGGGGAGGAGGAGGAGGAGGAGGAGCACTGTGGGGACACTTTTCTTTTAGTTCGGCAGTTCGTCAGTTCGGTAGCCGCGGCGACGGGTGGCGCATAGTAAGTGCAGGTTCAAAAAGATAACGCTGGAAAAAAATCTCATGCAGGTAAAGTAAAGAGTTTATTTTAAAAAAACTCCCTCTGGAAAATAGCAATTTTTCAATTTTCGTAAATAAAATGGGTAGGCGCCGCCGAGGCCGCCACCCGCAAAGCCAGTCCAGTCCAGTGCAGCCCACAGCCCGTCACGTCCTGCGCAAGACGCGGTGCGTTGCGGTCGACAGCCGCGCGGCGCGCTGTCATCGCGGAGAAAAATAAATATTAGAAAAAAATAATAAGTGGCGCCGGATATTCTCTAACCAACTGGATCGGTATTGCAGGGCGCAGACAAGGCGGGGGGCGACGACTGGTGGACGCGCATGACATGCACTGACAGTGAAAGTGTCGCGGTCGGTCATGGACCAGCGGCACCAGCGACACCAGCGGCCTCCGTCACCGGCGGCGCGGCCGGTGCACTAACTAGTGCACTAACCATGTAACGAGCTCGGCTGTTAGTTTGGAGCGCAGTGCACGTCAAACACAGCTCGGCAAACATTTCCGAAACGTGTAAATCGGTCGAGGTATCATCTCGGTTCTGAGATGCTCTGGGTCTCCAAGCGCCTGCCGGGGGCGAAAGGAAGGAAGCAAGCAAAACGATTTCCACAAGAAGTCGCGCGCCAGAGAGTTTCGCACGCGATCTGCTCGCTTGCTTATAGCGGTCCGGGGCAGGGCATGTCTGTCTGCCTGCATGCCTGCCTGTCCGTCAGCCGGCAGCGCACTCACTCGAACGATCTCCAGTTGCTCCCTGAACGTTTGCCCATCAGAGGGTAAAGAGCGAACCGTTCAGCAGTGGCGGTCGCGGCAGGATGAGGGGGGAGGGGGGGGGGGGCAGAGGTGCCGTAAGGGTTTGTTGTTCGGTCAGTACGAGCCGAGCGAGCCAAGCTGACTGCTGCGCACCTGCCCCGGCCCCCACGAGGCGAGGGCTGTCTGTGCTGCGATGCACCGAAGGCGCCTGCTCTGAAAGCGGGAAATTCGGGAACGCTGGAAGACGGTGGCGGGACGAAGCTTTCGTTGTCCACAGAAAAAATATAGTTGGAATCAGCGCAAGAGGCCTGGTGAAGGCGGGCGTCTCCCTCCACCCCAATGCTGATTGGCATGGAATGTTTGGCAGCTGCCTCGCACCAAGGGACACACACACACACACACACACACACACACACACACACACACACACACACGGGCGTGTCGAGGCCTTACAAGGGTCCGGAGCGGCGCCCAGCTAGCCCCTCGCGTGTGCCGTTGCACAGAAGCTCGCGCACTTGCGTACGCACGCTTCTTCTGCACGCGCGCTTTGGGTCGACACCAGCAGGCCCGGATCCAGCGGCTCTAGGGGGAGGGGGGCGATGTACTACTTTCTGCCTACTTTCAGGCGGATTGTAACGCGAATTGCCTACCTTTCGGGCGCCCTTCGGGCGCCCTAGGGGCAGGGGCGAACGCCCCGTCGCCCCCCCCCCCCTGGATCCGCGCCTGGACACCAGCTCGCGGTGATTTGAAAGATTTTTTTCAGAGAGAGAGAGAGAGAGAGAGAGAGAGAGAGAGAGAGAGAGAGAGAGAGAGAGAGGGTGAGACTATAATGAACCTTGTTTCGTTACGAGATCGAGTACTACGAACTGAACGGGTTTTTGTGCACAGGGCTCGTGCCCGAGTCGTTTAAATCCGCCTCTTTTCCAGCCTCCTTTACAATAATGTCTTGCGGTCACTGCCAGCCTTCCAACGAGAATGCGCGGCCCGCGCGCGCGCTGCCCAACCACGCGCCTTGCGTTGCACCGCCACTCACCCGCCAAGTGCCTAGCCACGCGCCTTCCACGCACCCGCCACGCGTCCGCGGCGCGGCAGCGCCACACCTCGCCTCCATTCCATCCGCAAAACAGCGGCAAGAGTGTGTTCTGCTCTGAAAAGGACGGCGGTACGCCTTGGAGAGCAAGGGCAGGGCCGGTAGGCACTCACTGCCCTCCAGTGGGCCGGGCCGGTAGGCACTCACTGCCCTCCAGTGGGCTGGGCCGGTAGGCACTCACTGCCCTCCAGTGGGCTGGGCCGGTAGGCACTCACTGCCCTCCAGTGGGCTGGGCCGGTAGGCACTCACTGCCCTCCAGTGGGCTGGGCCGGTGGCACTCACTGCCCTCCAGTGGGCCGGGCCGGTAGGCACTCACTGCCCTCCAGTGGGCAGGGCCGGTAGGCACTCACTGCCCTCCAGTGGGCAGGGCCGGTAGGCACTCACTGCCCTCCAGTGGGCAGGGCCGGTAGGCACTCACCGCCCTCCAGTGGGCAGGGCCGGTAGGCACTCACTGCCCTCCAGTGGGCAGGGCCGGTAGGCACTCACCGCCCTCCAGTGGGCAGGGCCGGTAGGCACTCACTGCCCTCCAGTGGGCAGGGCCGGTAGGCACTCACTGCCCTCCAGTGGGCAGGGCCGGTAGGCACTCACTGCCCTCCAGTGGGCAGGGCCGGTAGGCACTCACTGCCCTCCAGTGGGCCGGGCCTCTAGGCCGGGCCGGGAGGCGAGGCGACCAGCCGCTTCCCGCTCCAGCTTCACGTATGAAGGTGAGGCTGCCCGCCGTGGTCAGCGCCGTGACACCCACAACACCTCGCCGGCGTTATTGACAGACCCGAACCCCACAAAAGGTTCTGTAAGGGAAGATGACACGAATAACTTATATTTTCAGAGAAAATTCCCATGTCTTTAAAAAAAACGTAATTAGGTTTACGGAATCCGCTTAAATCTTACGGGATCCAGTTACATCTTGTCAAATCCACTTAGATTTTAGGGGATTTGCTAAAGACATATCGGATACCGGATCATGTAACGGAATTCGGTAACGCCATAAATCGGATCCCAAGAAAGGACAGCGTATCCGGATAAGGATCAATACAGTATTCCGGAAGGGCTTACCGGATTCCACATGTGTCTCAGAATTCCGTTACCTCTCGGTATCGCAAACTTCGTCTGGTATCCGGTCAGGAAATATCGTATCGTAAAAATACCGGTACATTGAATGTGCTGTAAAACGCAAAGTTTTAGGAAGTTCTGCTTCAAATTTTAGGTGTGGCTTCTACGCTAGAAATTACTAGGGCCATTTTAATCTCGTCCAAATCGGACAACTTTTTTTCTGGCATCTCGAAAACGGCCGAAGCTATCGCAGAACGGATTGCAGATTTGGATCGGACTCCGTTTCAAACCTGTGGGAGGTTTATCTTTGCTCTGGCAAGCATTTACAGAAGATGAAGAGAGCACGAAAGTGTTGACGTCAAACACGGTATATCGTTAACTCTTACGGTATTCCGGACACTGAAACGGTATTTCGGTCTACCAATTGAATTTCGCGCCCCGTATTAACGGAATTCTATGTCACATACGGTATTCCATGAGGTATCCCGTTTCCTTCCGAAAGGGATTCCGTATCGTACGGGATGCCGTTAATATGGGGCGCGAAATTTCACTGGTAGCTCGGTATTTTCAGACATGGGGAAGCAAAAAATCGACATCGGTCTCTGTATCAAAGGCCACATGTTTCAGTGCTCCTGGGCTATGGACATAGCTTGGATATGGGAACTAGGCCGTCGGAGGTGGGCGCCATGCACAGGGGCACGGTGAGCACAGGGCTCGGCCAGGCACAGCGGGCACGGCACGGCTCAAGGTCTCCGCCCTTCCTCAACCCGTTAAGGCCGTCTCCAAAAGGACTTCCCCCACTCCCCGCGCCGCGCCGGCAGGCATCCCGTATCACCATGTGAGCCGAGGACAGGTATTTTTCAGCTGACGGCGACGCGGCTGGACCTTGTCCGGAATAACGGACTGACCATGTTAGCAGGACGGGGGAGGGGGGGGGGGCACAATACCGAGCACGCATGGCCGTGCCCCGACACGCCCACTTTCATGCTTTCACGCTGAGAGTCCCAGAGGTGTCCTGGGGGAGCAGCCTGAGGTGTCCGCCGGCAGCAGCAGAAGCCCTACGTCGTTCGCCGCGCACGATGCAGAATCGTCGTCCTTTTTATATAAACGGCCCTTTCCGCACTCGCGGTCGCCTTCCTGGCGTGCGTCGGCTGTCATGAAGCCCCCGCCGCCCCCGCGGCCCCGTGCACGGGCTTTCCACGCCGCGCCTCTCTGTGTTTGCCCAGCCGACGGTGACCGTCGGCGGCCACGTGCACACCACGTGACGTGTCGGGTCCCCGGCGGCCCCTGACAGCCTTCTGACGGCTCCCGCGGGATCCGCTTTCAACTGATGTAAGAGGACGGACAGGGAGTAGGATTAACACCGCAAACCGTCGCCGAGGGGGAGACAGTCACCGCCACCGCGCAACGAGGTGCCCGCCCCGGGTTCGAATACCGGCGCAGATGTCTTTGTCGCGCCGCGCGCTGCGCATACCAACGGACGCGGACGCCGCGCTGTGCTGCTGCCAGTCAGTCCGCGTTTTTACGATGAGCTGATGGGTTGCCGAACAATAGCCCGTCATCCCGTGAGCCACGCAGCGCCCCGCGCTGTTCCCGTTGCAAAGTCCTCGGCTCCCATGACAATGTTCGGCATTTAGTTCCACTCGTTCGTCTCGTCACTGGTAAAACTAGTACTACGCCTTAAGCTACGCCCCAAAAGGCGTAAATAGCACTATGCCCCATTGAGGCGTAGAAATAAGCCAAAAACTTGTCACGTTTTTACGCCTTTATAGAGCGTAATTCCATGCTATGCCTCAATGGGGCGTAGTACTACGCCTTTGTTTTACCAATGTGGCCGTCGTACAAATATTAAACACAGCCGCATGAGACTTAACTGGGCGCAGCGTGGCGAGAGGGAAGCAAGGACGGAGATGGCAGCGTCGTGAAACCGTGAGAAGAGCCGCCGGTGTCAGCGCAGTGCGCACTCCACTCCTCCACATCACCCTAACGACATCCACATTCCGGCCGCCGTGACAAGTTCGCTGACGTTGGCCGCACCGCGGAGCCCGCGAAGCCTGCGAAGCTCTTGCGTGCTATTCGTTATCGGATCCAGTTCTTTGGCAGCGGCAGGACGGCAGTTCAGCTTCGGCCCGATTCTGTCTTGGCCGCCGACATGAGCGTCGTGTCGCTGTCCCCTCGCCCCCGGGCCTGGCCGGCCTGGCCCCGGACTGACGTGGGACGTGGGGCTCGATGGCGCGGCCAGAGACTTGAAGAGCGGGTAGAGCGGGAGCCCAGCCCGTCCCGTCCCGTCCCCGCCCGTGACGCCGCCAGCACCGCAGCCTCAGCGTGTCATATCATTCTTATTCCTCGCCATACCTTGTGCGTCTCCCCTCCGTCCCTCAACTGTTGGAAATTATTTGTGGAAAACTCCAGAAAATTGATAAGACAATTTGTACGTTTTGGAATTATATACTAACGGAATGACTAGAAGATTTGCAGAGCGAACTCTTTTAAACTTCCGCAAATAATCTTGGTCTCAACTCACCAACAAAATGCTCGCGGATAGCTTCATGGCTGCGGGTTTGCGATGGCAGTATGGCGTAATCCAAAAGCAAACGATCACCGGTATCTGATGCTCGAGCCACTCCACCACTGCACCACCGCGCACAATCACGCCAAACGGTTGCTCTCTGCTCCGATAGCGCAGTGCTAGCACCGGCACGCGTTCGCTGCCGCCGCCCTGCCGGGGACCGTCCTGGTCCTGGTCCTGGCGTTGCTGGTCCTGGTCCTGGTGGCCGCTGCCATAATCCTCAAGGGCGGCGTCGGCGGTCGGCGGTCGGCTCCGTGGCCCAAGGTGAGGATGAGCACCAACACGTCCGCATCACTGCGAGCGCTCGCGCGCACACGCACACACACACACACACACACTCACACACACACGCGCGCGCGTGCAAGTTCGGGTACCCGGCACGGAGCAGGCTGCAAGACGCACTGAGTCCTCTCGTCCTCGAGCCGGCGCGGCCCCGGCGCGGTGCTCGGCGCGGTGCTCGGCCCGCCGGTGGGCCCCGCCACGCCCCCTCCCCTCCCCTCCCCCTTTCTGATGCTGATTTCTGACAGTGAAAGAGAGAGAGGTGGTGGGGAAGGGAAGGAGTGGTCGCGGAGCGGAAGGGGGCGGGGAGCGGCGGGGCGGGTGCCGGAGAAGGGAAGGAGGTGTCTCGGGCCGCGGCTGCGGCTGCTCCGGAGGAACAGGTTACCCATCCGGCCCCGCCCCGCCCGCCCGAGCATCGGGGAAATGGACAAGGATGGAAGATGCGGTGCCAGGCGCGGGGGGCGGCGGGGGGCGGCGGGGGGCAGTGGGCGCGCCCGGTGGCTCTCCTTTTCTCGGCCAAGGCAAAACGGACTCTGACCCGACCTGTGCCGCCGCCAGCGCGCGCCAGCGGGGGCTCTGCCGGCTCTGGCCTGGCTCCTGGCCGTGGCTGTGACGACCTGGCTCTGCCAGCTCTGCCTGGCCGGGCTCTGCTGGCTCTGCTGGGGACGGGACACGACGGCTCCGAGCACGGCGTCGTACCCACCGCGCCGGGCCGGGCAGCCGGGCACCTATCGCACCTACTACTGCCGCTCATTACCACCTGCCAGGTGGAGTGAGAGTGGTCGGCTCGGTGCGCACACGTGAAACACGAACCCGCAAGCTTGTTACACCGCACAGCAGTGTAGCCTGCCTACAAGTGGTAGTCGTGGCGGTCACGTGGTTTATGAATGGTCCCGAACTCGCCGCGCCCGGCTGCCTTTCCGTTTAATTCCGGTCCTGGCGCGGGGAGGAGCCAGCCAGCCAGCCAGAAAGCCAGCCAAGGAGCAGGGGACCAGCACCAGCGGCACCGGCTACTGCTCTGCTGCTCCTCTGCTGCTGCTCTGCTGTTGTCCGTGCGCCGCGCTGCTCTACGCACTTGTCCCGGTGGCGGGGCGGGCGGCCCCGAAAAAGAGTAACACGATTGCGGTCCTGCCAGAGCTGTGTGGGTCAGTGTAACAGCAACAGCGCTGTGTGAAACAGAGGATACGACTCCCACGCCTCTCTGTCTGTCTGTCTGTCTGTCTGTCTGTCTGTCTGTCTGTCTGTCTGTCTCTCTCTCTCTCTCTCTCTCTCTCTCTCTTGCTCTTTCTCTCTCTCTCTCTCTCTCTCTCTCTCTCTCTCTCTCTCTCTCTCTCTCTCTCTCTCTCTCTCTCTCTCTCACACACACACGCGTAACGATGACAAACCTTTTCCGTGTGTCGCTCTCAAATGAGTGTGGGAATGCCACACACACACACACACACACACACACACACACACACACACACACACGGCCCGTCTGGGCATAACGGAGTTTTGCCATCGGAGCGGCGTGCGGTGGCGGTACGGCGTCCCGTCCCCCTCGCGGTGCCTAGAGCGGTGCCTAGAGCGATGCCCCTCGGCTCGGCTGCATTGTGCGTGTGCTCGTCCCGCCCCGCCCCGTCCGCATCGGACATCGACCGGACCATCGGACTGGACCGGCTCACACACAATGAGCGGCCGCACCGCAAAGCCGCCACACTCGTTCCCATCCAGAGATCGCTCCGGATTTTGTCCGGAGCCGAATGCGATTGACTGGTGAAACCGCGCGGCTCGTTTGGCGCAGGGAGGATGAGGAGGGGGAGGAGGAAGATGAGGAGGATGGATCAGTTCAAATGCGAGACAGGAAGGCGGCGTGTATGTCGTGAAGCGGTGTTCATGTACACATCTGGGTATCAGCAGAGACGATTACGATTACACGGGAACACTCGGTTGATTAATCAGGCACATCGATCGGATCCAGCCATCCCTCTGCCGCCTTGTACTACAACGTCAATGAATAGGAACTAACAAGAGGAACTAACAGCGGCGGCGGTTCGCGTGGCTGTTCTCGCCGGGGCCGCCGAGCAAGGGCCCTGCTCACGGCCCGTGGTCCGGCCGCGCGGCGTTAACCTGTCGCCGCCAGCATCGCCCACCATCATTATGCCGGACGGGATCAACGGGGTCCACGGGGACGTGCTGCCGGAGATGGGCTGCCGACGGCCGCCACCGGCCACCACCGGCTGCCGCGAGGATGCCAGCCCTGATGACTCGGCGGAAATAAAGTCTGGCCGGAGTGTGGATGCCTTCACCGCCGGCACGTATTTGTCCAAGGGGACGTCATCGGTGGCTGCAAGGGTGTCCACCGGGACGTCATCGAGGACTGTCCGAGGTGGCCGTCATGGGGGCGCGGGGTGGGTTCGAGCGCATGGAGGCGTCCACGCTGGCGGCGAAGTCCCGCACCAGGTCGCTGCACGCCAGCGGGTCCCCGGGGTGCTGGCCGTAGCACTGCAGCAGCGCGCCGCGGCCCGCCTTGAAGCGCCCGTGGCGACGCCCGTCCGCCTCCAGCTGCCCCCGGAGCTGCCTCGCCACCTGCGCCATGACAGGATGAGACCTCGTCTCCTGTCTGGTCCAGCCGCCAGCAGCGCACTCAGAGGTTAGAAGATACCCCCTTATTTCACGAATTTTCGAAATCCAAAAGGTTCCGTACGGAAAAACGACCCCACCGGTGAGTTGATCGAGTCCCCGAAGTCTGGTCGCGGTGTAACGTCATTTAGTGGTGCCGCGGGAGTCCTAAATGACCCTGTACAGCACAAAAATACAACAAAAAGGTTTTTGAAAAAAAAATAATTCAGAAACCGATGAGATGCGAGGTTTTCCTTAAAATTTTAGCCCTATAGGGTCTGTGGATTTTTTTTCGTAAACCTTTCTCTTTGTGCTTTTAGAGGGGCATTTAGGACACCCGCGGAGCCAAATAACGTCACACCGCGAGCAGACTACGTGGTCTCGATCAACTCACCAAAAGTGCCATTTTTCCGTACGGAACCTTTTTGATTTCGAAAACTCGTAGAATAAGGGGGTATCTCCTCAGAGGTCCTGTGCCCTCCGGTGTCCTCCGGTGTCCTCTCGCACCTCAGCGTGCTCTCGAATCTGGTCCATGATCTCCTCCGACGACGCGATGTGTGGCATTCCAGGCAGCGCGCCGCCGTCGCCCCGCCCTGCGGCCCGCCCTGGCCCTGACACTGGGAGCCTGCGGGTATAAGGTTTCATAAATAAGTGGCCCGCACTTGTGCGACGTCCCGGCGGGGCGCCAGGCGGTCCAGCGCACCCCGGGCTCTCTCTGCGTTATTTAATTTGCCGTCCCCGACGGGATAATTCTTTCGCCGTGTTTGAGCTCTCACTTTTGAACGCCGCCGAGGGGCCGTGCCAAATCTCGGCTTGGCATCTCGCTGCCAGCGCTGCGGGCCGAGGCTCCGACGACGGCGGCCTCGGGACCCCGATGACTCTTTCCCTCCCAAAGAGGTTCGCCTGCGGCACCGGCGGTCTCATCGGAAGCCTGATTGGCCGCAATGGAGACCGGCAGCTGGCCGGTGGGAGGACGCTGCTGCTGCTGCTGCTGCGGCTCCCCCGACGGCGCGTCGACGATCCAGGCGGCCGCAGCCGGTCCGCAGGGCGCCGCTGGCTTCACCAGGGGGCCGACAGGGCCGACAGGGCCGACAGGGCCGACCCGCGGCCGCGGAGGTGCCAATACCCCCAGCACGGACGGCGGCCGGTGCTGGGGCCGCTGGGACCGCAGCCCGGAGCCACTGCCCTCCGCAGATGCCTGCAAGAACACCAATAACATTCCACCGTCCATTCCTCGGCCCTCGGCCCTCGGCCCTTCGCCTGCGGGCACGCCGTTGATTTCAGTCCTCGGCTCATCCAGGGTCCAGGGGGGCCGCGGTGGGCCGCGCTTTCGGGTGCGTGTTTGTTCGCAGGCTCCTATAGTCTGGCCCCCTCCCCCTCGTCCACGGTCAGAGAGCGGTCACACCGCCTTTGCTTTCTCCACGGCAGCGCCCACGGCAGCGCCTCCTTCTGGCGTGAGCATGTTCACCCCCACCCCTCTCCACCTTCCGATCCGTCCGTCATAATGATGAGGGCCCTGTTCTTGTCCGCCAAACACCCGCCTCTGCTCCCCTCCCCTTCCCCTCTCCCCTTCCCCCACACACGGGTACCCGAACCTCTCAGAATGTGCATGGATATTGCGACATCAGTGAGCCGTGAGGGCGAGGACCAGTACCGGCAGGCTGACGGGGGAGGAGGGGGGGGGGGCACAGCACACAAAGTCCAGTCATGTGAAGCAAACGCCGGCTTCACAACAACAGGAGACAGGACCCTCCAGCGAATCTGTCGACGTAAGTAAAAGAAGCAGAGAGGTGCACAAACTACTTCCGTCCCCCTGCCCGAGTGCCCTATCGAAACCGTATTTTCAGCTCAGAGTGTTTCCTGCATGGTGCATATGCGCACAAGGAACGGGACAGCTCACGAAACCAGGTGTTTCGAAAATAGTATCCACGTGTGAATGCGGTCTGCGAGTCCGCGCGGGGCCGGAGCACCCTACCATGCTATATTATTCGATGCACACGTCCACCTTCCTCCTCCGCGGGTTCATGTATCGCGCCCGACGAACTTAACGGCGCGGCGGCGTCGCGGCGGCCGGAGTCGGGGGTGTGGCGTGTCGGAATGCAAATCCGTGTCAAAGGCAAACAACAACAACAACAACAACAACAGCGTGCGGAACGTGTCCCCGGCCGGGTCACGTCCCCGAGGAGAGGCATTTAAACAACCGCGGCGTCATCCTCGCATCGCTATGCGTCCCGTCCCGGCCCGTCCCGCCCCTGAGTTGTTTGTTACAGTCTTTCTCCCTCCCTCCCGCCACGGCAAGCCGAGTGCTGCTGCCATCCTTCTCACTCTATCCTCCAGCCGGCAAGGACTCGTTGGCAATCGTACGACGGTGAATCATCCTCAACAACGGCGGCAGCATCTCATCCCTGCGGCCCGGTTGGTTTGACCCACACGATGTCCTGTTTGATCAAGGAAGTGTGTCAGCCACCACAACTACTACCACCACCGCCGCCGCTGCCCAAACACACACATGCACACACACCCACACACACACACACACACACACACACACACACACACACACACACACACACACACACACGAGCCTGAATGAAAACCCAAGTAAACTAGTGCCTGCTGGGTAGGCAACTACGACTTCTGTATGCACGCGTGTCGTGCGGGCTGGCCTACCCCATCATTCGCGGGCGTTACCTGGAAACTGAAACAAGTGAACACGGGCGCTGCCGCGCTGCCGCTTGCCTGCTGTGTCCGCGGCCCCAAAGCCGGCCCCGGATCGTCCTCGCTGACGGGGGCTTGCATGGCCATCGCGAGCCTCCGGCGCACCGACGCCGAGATTTGCAGGGTGTCCTGATCGCCGTCGTCATCGTCGTGCGGGTGGAAGCGGCCGGCTTCAGCGGCGGCCTCGGGGGTGGGGACCGCGGGGGCCGCAGGGTGCACCAGCATCAGGCTGCGCTTGCTGGACGCCGAGCCCATGTGGACGGGACGCTCTGTGGTCGCACAGCGTGTAAACACGGCCGGTATTGTTGGCAGCCCTGCAGGCCCTGCAGCCGCGGCGAACGGAGGGGCGGGGGGTGGGGTGCGGGCAGGTGCGGGGCGGAAGGGGAAGGCAGTGTAGCCAACCGCCCCCAGGCCGGCGCGCGGCGGCGTTGTTCCAAGAGTCCTCAATCGAGTAATCATTGGTAATCCTTCGTGCACCCAAGTGTAATTGTGTGATCTTGATGTAATCTCGTGTAATCTTCGTTATCTATGTAATCTCATGTAATCTCTTCGAAAGAAGATTGTAATATTATCCTATCTCATGTAATCTCAAGTACTAGCCCGTAATCTGCATTTAATCTAGAGAAATCTTCGTACACGGAGAAAAAACATTAGAAGTCGCAACTAGTTTTTAAGTTGATTTTCAGACAAGTGTTTAATTTTTGTTTGAATAACTAAAATTTAGTTGGGGTAACTAAATTTTAGTTGCACCAACGCAACGTTAGTTGCTTCAACGCATAGGTTCTCTGAAGGAGCAGATTTTTTGTTTTGTTTTGTGACCGCAACAAACCTCTTCGTTGGAGCAACTAACGTTCCGTTGGTGCAACTAAAATTTAGTTCCCCCAACTAAATTTTAGTTATCCGAACAAAAATTTAATGCTTGTCTGAAAATCAACTTAAAAATTAGTTGCGACCACTAATGTTTTTTCTCCGTGTAATAAGGCGGAACAATGTAGAACAAGGTAACTAGGTAGAACAAGGTAGAACAAGGTAGAACAAGAGAACAAGGTAGAACAATGTAGAACAAGGTAACTAGGTAGAACAAGGTAGAACAAGGTAGAGCAAAGGCAGAACAAAGTAAAACAAGAAACAAGGTAGAAAACTTTTATAATGTTACTTTTCGTACGCCCCAAAGGCGATGGGGAACCCGTGCCCGGACCGCATTCCAGGAGACGGGAGGCGGGGCCGACGGAGGCAGTGCGCAGTGCGCCGCGGAGGACACTCAGATCCGCGGCGCAGTCGGCGGGGAGGTGTGAAGAATAGAGTCGCGTGGCGCTCGCCCCTCGCGGACCCCTGCCGACACGGGGGGCGTGTGGATGTATGGGCACGGCGCGGCAGATACACGCTGATTACGTTCCACTTTCCCTCAACACGACGAGACAGTCGGCGGCGCGGCGCCGGCGACATCCCGACGAACGACGAAGACAACGGCATTTCCCCCTGACCTCTCAGCACAGCACAGCGCAGCGCTCACGCGGCACTGAGTCCGGAGGGGCGGGGCGGGGCTCAGCTGCACGCCGCCCATCAGCAGGCGTTTGTAGTAGCAGAACAGCAGCCACAGAACCAGTAGCAGCAGCAGCAGCAGCAGTAGCAGCAGTAGTAGCAGCAGCAGCAGCAGCAGCAGCAGCAGCAGCAGTAGCAGCAGCAGCAGCAGCAGCAGTAGCAGCAGCAGTAGCAGCAGCAGCAGCAGCAGTAGCAGCAGTAGTAGCAGCAGCAGCAGCAGCAGCAGCAGCAGCAGCAGTAGCAGCAGCAGCAGCAGCAGCAGCAGTAGCAGCAGCAGCAGCAGCAGCAGCTGGACCGTTGGACTGGATCGCATGCCGTTTGATCGAAGCCCCCCCGATGGCCGGGCCCGGCCCCACGGCCCCTCTGATGAGGCACGCGCACCGCCGAGACGTCCGGACGCGCGGCGAAAAAGCCCTCTTTTCATCTCTTTGGCCGGGGCCGGACGATGGGGGACGGTGGAGTGCGGTGGAGCCGGGGAGGGGGTGAAGGAGGGAGACTCCCCTTGTTGCCCCAGGCAAAAGTTCCAAAGGGGGTGGCGGGCGGGGGGCGGGAGGGAGGGCTCGCACGGGCTCGCTGCTTTCTCAAAGGGCGGCCCTCCAACAGGTTTCGTCCCCCTCCCCCCTCCCCCACTCTAAATGCAGAGCGGGTGGGCCAGAGCCGGCTCCGACGGCCGACGACACTCACGCAAGTCCGTCCTGCGGCCGGGGGCCCTACGCGGCGCGGCGCCGCGACAAAACGCCTTCCTGCCGTGCCGCTGCCGCACCATCACGGCCGTGTTACGTTCCCTCCGATGAACGTGTGCGCCAACGTGAGGCGAGCAGGCGGTGCCAGGGGTGCCAACCGTGCCAACGCCCCCAGCAGCCCCGGCCAGGCCCGGACCTGGACCAGTCAATGCCGAGTCAATGTACTCCGCTCCGCGACGACCAACGTGCTACGCAGCCGTCCCGGGGAGGTGAGCGGCGCGGCGGCTGCGCACCCAGAAAATTGTGTTCTCGATCCCGGAAAAATCAAGAACATTTGCATTGAATCTAGTAAAATGTTCTTGGTCCGAGTGCATGATTACTGGATTCAATGCAAATACTCTTGATTTTTTCCGGGATCGAGAACACAATTTTCTGGGTGCGCTCAAAACGAACACGCTTGGCACTTTGGCCGAGGGGCACACTGTGCGTGAAAATTGTGAACAGTGTCCAAAATACCAAATGACTGGATGTGACCGCAGAATGACTGGGGAAAGAGTGGGCGAAATTACTGAAAGCGACTGGAAAGCCAGGTTCAAATATTTTTTCTATGTTCAGCTACAGTATAGAAAGCGTCGGTTGGTAAGTATCGTGGGCGGCACATTAGTCGTACTGGTTAAAGCGCTGTTCTCTGACGGACAGTGTCCCGGGTTCAACTCTTGCCTCGGCGCAGAGGCGTGGGCGCGGGCTAGGGGTTGCCGGGAGACCCGTCCGGCCCTGTGCCGGGTAGCGGGTTCTAGAGCGGTGAGCGGTGTCCCGAGGCCAAGTAGCAGCCGCAACACCAGTTCCTTTAAGATCACCGAAGTTGAAGGCATGGGTCCTGGCGGAAGACGGGACGACACCTGTTTTGTCACCAGCGGTCAAACATACCATGCATCTGGCTTGTTTTGCTCTGATTTTTTTTCTCTCGGAAACGTTTCCGTGACTGGTGACTGGCATGACTGGGAAGGGACTGAAAGTGACTGCACATGAGATTACTTCGTTAGGTGTACTAGGACTTTACCATGTGATGATGCACCCCTCGGCTTTGTCACCACACCTGGCTACACCGCAGCGCAGGCCCGCCGCCGCCGCCAGTGCCATGTGCTGTGGTGCTGCTTTTTAGACTCGCGCATTGTCGGTCCCGGCGGCGGCGGCGGCGGCGGCGGCAGCAGCAGCAGCAGCAGTAGCAGCAGCAGCCGCCGCCAGCGGCCGACTCGATGAATAAAGAATGGGAAGGACCCGAAGGATACCCCGCACGGCACGGTCATGCCATGACGTACGGCTTGGCGAGTGCGTATGTGTGTGTGTGTGTGTGTGTGTGTGTGTGTGTGTGTGTGTGTGTGTGTGTGTGTGTGATACGTCGGCCGGGTTCCCGTTAATCGACGCAGCAGGGTGCGGCGGTGCGGTGCGGGGAGGCCAGCTGATGCCCTCGCGCCGGGCAGCGTGCCAAGGAGGCAGGGAACGCCTCGCCCGGCTGGACCGCGATGGGATGGGTTGCCGCCGACACCGCGCGAAATTGGGGGATGTGTGTGCGTGCGTGCGGGGAAGAGGTGGAAGGGTGTCGGGGGATGGGGAGGGAAAATCATCACTCGCCGCCCCGCTGGTGCAGGCTCTCTATCTTCCTCGACGTCTTTTTATATTTCAATTTTCTCCGCAAAACGTCCCCGTCATTTTCCTTTTTTTTTCTTTCTTTCTTTTTTGGTGAATATTGTTGCCACAAATTGCCCTCGATCGGAAGGACTTTTTCATCTCAACAACTTGGAGAGCTTCACGAGAGTGTACTTTTCGTCTCCTTCCTGGGGGGGGGGTCCTTCTTCATCCTCGTCGTGACCAAGACTGCGGCCGCTGCCGATCCATCTGCCCGCAGCCCCGGCAGTGAGCCTCGGCTGTGAGCCCCGGCAGTGAGCCCCGGCTGTGAGCCCCGGCTGTGAGCCCCGGCAGTGAGCCCCGGCTGTGAGCCCCGGCTGTGAGCCCCGGCTGTGAGCCCCGGCTGTGAGCCCCGGCTGTGAGCACCGGCTATGAGCACCGGCCCGGCCGCAGCGAGCAGCGATGTCTAATCAGCGATACTGCACTCCACTCTCGTGTCACTCTCTTCGCCTTATCGTCCAAAATTTCTCAATGATCATGACTTTCCCGTTCTCAGAGTTGGGCGCGGCAGTAGGTGGTTGGAAGCGGCGGCGCGGGAGGATCCGGCGGCATGCCGGTGGGCTCCGCTGGGGCTGGGGGGCTCCGTGGGCTCCGCTGGGGCTGGGGGGCTCCGTGGGCTCCGCTGGGGCTGGGGGCTCCGTGGGCTCCGCTGGGGCTGGGGGGCTCCGTGGGCTCCGCTGGGGCTGGGGGCCCCGTGGGCTCCGCTGGGGCTGGGGGCTCCGTGGGCTCCGCTGGGGCTGGGGGCCCCGTGGGCTCCGCTGGGGCTGGGGGCCCCGTGGGCTCCGCTGGGGCTGGGGGGCTCCGTGGGCTCCGCTGGGGCTGGGGGCTCCGTGGGCTCCGCTGGGGCTGGGGGGCTCCGTGGGCTCCGCTGGGGCTGGGGGGCTCCGTGGGCTCCGCTGGGGCTGGGGGGCTCCGTTGGCTCCGCTGGGGCGGGGGGGGGGGGGGTCCCTGTGGGCTCCGCTGGGCTGGGGGGCTCCGTGGGCTCCGCTGGGGCTGGGGGGCTCCGTGGGCTCCGCTGGGACCGCTGGGGGGGGCTCCGTTGGCTCCGCTGGGGCGTGGGGGGGGGGGGGGTGGGCTCCGTGGGCTCCGCTGGGACTGGGGGCTTCGCGGGCTCCGCCACGGGGACATGTGCACGGACTGAGTGGCAGCGATAGCACACATGGCATACCGCGCCGCGCATGTGAGTGTCGGTGAAAGCCCTTCAACCACGATGAGCGCCGGGGGTACAGCGGGGCGGTGCGGGCCGGCCCGGCTCGGCTCGGCCCTTGGGCATGACGGAGGGCACTTGGGCATAGGAGGAGGAGGAGGAGGAGGAGGAGGAGGAGGAGGAGGAGGAGGAGGAGGAGGAGGAGGAGGAGGAGGAGGAGGCCGCAGATCGACGGCCGGCGATACCGGTCACCTCCCCACCAGCGGTGCGGCAAGCCCACAATGCTAATATCGACTCAGCCATGACGTTGTACTTCGCGTACTTGCCATTTGTCTCGCGCGCGCCGTTTCATCATGGGTGCGCCGCGCAGCAGGATAATCATTTGCCGCGGCCAATAAACGCTACAAAAAAAAACACTGCTGACCCTTTTCTGAGTTTTTCCAATTTTAAGTCTTTTGACTTTTCGTGACTTTTGTAATTGTACAGCGGTAAAAAAAAAAAAAAATACGGGAGGAAGTCTTTCTTGTTGTTTTGGCCTTGATGCTCAAGCTCCTCTGGTGTTTCCTTCACGCCTGCGGCCTGCGGCCCCGCCCGACCTGCGCGATGCCCCTTCGCCTTTGTGCATGAACGCCAGCTAAAAGGGCCCGCTGTCCGCGGTTAGGCGGCCGGCGAGGAGCCTCGCCGGGCCAGAAGCATGAGCACCGCCGGGCATCAGCCGCGGCGGCCGCGGCGTCGGCCACCACAAGACAATGGCCAATTTCACGCCGCCCGAACTCGGCGCGGGCCGCCTGCCTCCGGGCCCGTCCTCCGTCCTCCGGGCCGATATCCCCGCCGGCCCGGAACAGCGGACCCCGCGGCCTCGGCTGCACATCTCCTCCTCCTCACGCACGCCCACTTGCGCCGCCGTTCGGCCCCCATCTCGTCCCGGGACTTACGCCCTTTGGAAAACACACACACACACACACACACACACACACACACTTATGCAACGCGCCTCGTCCTCGTCCGGTTCGACTGCCCGGCCGGCCGGCCGTCCCTTCCCTGACGACGGACTTCCGCACGCGTCACTCAGCGTCCTCCAGGTTGGCGGCATCGCATGGCGCTCACCCTGCGCGGGCCTCTGGCGGCCGTGTCGGCGGTGCCGGTGTGGCAGTGCGTACGGAGTGAAAGTGCGAGTAGAGCCCGGTAGCGACCGCTGCTGCTGCGGCGGCTGCGGCGGCTGCGTATAGACACCACCCCGCCGCTCAACGGGAGCACGGGCACGCCGCCAGCACGCCGGCGGCGGGGATACTTCTGCCGTTTTCTTCTCGATTCCTGCGGTAGGAGAAGACGCGGCTGCTGCTGCTGGGGCCGGCGGCGCTGCTGCGCTGCACCCCCTAAGCGCCTGCCACCAGCGGGGTAGGCAATCCCGTCGCACGCACGCATTGCCACCAAGATATTGCCTACCCGCTCCGGCCGCAGGCGCGCTGCTCCGCCACTCCTCTCTCTCTCAGGCGCCCAACAACTCACGCTCGAATCTAAGGCTCTCGGATTTCAAAATAGCCTCAACCAGAATCGGGCGACGATCGTGGCTTTTTCGCTCATCGCGGTCCGTAAAAAGTAAGAGGCCGCCTGTGGCTGTCGGGGGTGTGCGTGTGTGTGTGTGTGTGTGCGTACCAGCAGAGCCGCGGCCAGTTCGGTAACACTGATTAGCAACATGCCACCGTGAGGACCCGTGCGGGGACCCGACGCGCAACGCGTAGGACCGGAAGCGAGAGCTCTCCGCCTCAGAGCAGGTGGTAGCAGAGCGTGCGGCGAGTCACGCCAACCACGCCTAACCAACGCGCGCCCGCCGCAGTGCCTGACGCAGCGCGGCGAGTCACGCGTCTGTTCGAAAACGAACATGCGCGTTAAACATTTCCGGCGCGCGTTGTCCGAGCCCCGCTGCTACCCACCCGTCGCTTTCCCCACGCGTCGTATTTAAAGATCGAAGGGGGATAAAAACTCGCCTGTACCTTTTCACTCTCCGCGGGTAATAATCGGCGCGGCGTGAGGCCGTCGTGGGCAGGCCGGCGGCGGCGGCGACTCGTGCGCGTGCAGTAGTTCAGCTAGTCTCCCGCGGCGGCGTGTTTAGCGGATCGCTTGCCGCGTTACTCACGGGGAGTGCGTCGCCGTCGGTCGTGGGCGCGGAGGCTGAGGTTAGGAGGGGGGGGGGGGGAAGGGGCTCAGCTCGCCCCGAGGTCCGCCCTGCCGGCCCGCTCCGTGGAGGCGGGGTTCATTTCGCGGCGACGACGACGGCGCGCTCCGCCGCGCATATCTCTGCCCCCGCGGGGGGTGGGGGCCGGGGGCCGGGGGGTGGACACCACGACAAATCGCCTCTTCTTAATGAAAGTTGACGGGGTTTTCCGGTCGCCGACGACGCAGCCTGCGGGCGCCAGTGGCGGCACTGCCCTGCTCGTCCAGTCGCCACCCAAAAATAAAAATACAGTAGCCCACCACGCATCTCGAAACAGGTCTTATAAAACAATTAACACCTTTTCCCGATTCCATGGTCGCAATAATTATAGACGACTGTAAACTGGGGCGGGTTTTCGGGGATACGTGACTATCATCCGTGCCCGGTCTGGTCGGTTTACGTTTTTATTTTTCTAATTCAAAAGTAGCCGACTATGAGCCGCTTGTCTGCACCACCGATGGGTATTCCTTTCACTGCTTGACTCAGCCGTCGTCGTCAGCGCTGCATCGCGGGGCCTCGTCTACTATGCTACTATATTCACCTCTCTCTTCCTGGAGAATGAATGAATGCCCATCACACTCGCCGAAAATGCTTTCGAGGTGGGGTTTCTCTTTCGGATGAGGACGCGCGCGCTGAAGTGTGTGTGTGTGTGTGTGTGTGTGTGTGTGTGTGCGCGCGCGCGCAAGTTGGCCATCCAGCAGCTTTGTGGAGAATCCTGTTTTCGGTTGGACGAGCGGCCAGAGCAGAGAGGCCGCAGCAGCCATCCAGCCTGCCAGGCCAATATAATGGGGCTGGGGGATGCCCGCCGAGCCGAGCGGGCCTCTTCACAAGATGTGTGTGTGTGTGTGTGTGTGTGTGTGTGGAGGGGGAGGCGACACAGTCAAATTACTACTATACGCCGAGCGCCTATAGCGCCGTGTCTCAGGCCCGCCGCATCGCTCCGGGGGTAGTTTCGTGCGTCTGCCTCGTTCGCGGCTGCCTCGCCTCTCCGCCTGCCGGCTCAGACCGCAATCGCCGACGTCAAGCGACGTGGCGTGAAATAGAGGAGAAATAACAAGTAAATCGGCGAGCGGAAGAAGTGAAAATATAGTTGTGTTTCCTGCTGTGCGCTCTGGCCGCCATGGTGGTGGCCGCAATGCAGGTGCGGTGAGGTGGGCGTGGGCCGGTGCGGCCGCTCAACGCCGCCGACACGCCGTGAGAGAGTGAGCTGAGCCATTGCGATAGCGGAATGATGAGGTATCGAATGCGCGGAGGACGTCCGGGGTGTGTACCGCAGAAGAATTATTATTCTGCGGCCTCCGGCGGCGGCCCGGAGGCCCGGAGGCCCTTTGTTTACCGAGCTTGGTCCTGTTAATACGGACGATAATGCTCCGCCGAGTGAAAGCTGCAATTAAGCGGCGTCGGGATTATTTGAAGGAAGCGAGGGTCCTGGTGGTCCTGGCCCTGGCCGCGGCCCGATCCTAGCGCCCCCTAGTGGCCAGCGCGGCAACGAGTCCCGTCCCGTCAGTCTCGCCCTGTCGGATGTAATTCGGTTCTCACGAACAAACGTGTCCCTTCGTCGCCCTGCTTCTCTGATATGGTTTTCATCCGTCGCCCGCAGGCTGCTTTGCTGCTTCACCTCACCTGATCCCTGGTTATTCCGTCACACCCACCCTCCTCTGGTCTAGACAAAAAGAGACGCCCCCAGTGCGGTGTCGCGTTCGCAGGGGGGCCTGACGGGAAGCCAGGGCAAACCAAGGCCGATGGAAGCACTCCACTTTCCCCCGCCGCTGCCGCCGCAGCGGGTTCCGCCGAACCGAGCCTTCTCTGCATCTCGCTCTCCGGCGTCACAACTAACTGCGCGCCCGCCGCCGCACCGCCGGCACTTTGGTGCAGGAAGAGGTGAGAATCGAAAGTCAAAGACAGCTGTGCGGGCGCCGCGGCCGCAAACACAGCGGGGCACAGCGGGGCACGGCGCTGCGGTGAGGACCGCCGACGCGTACCAAGCCGGCAGCACTCCTCCAGAACCGGTATTTGAACCCCAGACCCAAAGGTTACGACCGGGTCTGTGGTTCAAACACTACTGGCTCTCAATGGGGCGTTTTCTTGTCCCCTGTCCGCCTTCTGTCCGCCCTGCTGGCCCGATAATTCTCGGTAGAGAAGTCAAATGAAGAAGTCGTGTAAGAACAAGCGGAACAAGACTAGTCGATTTAATTAATAGATGGAACACGTCATTAGTACCAAAATACTCAGAGATCAAAGACCACTTACATCAACAACAAATTACAAATAATAATAAAAAATCATCAGAGGAGGTCGGCCTCCGTGATGAAGGACAGGATCTTGGAGGCCTGCGTCACGTTCTTAAGGCAGGGCGGCGTGAAGGTGGCGTACCGCATCGTGTCGCGGATGCTGAAGTACGTGGCGGCCAGGGTGGCCGTGACGCCCACCAGGACGGTGACGGCGGTGAGCACGTACTCGCCGCCGGACAGCGGCCCGGCTTCCAGGCACGCCTCCAGCGACAGGCAGTCCAGGTCCAGGAGGCGGCGCAGCCACGAGGACGGCCGACGGCGGCGGCGCGGTGTCAGCGACAGCAGCAGCTGCTGGTCGTGGTAGGGCTGGTAGCCGTCGGCCCGCGGGGTGTGGCGGTCCGAGGCCAGCAGCAGCCGCACGGCCTCCTGTTCCTTCTCCTTCTCCTGGTCGGACTTGGGCGCTGCTGTCTCAGCCTGCGAATCACACACACTACGTTATGGCGTCGTTTATAAACTTCCTTCGAACCCCCCAAGGGGTCCCTCACTCGTGATGCGTGTGTGATTTAAAACAAAAATTTGATTTCTGATTATTTCTAATTTTTACTGAATTTTTATGTAAATTTTATTTTATGATATTTGACTTTTAAAACATGTGAGGAACTTCCTCGCCGCGCTCCTGACCTTGTTGGCGTGCGTCTGCAGCCAGGGCGTCGTCCGGGCCAGCCGTGCCCTCCACGACATGCGGCGGAGGCGCGCGTAGAACAGTGGCGGCAGCACGAACATGAGCGGCCCCGTCAGGGAGCCGCCGATGAGCCCCATGACCAGGTCGAAGCGGGGCACCGCCTCGCCCAGCAGCACCATGACGGCCACCAGCGACGACCGCAGCGCGCACCGCTGCCAGCTGAAGTCTGAAGTCACCAGGGTGACAGAATACCTGACGTTTGAGATCTGCCGGACTCGTGCCGCTGGACGGGCGCCGATGAGAAAATCATCATGTCGCTCAATGCGTTCGCGTCCGGGTAGTGACGATCGTAACCCGTGTTGACGGCGACATAAAGTTGTCCCCACCCCCCGCGCCGCCGCCACGGGTCGTCACACTTGCCTCTGGGTATGTTGAGCTTGTCCTCGATGTCCTGGAAGAGGGCGGAGCCGCCCACCACCATGGACAGGCAGATCTGCAGCGTGACCAGCAGAAGGTTGACGTACAGGGGCGTGCCGGCGGGAAGGCCCTGCAGCAGGTTGTAGCGCAGCGCGGCGCCGTACTTCCAGATGGCGATGCCCGCCGTCACCATGAACAGGACCCCCGTCACTGCGAGAGGGAACCGAAGAAGGAGACCGAAAAGGGCTGGTTATTAGTTATTAGCGGCGCTTTGTCGACGATGCCGGTGCCGGGCCGGTGTGCCGGGTGTGCCGGGCCGGGTGTGCCGGGTGTGCCGGGTGTGCCGGGTGTGCCGGGTGTGCCGGGTGTGCCGGGTGTGCCGGGTGTGCCGGGTGTGCCGGGTCCATCATCATTGAAGCCAGAGCCAGAGGGCGGGCCGGTGCCGGTCCGGGTAGTTAGTCGCCTTACAGCCTGCTCGGCGCACGGCACGGCCAACGCACAGCGCCATGCCATCAGGTGGCGTGTGCGAGAGTTTGGGTCCCGTTACAGGCGATGCCATCTTATCAGCGATAACGACCCTATCCGAGCCGAAAACTCAATTCGCCTACTTTCCGCGCCTCACACGGGATTAAGACGACGGGCTGTGTATTCGGGACGTCGTCGCCGGGCTGGATGAAAAATAGCGGTGGAATTAGTCCTCATCTTGTGGCCATTCCGTGCTGCCGCTCCGACGTGGCAGCGGAGAACACCCACTGCTTTTACCCCAGTACAGGCAAGTACTGCGGTCGGCGAACGCGATCGACCCCTGACAGTCCAGATCGACTCAATTCTTTTGTTCTGCTGAAGGGCTCCGTGCTAGTGCCAGTGCTAGGGTCACTCTGCCCCAGCTCACTGGGACGTCTCTTTTCTTCATCGCCATTAGCTTTTCTTTTTCAGCCACAGCATTTTTTAATTTTTTTTTTTTTTTGTCGTCCTAGCAACTTTTACTCACCGATGAAGCTGGAGAGGATGGCCTTGCCCAGTTTGTTCTTGTGCTGCATGTCCACCTGGACGGTCAGTATCATGGGGTGGACGTCAAACTGCAACGGAGCGGGGGTTTAGTGGACATGGGCACACGGTTGGTGGTGTGGGTGGGGGCAAGAGGGACAGAACGGGGGCCGGGCGGCTGCACCTGGAAAGCGATGATGCCGTACGCGATGGCCAGGGCCTCCCAGGACGGCCTGGTCCACAGGGGGTTGTAGTCGGCGGGCAGGGTGTCGTCCGTGAGCATGCAGGTCCACGTGAGCACCGCCACAGAGCCCACGGTGCACACCGACGTCACCGCCAGCCACCTGCGGACGGGAAACACGAGTCAGTCGGGTGCCTGCTGACGTCACCGACCCGAGCGCATATCATGGCTGAACAGGGGTCCAGGGGTCCCGGAGTCGCCGGCCCCAAGAGCCTCTGAGGCTCGCTAGCCCCGCCCGACCCCCAGGGCAGCCAACGGGACCCTCCGCCGGGGCAGTGCTGCTGCCGCTGGACCCTGATGCGGCCCCCGTACGGCCCCCGTGCGGCCCCCGTGCGGCCCCCGTGCGGCCCCCGTACGGCCCCCGTGCGGCCCCCGTGCGGCCCCCGTGCGGCCCCCGTGCGGCCCCCGTGCGGCCCCGCCTCGGCTTCGAGCCCGATGGGTTGCCTACTGTCGGGCGCAAGAGCGGATCGGTAACTAATGGACCAGTCACAGCGAGCCTCCGGGGACTCGGGCGGGTGCGGGTGCCGGCGGCCCCGGGTGCCCGCGGCAAGGCTAAGGGGCTAGTGCTCGTCCGTCCAATCGGAGCCAGCGGTAGCCAGCGGTAGTCTGCGGTAGACTGCGGCTGCGGTGACCCGCGGTGACCAGCCGGTCGGGCCCGCACATCTTCGCAGCTGCTCACTCACTTCATGTCCTTGGGGCTGCCCAGCCACATGATGGGGCACAGCAGGATGCCCAGGATGACCAGCCAGTAGCAGAAGGACACGTCGAACTTGTGCTCCGACATCTTGAGCCCGAACAGTTGTATGTTCTGCGACGCTGCGGGGGACAGGACAGTCACATTGGGGGCTGAGTATGACGGTAGGGTCAGTAATCTCCCAGGAGGGAAAATATCGTCCAACCATTTTTTAAATATCTTTTTGAGGGGTCTATTATTTTAAAAAGTGGGTGCACGATTTATTCCCTGGAAGATTTCCCCGTACTGACCACGACCCTGTGTCGTGTCGGCCTTACCCACGAGCAAGTTGGGCACGCCCGCCCCGAACACCGTCACGTCCAGTAGCACTGTCACCACCTTGCTCATGGTCGCCCCCATTGTCATGTGGGCCAGGGCGGCGTACGGGTACCTGTGGAAATAACGTCCATGGATAAGTTTCACAGATCCAATATGTACAGAGCAGAGGCGTCGCTCAACAGGTACTAGTTGTGCACGTTTTGACGTGTCCGGAAGAATACCTGCTCTTCTCCACGATGGAGGGATCGATGTTCTCGGCCAGCACCCAGCAGCGCCCCAGCAGCAGCGCCGTGTACACCTGCAGGGTGAACACGGTGGCGGCGAGCGGCAGGCCCACCCATCCTGCCAACAACAGACTGCACGTGCTGTAGCCGAGAGCACCGTGTCGTCAACGGGTAATCCACCACCCTGACACCCCTCGGGGACCTCCCTCCTGGATCACCTGGAACAACTCCGGAGTATGCCGCAGTAGCGTAATCCGGATGCGATAGATCGGCGCCCCGCCGGCCCTGCGCCGCTAAAAGCCATCCACACGCGCGACTGCCATTCGTCTGTCTGTCTGTCTGTCTGTCTGTCTCTGTCTCTGTCTGTCTGTCTGTCTCTCTCTCTCTCTCTCTCTCTCTCTCTCTCTCTCTCTCTCTCTCTCTCTCTCTCTCTCTCTCTTTCTCTCTTTCTCTCTCTCTGCAATTGCAATTGGAGAGATGTCGATTAAATAACCGCATGGCCAAACTGCCTCAGCGATAGGTGCCCAGCACAGCGAGCGGGACAGCGAATGACCCGACACTATGTCAGCTACCACGGGGGTTCTGAAATGATAGAAACGCGTGTTTGCCATTCCCATGCTAGACACAAAATGAGCGCCAGATGTCACCTTCCATCCGATTTGCGTAGCGAGCGAGGCCAAACTCTGTTTCTGACCGGCACTCAAGGACGCGCTGCTACTTCTTGGCTACTTCTTGTCGCTGTATAGTACCCCTTCTTTCTTGTTTCGCTCGTAAAGAGGTCTCTAGTATACAAATGTCCAGTGGCATCCCTGTCGTTTCCCTTTTTTCGTTTGAGTTCTTCGTTAGCGACACATGCCAACCGGTATTGGAATCCCAGCGAGAAGCACCAACAAAGAACAAAAAGACTAGTTAAACAAAACCGCTTTGTTGAACGCATGCGGCCCGCGGGAATAGCCAAGAGGCATTAGAATGTGGTAGGTCGGCACCGGCTAGGCGACCTCCTCGCCGGAGTAGGTTGGGCTGCCTACCACCTCGGCGAAGGCCGTGCCGTGCGGTGCGGCGCGGGCCCCCACCCAGTTTTTGTATAAAATGAACTCTTTTGAGAATATTATAATTTATTTTTCACCTGCATGCGACCCCCCCCCCCCCCCTTGATGTGATTAACTTACCTGCACAAGCACATACCCTATAATTTTATAAGGAACAAAAATGTCGGCGGCCCTCTCCTCCTACTCACCGCAGTCGATGATGGGCCTGGGCAGAGCGACGATCGGGAACACGCCAAATAGATCGATGATGCACAGGGTGGCGAAGAGCAGGCTCAGCCCGCCGCCGCCGCCGCCCGCCCCCGGGCAGGGAGAGCCGCCCCCGGACGCACCCCTTCCGTAGGGGCCGGGGCCGGTCGCCGGCTTGCCCCCGCCGAGCAGGGGATACTTCTCCCATATCGTGGGGGCTCCATTGGGGAAGACGCCGCCGTTCCCCGAAACGCGAGTCCTGCCGGCACAGTTGTCATTCAAAGGAGGGTTCGTTATCAAACCGTTGGACTTGCCACGGACGAAAGGGAGGCCTCCGGCTTCCGGGAAAAGGAAATGTTTTCGAAACTAGATCGAGCAGCCTGATATTTATTCGCCTTGCCTTCCCGGGTCCCGTGCTGCCCCCGTCCCGGCTGCCCCCGGCCCAGCCGGTGCGGTTCGCACGAACACGGTATCAGTTTACGTCCACCCTCCGCCCCCACCCGCCTCCGTCCCCCGCCGATCGCGGTTGCGTAACACTTCTCTTCTTCGTGGCAGAAGGGTGGACAGTACCAGACGTCATTGTACCTTTACCTTACCAAAGGTTCTCGGTTCCAGCTGTGGCTCCTCGTACCTGGATCACGAAAACTGGCACAGCCACACTCACTCGACCCCTTCCGACAGTCATATGAGGATACCACAACCACTCGGCCCTTGCGAATGTCGCCAACGTAATCTGCATTATTCATACTTGGTAAAGCACTCTTCTCACTGCCCACTAGGACCTCGGTCTCCCTGGTGACGCTGACGCTATCGGCCGGCCGTTGGGTCCACAAGGCCGTCCCGCCTCACCCCGCCGGCGTCGCAGCAGAGTCCAAGGCAGTCTTGCGGTCGTCAGCTCACAATAGAGTATTCAGGAGAAGCCCAAAACGGAAGTAAGAAGACGTAACGAAGAGGAAGAACACATGGGAAATATGAGAAATTGCGTGTCCAGAACCCCACAATTTCGCGATTTCTCATACTTTCTCTGGCGTTCTTCTTCGTCGTCATGACTTCTTACTTCCGCTCCGAGTTTCGACGGAGTACTCTATTCACAAAACGTACTTATTGGATGATCCCCAATGTGCCTGCTTATGTATCGGGGATTTGGAGTGCGTGGCGTGCGGCCCTACCTCAGCGACGCATGTTCCGGGGAGGAGTCTGATGACATCATCGCGGTGCCTCCATGGTGGCCGTCGTACTTGGTGCTCTGGCTCGCAGTCCTTTTCTGGTCCGCCCGCGCCCCCCGCCTGTGTGCACAACACTGTCACCACAGCAGCGCCACGCCGGCCCAGGACAGTCCGCCCGAGACTGCCACCCGGCTCGGTCCGGCCCGGCCCGCCCCAACGTCAACGTGGGGCTGGACGCCACGGCCACGCCAGGACCGGGAGGGGGAGAAGTCCGTCGCAGTCCTTTTTCTGAGATAGCTCCAGGAGCTCGAGCAGTATGACCAGAGCCGTGATCGAGTATCCCGAAAAGAGTCGTGGTCGTGGTGTTCTTGGTCATGCAGAGGAGGGGAGGGGGGAGTGGAGACAGGATGCTGGGATTTTATTGACCGGTGATATGCGGAAGAGACAAAGGGACCGGAGCGAGCAAATGGAGGAGAGGGGGGGGGGGAGTCGTCTGAAATGTCTGTATGTTGCAGTCTTCATGTTCCCGCCGGTACGTTGCCCTCTTTTAACACATTCGCTCAGCAAGGACCAGATTTTATTTTTTTGGCAATGCGAATCGGCGGCACCTCCTCTCCTCCGTCTCCGCTCCCGCCCGTTTCGGCGTCCGGCCCAAGGAGAGCGAGTGAGCCAGGCCATCAGGGCCATGCAGGGCCGGGCAGGGCAGAGCAGGGGCGGATCTGGTAGCGGCTTGAGGGGGGGGGGGTCCTGCTTTTTGCCTACTTACAGTCGGAAAAGTTACGCCGGTTGCCTACATTTCTGGCGCCCTTCGGGCGCCGAGGGCCGAGGAGGCTCACAAGGCCTTTTGCCCCCTCCCCCCTAAATCCGCCCTTGGGGCAAAGTGGCCGCGAGACCGCGGAGCGCACCGGAAATCTTGACCGAAACCCGGCGATCGCCTCGAACGATTATCATTGATTAAGGCGTGGTTACCGGAGTTTGTCTGTCAACCTTCACAGCGGATCGGAATGGAACCCTTGTCGAAACCCCAAGACGAGTACTTCGTGAGGAATGAACGTACCGGCATGGACTTCAGGCTCCTGTGGGAGCAGCTCGCCTATCTCACTGCCTACCCTTCCCTCCCCCTCCCCGGGGCTCATCCCCTATTTTTGTCGAGCTGGTTGCAGCACCGGCAGCGCCCCCTCGCGGCCACACGCCGCATCTTGTGTAGCGTGTATCCCTAGTGGAACGCCCTCTCGTCCGTCCCGTCTCGTCCATGGAGAGCCGGCGGCGGCCAGCTGCGGCCAGCCCACAGCCCAGTCCCAAGCCCCCAAGCCCCCCGCGAAACCCCTCAAGATCGGGTTACGGGGACCAGACCAGACTGTTTGTGGTCTTGCGCCGGGCCTCGCTAGGACGACGACGGTCTGTAACGTTACACCGGTCCGTGCGTGTGTGAATCGCGACTAGCACGTCCGGTCTCGTGCGAGGAAAAGCGCGCAAATTTCGGACGTCGTGATAAAAAAAATATCAACTTTATGTCCTTAGAAAATATTCAAAAAAATAATTCCATCCGTCCTTTTGACAGGCCCTCTGGGTCTGGAAAGCATGGCAGATCAATTCCGTAGACAGAAATACTTTTACTCTCCAGGTCGTTATGGACGACGCTGTAACTGGAGGCGCCCGATGGGCTGCCTAGCTACCCGGCTGAGCCGAACCGATCGATCCCCATTCAGAAGCTGCAGAGATCTGATGGGTTTTGCTTACGCTGCCACATCTAGGCCACATGCTTGTGTTCCTGAGCCAACAAATTTTGGTTGAAATCATGAGAGAAGGGCCGGAAATTCAGCTTGCCTTAACTTTTTACATACTTGTTATTGGAATTACACATGATTGTGTGATTGTCACATAAATATAAGGAGTTGTTTGCTTGCAAGGTAACTCAGCTTATAGAGAGGAAGGTTCATGAAATTATAAAGTATCAAATAAGCATGCTTTATTCTCAGAACAATGAATCACAGAATTTACCATTTCGCAGAGGGTAACAGGTGAACATTAAAGATACATCTGCAGAAAAATTGCATTTCAGACTAATTAGTCGGAAAAGTGTGTTGATTGCGTAGCACTTAGGAACCTTTAACTCATCTTAATTTGTGTTTTATGTGGAAGCTGTGTAAAAACGAGCGTTATCGTTCGTAATCGCCCGCGGCCAACTTTACCCCCTCCATGCCCCCTGCTACGCCGCGCCACGCCACGGCCGCCATTCTAGACCTTTTGTCGTCTGCTCCGAGTTGGCGGGGCAAGGTGGCGCGACGGAGAAAAATCGGCAGCCATGTTGAACCTCAGCTCCGGTCCCTCCAGCATCGTCGGGCTACTGTTTACGTCCCGTGAGAAAATTGACAGAAGGTAAGTTAGTAGTGTTTTATGACGTGACTGAGATTGATGGGTGTGTACCCAAAATGTTTGTCCACAACTTGTTACTATTCGGTGGCTCCAGTCCTGTGACGTTTTGAAAGTACAGGCCGAAATGTGGATGACAGTTGAGGTTATGTTCTCCTTCGCGTCACATTGACAGTTCTGCATTTCTTGTGTCCATTCCGTCACCTAACTTTTGAATTTTATTCGTGCTTCCAGAAACTGAAATAGCGCAGCCCAGCCCAGCCCAGCCCAGCCCAGCCCAGCCCAAAGAATGGAGTGTACTGTTGGAGTTGGTGATCACAAAATTGTGTGTACTCCTGAACAACTGAAGAGGCTGAAGGAGGCGATAGACTTAAAAATTGCTAGTGAAGAGGAGGCACTGAGATTGGAACAGGAGTTCCGCTCTTTGCAGGGTCAGGCACGGACAATGTTGGAGAAATTGAACAATGAAGACAAGAAGATAAGGAAAGCTGGGAAACGGAAGAAGGCCCGGTATGTGGCAGCTTTGAATGCTTGTGCTGAAAAGGACACACAGGAAGGATTGTCTCAGGCAGGCCCATCGAATTCATGAAGGGTTGTGTGGATTTGGGTTGGGTTGGGTTTTGGTTGGTTATGGTGTGTGTCGCAAGTTTGGTATAGGAAAGAATTCTTGGTCCTGTATACAGGACTCTACTGGTAAAGGCTTATTAAAAATATTTTCCTCTTCATAACACATGAGGAGTAAAATGAGAAACCAGAATGTAACCTTCCAAGCCAGATATGTCAAATCATCAATGCCGTCGCATCACTGAAATGCTCACCAACCTTCTAAAGGATATGAGTGAAGGAGACCTTAAAGTGAGTTATCTTTCAATTTTTTCTTTGAAAATTTGAGTCACATTTACACTTTAATCAACCATAACAATGCTGTTTCAGATCAATCCAGACAGTAACAGCAAACTTGAAGAAGAATTCACTGTTGCACGCCTATAAATCTCCAAGATGAAATCCGAGGTTAAGAACCTAGTTACTCGCTGTCAGAATTTGGAAACAACACAGACGGATAGTAACAAGAAGGTAAACTGCTTAACTTATTTTCTGAACTTACAAAACCCAAGCTCTTATTTTTAATGTTATTATTATTTACTTCTAAGGGTTACGGAGTATGAGAAAGATCTAGCAGAATGTAGGGCGCAATTATTACACAGCTGAGGGTAGGGTGTGTTGATGTTCATGTGCTCCTCAATTATTTTAAGAGACCACCCACATGCCATACAATACTTTAGCAGTTTGAAACATGTACCCAATCTCTTACCAAGAGGAGATACAACTGCTGAGTGTGTAATAATCACTGTTATTGTGCACCACTTTTAGTCATGGCCACCTATACTGTTCCTCTGTATTGTATTGTATTTCGTGTCATTTGTCAGTTAACTGTTCATCAAAAGTATCTGGCCTGTATTCAAGGACAGTGCAAATCTGTGCCGCCTTTATCTGTGATTGTAGATTAGATTAATTTATTTGAAAGTTTATCAATCAAGCATGCTTTTAGAAAACGGTCTCATTAATTTAAATAATAATACTGTGTTGAATTAAGGATGGGCAAAAAAATGAAATTGAATTAAATGAAATGGCTTGTGAGACGGCTTGTTCTCCCTCATTTTAAATAAAATTAAAGTATGTACAGTATTATGCTTGGTATGGTACAGAGATTGCAATTACACTGGATGGATATCTTATTTATAATGTTTTGTTTGATTTGCTTGTTTTTATTTCAAATAGAGGAGCCATTTGTATGAACCTGTTGGCCCTCTCAATTTTAAAAAGTACAGCCACTCCAAAGTAGGATTTCATTCTATGTAGTTTTGAAACTGAAATGGAGTGTCAATCGATCCAATTTATAACTTACAGTATTCTGTTCAGACCATTGACTATTGTGAATTTAGCAAGTCTGTCTTTTCTGCCTTTCCCTTTTATCTGCAAAGTGCTGTGAATTGCTGGATTTTTGTTCCATTCTGTATCACCCCCTCCTGCTCTGTATTTATTTCTGCTGGTTACAATGGCTGCTATAGTCTGTAGCTGCATACACGGCTGCGCTGGAAAGGCGCAAGAGACACTTCATGCACATAACTCAAATTGGTGTGGAAAGATATTTCAAGGAGATAGGGTAGCATGAGGAGTGAAAACCACTTTGTGGTGTATTTTGAGTTTTAAGAAGTAATTGTTCTCATGATGACCCGACCCATGCCTACCCGGCGCCATCTGTGACCTTTCTCCGAAATGCTTGCAAAGTGCGGGGTTGGTGCTGGAGCAAAACTGTCGCTGGCGCGGTCTGGAGTCGTATCCTGCGACTCCAGTCCTGGTGCTAATTTGCTAAACTTTTTGGAATTTGTTATTTTTTACCTGTTTTTTTGCCATATTTTGTCATGACCATTCCTATGTTACTTTTAACACTGTGTGTGATGATTTGAAGTGCAGGAGAGGATGTGTTTGGTTTCTGCCTTCCGTGACCGACATTTCAAATGCATGCAAGACTAATCTATGACTGTGATTCTTTTTGTTTGTAACACCTCTTGTTCCTTTGCGCTGTATGTGTTTGCGTTGTAGGCTGGTATGTGTTGGATTTCTGCCTTACCACACCTGCATCTCAAACGCATGCTGGCAGAACATGAATTTGCCATCAAGTTTTTGATATCTTGTCTGTGATAAACTCAGTACAAATTGTGTTGGATTGGTTGTAGATGAACACATATTTATGTAATATTGTTTTGCCTCCTCACTCTGAACTTTGATATCTATTTGTCTTTTTACAGATCCAAACATAGAAATTATTGACCTTTCCACATTGAGTTTTAAGGCCTTTGATTTGTAAAGATTTGATTTGTAAAAAATTCATAAAATTTGATAAAATATGCCCAAAAAATATGCTCTCTTCTTCCTGTTTCTCACCCAAGCTAGAAGTATAGCCAATACTTGAAACTGACGAGTTTTTAATCTTTTCCAAACATTTTTATTGATATAAAACCATTTTTATAAATTTTAAAAAGTGCACATCTGAATCACCAAATGGACTGAAGTTACTTAGAAGCTATCAAGATGAAAGTTGACACAACAGAGCTGTCCCTCTTAAAATCCAATGGTCCGCAGATTTGCCTGAAGGTAGCTTTATACCAATTATGAAGTTACTAGAATGAACAGTGGTCGCAAGAACTCGGCGTCTTTCGCTGGTCTTGTACAAAGGGCAGTTGTATGTGTTCCTCTCTGCCACCTCTGTCACTTTGATAGGTTTGAACCAAATCTACAACACAAGACATCCACAATGAAGTCACAGCTTTCCAAATTTGAAAATTATTCAATAATGAAAAATTTATCACTGGCACAGTGTCAAGCAAAATTTTAGGGAATGCTTCGTCAAGTGTCCTGCTTTCACGTTTCCAGCGTGCACCATCCAAAACTAGTCCATGGCCATAAAGGGTGGATCAGAGGGTGGATTTGTTGGTAGTGAATCAGAGAGAACCTAGAGACAGAGTGTTAGTAACATTTGGTACAAACACCTCTATGAAAGGTATGTAGAATGGGCTCACCTCAAAATCATAAGTCAGCAAGTCTATAGGAATCGAATATTTCCTGGCAAAATTTTGCTGAGCACCTGTCATAAAGGCTTGTGTAAAATAAAATCCCGAAAGCAAAAATACTGCTGGGGGTCCACCATCATACCATTTCTGTATTTTTAAACAAAACAAAACACAGATAACAAAAGAAAATGTAAACTACAGACAAAAATTTGTTACACCTAGTATAAACCAAAATACCTGAAGGAATTCAAATCTCAACGGAAAGTCAAGAGGCTTGAGAGACGGGTAAGACTTCTTTGCCCACAATGCTGGTATTCTTGAAGTCAACAGACTGTTAATAACTCCCTCTAGTTCGAATGACATGATAATTTCTCCTGCACACAGGACATTTTAATAGCTCACATTTCAGAACCGAATTAAAGCAATCAGTATGGGAAAAAAGTTAGGAGGTGTAATACAGTACCTCAGTATCTGCAGTGGAAAATCAAGGTGAGGATTCAGAGTTAACTCACTTCCAAATAGTATCTCAGCTGACAAAGCCATACAAAATCATCTTCCTTGGAGACCTTCTGTTTCACCATGTCTGCCAAGACATCTCTGGCATGGACATCCAGAACAAGAGCACCTGGAGCAAATAGATTTATGAGAATTTTTCTGATACATCAGGCTTAAGAAGATAATAGTCTTCCCTAAACACTGCACTTACCCAGAGTAATACGGGTTTGTGTGGACAGCTTGCCACGAACCATCTCAATAATTTGACCCATTTCATAGTTGCTCTTCTCTAGAAAGTCTTCAAGTCCTTTCTGACCACCTCTAATGCTTTCATGCACTTTTGTTGTCCAGTAAGTCATAGCAGCACATATAACACAGTTTGACCAGGCCGATCCATGACCCATGAGGACCGAGCCTTTGTTGGGTAAGCATCCATTGCATCAGACACCATCTGGAGAAACATATTGACATATGAATAAAACCACATAAGGACTTATTAAACTCTTTCTGTTGGGGGGTAAAATGCCAATTGTTTGCAAATGGTATCATCATCGGGGGGAAGGTTCAAATAAAGTATCAAATAAGTATCAAAAAATAAATAAATTTTGATAGGTTTTCACAATAGAGAAACTCTGAGCTCAAAGCTTACAAAATCGGTGAGGGTGTATCCACCATCGCCAACAAGGTGTTCATCATCAGGCCGAATTCCTTGTCCATGCAGCAAGCTCTCACGCAGGGGGCTTCTTGAGAAAACATGCTTATCATGGATGCTGCCAGGTTCTCCCACATGCAGGTCTCGAACTAAAAGAGTGCTGTCCACCACAGCTTGGACATTCATACAGTATGTATGGTGGCGGTTGACATAAGCGGCAGGGTCCTGGATTGGAGCAGTAACTTCGATGTGAGTCCCATCTATACACCTAACTCCTCAAGGAAATCCAGTAGCCAGTAGCCCTTCGAAAAGTTGCCTCAATTTGTACTCTTTCATTATCATCCGGCCATGAAATATACTGTGGCGCTAACTCTCGCAGGCCCTCAATCATGTAGCTGTAAAAATAGTACAATGTACTCGGTCGGACACCAAATCAGAGAGCCACGCTCCAAAAAGAATCGGGTGTGGCCAAAAGCCAGATCACCATGAGCACAATATTCTGAAATGGAGTTCTTTCCCTACTTAATCTTCCAGTATTTGTGAAATGATTGTGCAGAGCTGCAGTGAGTGCCTTAAACAAATTAAAATACAGTACCATGGATAATTAATACATAAGCTTATAAAGGGAGATTAATACAGCAGAAATATCACATAACATCCTCACCTCAAAAGTGCCTCGTCCTATCCTGAAGTGCAACTTGAAACAGTGGTCTGGCATCGCATGATATTCATCTATGTTGACAGTGACAGGGACCCAACAAACATCCTCATCTGGAAAACAGAACGGCTATTATACTTACGTGGGTGTCCAAGGTACAGAATTAAAGCAGTGTCAGTATTCACTATGGCCTATGGCATTTCAGAAACTTTGCAGGGTCAAGTGAGAATGGTCAGAATTTCAGCAAATTATTGTAACCTCAAAAACTTGTAAACAACAGTGACAAAAAAAGGCAATGTGACACATGATCGCATGCCGCTTCAGTGCCGTTCCTTGACAATCTCACCTAGGATCATTACTTTGTCGGCAGCCGCAATGCGAGCCACCGAGTGCATAGCTGTCAGGGTACAGGAATCTTCGAATTTTGCCGCCATGCTGTAGCACCATCTGTGTCGTCTACTTCCTTAGCAACGGTTGCGAGGCATATGCTTGTAAACATTACCAATGAAGTCTGTCTACATAACATGTCAATAGAAAATGCAGACTACTAGCACTAGATATGCCATCCTGACCACTGTTCAGTTTTCACTGATAATCACAGACATGTTTATGAATGCGTTTTCCGAATTTTTACGCTATGACAGCCATCTTCTTTTAATATTTTATGTGTACGTGTGAGAAAAATGAGTACTCTGTTTTCATTGCATATCACTCTTTAATCTTGCTGTTATTCCATTTACTTAATCTTTCAGGATTCAAGATTTATGCCTCATATTTGCTCTCACAACGTTATTATTGTCTTTTTTCTCAACTTATCTATTTCAGGTAAATCACATTCTCTTAAATATTTCCTCACTGTAGTAATTCATCCTTTTCACACTTTCTTATATTTCAGGCTGGACTGGTATACTTAATATACAACAAGTTTTGTGCTGTGATCTACACCATACTTTTGTATTTGGCTTTAACTATAGCATTCCATAGTTGGAGCTTAAATATGAGATGGAGTCAACCATTGACTCATATGTGGACGGATGGGTTACACACACTTTATGTGGCGCAAAGGCTAGGTACTAATGTTAAGTAATGCGTTCATAAAGCGTGTGAAATAAATGTTCATTTAGATTTTTTCTGTTTTCCAGTGGCAGTTCTGTATTATCATCTCTACAAAAGAGCTGTGCTTCGAATAAGTGACCCTCGCTTCTATAAGGACGCTGACTGGACTTTAGCAAGCACAGCTGTGAATTGAACACTACAACAGTAAAAAAGAGGAAAGTAATTAGACCCACTCTGGTAATTCTTGTCTGGTTGACATTTATTCCAATAATTCAATACAATAAAAAGAAAGTGTTAATACAGTAACAGACTTTATATATGTACAAATAAACAAATACGGGAACCTTGCAGTTCAATAAAATCAAAACAGATATCAAGTCTTTACCATTAAATTAAAATGATAAGTGATTCACTCTCAAAAAATTCAGTCATAGAATGAACACATTCATGTTGAGGAGAATTGTGGTACAACACAAAATCCACTAGAACACACAATTAATTAAACTAACACAATTTTTTTTTAAATTATCTGAAAAATTATGATGCATATCATTTAGTGGGGTCAAGTATAAATAGACTTATTTATGTACAGGGCCTGTATGTCTATAAATATCTTAGGACATTTCAAAAATCACAAATAAAATTACAAGTTGATAATTTTGTGACTAGCATGAAATGCTGACAACTATGGACAACTCTAACCCTGGCAATTGGTATTCAGGAATAACATTGTGTCAGCTTGGTCTGGAGGAAGCATTTTTCTTCGTTCATGGAAAGTCAGTGCATTTGGAAGTGGAATGCGGTGTCCAGGTACCACAGAGGCAGGTAGACTCAGGTAGCGTCGTGCCAAGTGAACTAAGCGAGGACACTTTGCAGCACCATGCTGCCACCATTGCAGAGGACATGCATCTAAAGGTGCACTTGTTTCTGACTTGAACTGTTCAAGTTCTAGCTTGGCCTTTTCACTTACACCAGCACCACCTTTGATTTCACACACACCTCCCAGCAGCAATGCCATACCTGCAAAAGCAATTTAAATTTTTATATTCCATGTAGAATTTTTTTTATTAAGGTAAAAAAAGAAACAAGTATAGAAAATGACATTTCTTTGTTTAACTACATTTTATAGCAAGTATGTATTACCAGAAAGACGTTGCTTCTTGGAGGGGGTACTAGTTGAATCTGGAATCGAGGGGAACTGTTCAAAAACTTCCTCCAGTGATTTTAGAATTCTATCATAGACCTCTTCTTTCACATCATCATCAGCATAGCCGAGAGTTTTAAATCTTGGATCCAGCATAGTGGATGTTCTCAAAAGTGTTCTCACATCCTCATTTACATACCTGTACAGTAAAGTTACATTTCTTAACTCATCAACATACCCTGTAGGTATAAACATGAAAAGAAAAAACTTCAACTGACTTAGCTGCTAGGTTATCACGAAGGATCTCTTTGAACTTCACAGCAAGAACTGAATCTCCATCTTTGCTCTGAAGGTGAGAGCTACAAAGCTGCCACAAGAGAGGTTCAAGAAGAGATAGAAGAGGGAATCGTTCTTCACTTAGAGTTAGAACAGCTACCTACATGTAAAAAATTAAGCAATTATTTCTTATTTTATCTAATTTTATGTGCCATGACGCATATCAATGAAAAGTTAGCAAATATATTATTCCTTGATCACATACCTTAAATGGTCCAAGAGCTGCAACAACATCATCTACAATATTCCACTCCTCATCAGTGAACAATAGCTGGAATCGCTGCTCGGCTGATAGCTCTGCAACATTCTCCAGGACACTTGGAAATACAGAACGTCTCAATGATAGCTGTTCTAACATTTGATATGAAGTCATCCAGATGGCTTGTAAGTCAGATGCTAAGATTTCATCCACCTGCAACAATGACAACAAAAAATTATCATTCAATTTCCCACACATGAAATTTATCATTTAAATCCATGAGTAGACCTACTTTTGTAGATAAGAGAGGCATACCTGCAGTTCTGGTTCTTGCATTCGTAGGGATGCTAGGGCTGTAGGGTGCCTGAACACTAGACCAAGCAAAGCTCTAGCCTTATTTAAAATTGGACTAACCTCAGGAAAGGAAAATAAGTATGTTGCACATTCCTGTTCGGAAATATTTAAAAAACGCTTTGTGAGATTGTGTTTAAGAAAAACGGTGGTTCTTGATGTTTATGATCATGCATAGAAGCATGACTCACCTGGAGAGAATACATTAAGCATGGTACCAAAGTAAAATTTTTGCTTGCCAGTACTTGGATAAGTTCAGTGCAACTAGTTGCCATTATAATGGCAGTGATCTTGTTAGCACTCATATGCCATTCAGTAAACAAAGCATCAATAAATACTGTCCAGTAATTGTGAAGGTCCACACCTGTTGAGGCATTGGGGCAATGAACTGTACACATCACCCGGGATTCTAGCTGAGGTTCAGTCTTGTGTTGGTAATGAATACTGAATGTCAAAAATATTTCATCTGAAGATATAAGAAATGCAGCTTTTAGATTTTTAAAACTTGCATGTTAAGAGTAATTAGCAAAAACAATTATTTCTATTTCATACCATTGTTAGAGACCCACTCTTCGACAGTAACACCATAGTCACCTGAAAACAATTGCAAAAACGCCTGCTCTGTTTCTTTTATATGACACTGCATGGATGGCAGAATTTCCTCTGTCAATCTTCCTCGGCTGGGTATTTCACAAGGAGATTTGAGAGTAGCTATTAAACGTTGAAATCCACGACCTTCTACAACATCCGGATGTTGTAAGTCTAATATTAGAAATTCTGCTATTGCATCTGAAATATTTTTACTTTCTTCAACCTGAAAGTTCAAACAAATTTGTTCATGATTACTCAAACCTAGACTTATTACTGTTGGATACCCTTTTACACATTCAAGTTCAAGAAGTGAAGACTCACTTGCTCCAACACAACGTTGGAATTGTTTCCACTTGCACCAAGTATTTGAATTGTACTGCTAGCTTCTTCATCTTCTGTAAAATTACTGATAGTTATATTTGGATCTGACATAAATTGCAAATCACCATCAATTTCAATGCTGCCATCAGCTTGAGTAAAATAGACATTGCCATGTTTTGTAAAGCCACTATCGGTATTTTCTAGTGATTTGTGATATTTAGCACGCTTAGCAGCCTTTGAATTAGTTGCATGTCTGATTGATGCAATCTCATGCTCAGCTTGTGCTGCTTGTTGCTGTGAATCAAAGATATTTGTAATTAATTGTAATTTACGTTCCGCACATTAAAGAAAATTTTTAAAATGTACCTTTGGACTTGGACGTGTTTCTGGGGGATGCTCGGCAACCAACTCCATGAGCTCCTTAGCGTGCCTATTCTGTAGGTGCATGCGTAGGTTACTGGTGTTTTTATTATATGCTAGCTGAGCTTTGCACAATACACAAACAATTTTGACCTGGAAATAATTTGAGTTAATCAACACTGATACAGATGGTAGTAATGTCAAGTTTAGTAGGGATTAAACCAAACCTCTGCTACGTTTCAGCTACCCACCTTTGTCAAAATATCCCCATCTTCTGTTGCAGGAAAGCCGTAGTATTTCCAATACGGGCTCCTCATAGACATTGGAACGACTAGCTTTTTATAAGTGAAGGTATGCTTCTCCTCCATTAAACGGCTTAACATGTTTTGAACAGATGTCTCAGCCATGATTGCGAGATGAAGTTAAGGTGGCATCTACACAGAGTAAAGAGCATTAAAAGGTTATTAAGTTCCAATGTAATACAGGAATACTGTGAGTAAATTATGTAACTGCGCCAGAAAAATATGAAAACTGGTATTAACCATGTAGTGACTGGGTACATAGTACCAAACTTGAAGATAATTGACAGTAATGTTCAAACCCATAAATGTAAAGCGTCCACACACCGAAAAACTAAGTGAATAAATTAACTAGGAGATACTAAAAAAATAAGCGAATATAAAACTGGAACTCAATAGATGGCTTCTCATTTTGGAATGAAATGACGGTAATATTGAAGCATAACCTACAACCTTCGCTACCCAAGCGAAGTTCCTCAGTTCATGACCAAGCCACGAGCTGCAAGCCCTCATCATGGCATGTACAATATACTTCTCCTAATAACACAACAAATCACTTGATACACACCCAAACAACATACGAATTGGCCGCTATGATATTCAATGTCGATATCGATTGAGTCGCTTGGGACGCATCGAACGAGTGCGCTTGACGCTTCGAGCTAGCGCTAGAGAGGAGGTGTCGGGCTGAGAAGATGCCAACGTTCCCCGAAGCGCGCGAGAAAAATAGTTGCTTCACCTCCACATCCCTTTGGATTCATCTTACCATATCTGGATAGAATAACTGTATGAGTCATCTGGATGGTTGCATTTCGTTTCCAGATCACATTTAACTAGTATTTTTAATTTCGTACGTGTCGGGTCGTGATCGAATTCTCTGCTCGGCAGACATTATTCTCGACCGCAGCACCGTAGCGAGCGAGCGGAGCGGCGGTGGCGCGCGGCTTTGCGGCGCCGGTGTCTCTACGGCGCCGCGGCCCAGCGGGCGGGGGATCCGATGCCGCACATCGCATTTCTCGCCAAGAAATACTTAAGACAGAGTGAATGACATTCATAACATCAGATTGATTCACTTGGTTGCCGTGGTCATCGTAACTTGTCGTGGTCCAACGGTACGCCCATGGTGCGCCGAAGAAGGCTCTTCCGATAAGGGAGCGTTCACAAACCACGTGACCGTTGTTGGAATCCCTGGAGCTTCAGGGTGTGGGAGTGGGGGTGGTGTTGGGGCAAACTGTCGTTGGCGCGGGCTTCAGTCTCCCTGAGACTGCAGACCTGGTGGTCTCGATTCCCGCAGACGGTTCCTCGCACTCCCCCTTCCCCCACGGCGCTTATTTATTCGCGTGCAAATCAAGGGCGGCAACATAAAAGGCAACAGCCCCCCCCCTCAAGCCGCTCCTAGATCCGCCCCTGGTGCAAATTACTAAAGTACCCTGATTTCGTGTCATATGGTTCCTGAACGGCCCCGAAAGGGAAGCACTTATGTGTGACCACAGGACAGGGTAGTATGCGGCCCGATGGCGAAATGTGAAATGTGAAAATCAGAAGTCAGAAAGGTGGGAGAGAGCCCCCCCCCCCCCCCCCCCGAATGTGTATCGGTTCAAACAGGCATCCTAGCCTTGACCTAGCCCAAACTGGAACGAGATCGATCCAGGAAGACAGTATCACGGTTACGATTTCGTTATTGGCCCGAAGAGTCCCGGAGTCCGCCAAACAGCCATTCTCAACAGGCGTCCAGCAGGCATAGTTGGAGAAAAAAGAAAACCGAACGGATTGCTACTTTTTTTCGTAAAGCAAGAAAAAACAAAACAACAGGTGGAGGCGACGGCGTGCAGGATTTGACCTCCACCTCTCACTCTCTGTGCCTCTGAGAAGCGTGCGGCGGAGGGGGGGGGGAGGGGTAATGACTCTTCATTTCGGTGGCTCTGTAACGCATACAGCTTTATTCGCTGCACCGCGTGCAATTCGCTTTCGTTCGATTCAAGAATAACAGCGAGCGGGCGGTGATGCGCAAAACGGCGGCGGCGACGGGAAGGACATCCTCATTCGTGTCAAGTCTCAAGTCTCTGCTTACAAAGACAAAGGAGCAGGCAGTGTGTGTACTCGGCCAGGGTGCATGCTGGGAAATCTCTACCAGAAAACGGCGGCTCAACCGGTGTGTTGATAATTTAGACAAAAGTTTTCGCCAGCCGTCGCCGTCAGAGGTGCTGTGGGTCATGGGTCATAGTGGACCCGGCGCGACAGGTGCGACTGCAACCTGCCTGCAGCCCGTCTGAGAGATGCGACGAGAGGAAACAGGGAACTGTGTCGGCGCGCGCGGATCGCGGGTTCGAGTACCGATGCAGGCGCCGCTGCGTCCGTATCTGAGCGGCAGCGGTGGTGCGGTGCGGTGCGGTGCGGTGCGGTGTGCCGATGCACACTTATCAGATTGTGGGCAGCGCAGCAGCAGCGCGCCTTCGTCGAGTCATGCTAGCGAACAGGGCCAGCGGGGCCAGCGCCGCAACGTCCTTGACCGGCAAGTGCGAGAAAAGGATTGCAGGCGCCCAGTCCTTCCCGGGCACCGCACCGGTTACACACGCGGACCTGCGGGAGGTTGATGACCCACAGGGGGGCTGTGCCGTGTGTCGGGCTCTGCCGGGCTGTGCAGCGTTGGTGCGGCACACTGGCGGCTCCGACACGACTGATTGATGAACCATCCCGGTTGCAGTAGCTCGCGGAGTAGGTTGTAAACTGCGCACAAAAACCGGCAAATTTCACGACGTACACTAACGGAAAAAAAAAATTGTTCGCTAAGTATGCGTATCCGTATTTTTTCGCTGATCCAGCGAATAATTCGCTAACCCAGCAAAAAAAAAATCGCCGAGTGAGCAAAAAATTCGCTGCCTCAGCGAAAAAAAAATGTAGAGGCGATTTCAAAGGTCAGAATTCGCTGGATCAATCTTTTTTCCCTGTGTGAATATGAACGATCCGTAGTGAATGCACAGTAGTTTTACGCGTGTCTGCGAACAAAACTGTACTGCGAAGTACTTGAGCACACACACACACACACACACACACACACACACACACACACACACACACCGAAACCCACAACAGCAGCAGGTTTGCAGAACAGGCGAGGGTCGCTGGCGGTCGGCGGGCAGACCTCTGGTCGCGGCCGCCAAGGAAGCGGCAGAACGGGGAAAGGGAGATGTAGTCCCTCACAGCCCACCGCGGACCGCGACCACCGCGGCCACCACTTGCCGGCCCACCAGCAGCCCGTCTCCTGCAGTCTGATTCCGAAGCGCACTCTTCGTGGTCCTGTCTCTGTCGCACTCGTGGGGTGCTGTGTAGGAGAGAGAGAGAGAGAGAGAGTCCCGGCTTGAAGTGTCTGCGGATTCAGCCTGCTGCATGTCCTTCACACCAAAAGCTTAAACAATGTGGCGCTGTATCGGCCTCTCCTCTCACTGCACTCGCAGGCCGCACACCGCTGACCGCTGACTAGGAGCATGCTGTGCACAGCTCCCGGCGGCACCCGCTCTGCTCTGCCCACACCGCTGACCGCTGACTAGGAGCATGCTGTGCACAGCTCCCGGCGGCACCCGCTCTGCTCTGCCCACACCGCTGACCGCTGACTAGGAGCATGCTGTGCACAGCTCCCGGCGGCACCCGCTCTGCTCTGCCCACACCGCTGACCGCTGACTAGGAGCATGCTGTGCACAGCTCCCGGCGGCACCCGCTCTGCTCTGCCCACACCGCTGACCGCTGACTAGGAGCATGCTGTGCACAGCTCCCGGCGGCACCCGCTCTGCTCTGCCCACACCGCTGACCGCTGACTAGGAGCATGCTGTGCACAGCTCCCGGCGGCACCCGCTCTGCTCTGCCCACACCGCTGACCGCTGACTAGGAGCATGCTGTGCACAGCTCCCGGCGGCACCCGCTCTGCTCTGCCCACACCGCTGACCGCTGACTAGGAGCATGCTGTGCACAGCTCCCGGCGGCACCCGCTCTGCTCTGCCCACACCGCTGACCGCTGACTAGGAGCATGCTGTGCACAGCTCCCGGCGGCACCCGCTCTGCTCTGCCCACACCGCTGACCGCTGACTAGGAGCATGCTGTGCACAGCTCCCGGCGGCACCCGCTCTGCTCTGCCCACACCGCTGACCGCTGACTAGGAGCATGCTGTGCACAGCTCCCGGCGGCACCCGCTCTGCTCTGCCCACACCGCTGACTAGGAGCATGCTGTGCACAGCTCCCGGCGGCACCCGCTCTGCTCTGCCCACACCGCTGACTAGGAGCATGCTGTGCACAGCTCCCGGCGGCACCCGCTCTGCTCTGCCCACACCGCTGACCGCTGACTAGGAGCATGCTGTGCACAGCTCCCGGCGGCACCCGCTCTGCTCTGCCCACACCGCTGACTAGGAGCATGCTGTGCACAGCTCCCGGCGGCACCCGCTCTGCTCTGCCCACACCGCTGACTAGGAGCATGCTGTGCACAGCTCCCGGCGGCACCCGCTCTGCTCTGCCCACACCGCTGACTAGGAGCATGCTGTGCACAGCTCCCGGCGGCACCCGCTCTGCTCTGCCCACACCGCTGACCGCTGACTAGGAGCATGCTGTGCACAGCTCCCGGCGGCACCCGCTCTGCTCTGCCCACACCGCTGACCGCTGACTAGGAGCATGCTGTGCACAGCTCCCGGCGGCACCCGCTCTGCTCTGCCCACACCGCTGACCGCTGACTAGGAGCATGCTGTGCACAGCTCCCGGCGGCACCCGCTCTGCTCTGCCCACACCGCTGACCGCTGACTAGGAGCATGCTGTGCACAGCTCCCGGCGGCACCCGCTCTGCTCTGCCCACACCGCTGACCGCTGACTAGGAGCATGCTGTGCACAGCTCCCGGCGGCACCCGCTCTGCTCTGCCCACACCGCTGACCGCTGACTAGGAGCATGCTGTGCACAGCTCCCGGCGGCACCCGCTCTGCTCTGCCCACACCGCTGACCGCTGACTAGGAGCATGCTGTGCACAGCTCCCGGCGGCACCCGCTCTGCTCTGCCCACACCGCTGACTAGGAGCATGCTGTGCACAGCTCCCGGCGGCACCCGCTCTGCTCTGCCCACACCGCTGACTAGGAGCATGCTGTGCACAGCTCCCGGCGGCACCCGCTCTGCTCTGCCCACACCGCTGACCGCTGACTAGGAGCATGCTGTGCACAGCTCCCGGCGGCACCCGCTCTGCTCTGCCCACACCGCTGACCGCTGACTAGGAGCATGCTGTGCACAGCTCCCGGCGGCACCCGCTCTGCTCTGCCCACACCGCTGACTAGGAGCATGCTGTGCACAGCTCCCGGCGGCACCCGCTCTGCTCTGCCCACACCGCTGACCGCTGACTAGGAGCATGCTGTGCACAGCTCCCGGCGGCACCCGCTCTGCTCTGCCCACACCGCTGACCGCTGACTAGGAGCATGCTGTGCACAGCTCCCGGCGGCACCCGCTCTGCTCTGCCCACACCGCTGACCGCTGACTAGGAGCATGCTGTGCACAGCTCCCGGCGGCACCCGCTCTGCTCTGCCCACACCGCTGACCGCTGACTAGGAGCATGCTGTGCACAGCTCCCGGCGGCACCCGCTCTGCTCTGCCCACACCGCTGACCGCTGACTAGGAGCATGCTGTGCACAGCTCCCGGCGGCACCCGCTCTGCTCTGCCCACACCGCTGACCGCTGACTAGGAGCATGCTGTGCACAGCTCCCGGCGGCACCCGCTCTGCTCTGCCCACACCGCTGACCGCTGACTAGGAGCATGCTGTGCACAGCTCCCGGCGGCACCCGCTCTGCTCTGCCCACACCGCTGACCGCTGACTAGGAGCATGCTGTGCACAGCTCCCGGCGGCACCCGCTCTGCTCTGCCCACACCGCTGACCGCTGACTAGGAGCATGCTGTGCACAGCTCCCGGCGGCACCCGCTCTGCTCTGCCCACACCGCTGACCGCTGACTAGGAGCATGCTGTGCACAGCTCCCGGCGGCACCCGCTCTGCTCTGCCCACACCGCTGACTAGGAGCATGCTGTGCACAGCTCCCGGCGGCACCCGCTCTGCTCTGCCCACACCGCTGACTAGGAGCATGCTGTGCACAGCTCCCGGCGGCACCCGCTCTGCTCTGCCCACACCGCTGACCGCTGACTAGGAGCATGCTGTGCACAGCTCCCGGCGGCACCCGCTCTGCTCTGCCCACACCGCTGACCGCTGACTAGGAGCATGCTGTGCACAGCTCCCGGCGGCACCCGCTCTGCTCTGCCCACACCGCTGACCGCTGACTAGGAGCATGCTGTGCACAGCTCCCGGCGGCACCCGCTCTGCTCTGCCCACACCGCTGACCGCTGACTAGGAGCATGCTGTGCACAGCTCCCGGCGGCACCCGCTCTGCTCTGCCCACACCGCTGACTAGGAGCATGCTGTGCACAGCTCCCGGCGGCACCCGCTCTGCTCTGCCCACACCGCTGACTAGGAGCATGCTGTGCACAGCTCCCGGCGGCACCCGCTCTGCTCTGCCCACACCGCTGACCGCTGACTAGGAGCATGCTGTGCACAGCTCCCGGCGGCACCCGCTCTGCTCTGCCCACACCGCTGACTAGGAGCATGCTGTGCACAGCTCCCGGCGGCACCCGCTCTGCTCTGCCCACACCGCTGACCGCTGACTAGGAGCATGCTGTGCACAGCTCCCGGCGGCACCCGCTCTGCTCTGCCCACACCGCTGACCGCTGACTAGGAGCATGCTGTGCACAGCTCCCGGCGGCACCCGCTCTGCTCTGCCCACACCGCTGACCGCTGACTAGGAGCATGCTGTGCACAGCTCCCGGCGGCACCCGCTCTGCTCTGCCCACACCGCTGACTAGGAGCATGCTGTGCACAGCTCCCGGCGGCACCCGCTCTGCTCTGCCCACACCGCTGACCGCTGACTAGGAGCATGCTGTGCACAGCTCCCGGCGGCACCCGCTCTGCTCTGCCCACACCGCTGACCGCTGACTAGGAGCATGCTGTGCACAGCTCCCGGCGGCACCCGCTCTGCTCTGCCCACACCGCTGACCGCTGACTAGGAGCATGCTGTGCACAGCTCCCGGCGGCACCCGCTCTGCTCTGCCCACACCGCTGACCGCTGACTAGGAGCATGCTGTGCACAGCTCCCGGCGGCACCCGCTCTGCTCTGCCCACACCGCTGACTAGGAGCATGCTGTGCACAGCTCCCGGCGGCACCCGCTCTGCTCTGCCCACACCGCTGACTAGGAGCATGCTGTGCACAGCTCCCGGCGGCACCCGCTCTGCTCTGCCCACACCGCTGACCGCTGACTAGGAGCATGCTGTGCACAGCTCCCGGCGGCACCCGCTCTGCTCTGCCCACACCGCTGACCGCTGACTAGGAGCATGCTGTGCACAGCTCCCGGCGGCACCCGCTCTGCTCTGCCCACACCGCTGACCGCTGACTAGGAGCATGCTGTGCACAGCTCCCGGCGGCACCCGCTCTGCTCTGCCCACACCGCTGACCGCTGACTAGGAGCATGCTGTGCACAGCTCCCGGCGGCACCCGCTCTGCTCTGCCCACACCGCTGACTAGGAGCATGCTGTGCACAGCTCCCGGCGGCACCCGCTCTGCTCTGCCCACACCGCTGACTAGGAGCATGCTGTGCACAGCTCCCGGCGGCACCCGCTCTGCTCTGCCCACACCGCTGACCGCTGACTAGGAGCATGCTGTGCACAGCTCCCGGCGGCACCCGCTCTGCTCTGCCCACACCGCTGACTAGGAGCATGCTGTGCACAGCTCCCGGCGGCACCCGCTCTGCTCTGCCCACACCGCTGACCGCTGACTAGGAGCATGCTGTGCACAGCTCCCGGCGGCACCCGCTCTGCTCTGCCCACACCGCTGACCGCTGACTAGGAGCATGCTGTGCACAGCTCCCGGCGGCACCCGCTCTGCTCTGCCCACACCGCTGACCGCTGACTAGGAGCATGCTGTGCACAGCTCCCGGCGGCACCCGCTCTGCTCTGCCCACACCGCTGACCGCTGACTAGGAGCATGCTGTGCACAGCTCCCGGCGGCACCCGCTCTGCTCTGCCCACACCGCTGACCGCTGACTAGGAGCATGCTGTGCACAGCTCCCGGCGGCACCCGCTCTGCTCTGCCCACACCGCTGACTAGGAGCATGCTGTGCACAGCTCCCGGCGGCACCCGCTCTGCTCTGCCCACACCGCTGACCGCTGACTAGGAGCATGCTGTGCACAGCTCCCGGCGGCACCCGCTCTGCTCTGCCCACACCGCTGACCGCTGACTAGGAGCATGCTGTGCACAGCTCCCGGCGGCACCCGCTCTGCTCTGCCCACACCGCTGACTAGGAGCATGCTGTGCACAGCTCCCGGCGGCACCCGCTCTGCTCTGCCCACACCGCTGACCGCTGACTAGGAGCATGCTGTGCACAGCTCCCGGCGGCACCCGCTCTGCTCTGCCCACACCGCTGACTAGGAGCATGCTGTGCACAGCTCCCGGCGGCACCCGCTCTGCTCTGCCCACACCGCTGACCGCTGACTAGGAGCATGCTGTGCACAGCTCCCGGCGGCACCCGCTCTGCTCTGCCCACACCGCTGACCGCTGACTAGGAGCATGCTGTGCACAGCTCCCGGCGGCACCCGCTCTGCTCTGCCCACACCGCTGACCGCTGACTAGGAGCATGCTGTGCACAGCTCCCGGCGGCACCCGCTCTGCTCTGCCCACACCGCTGACCGCTGACTAGGAGCATGCTGTGCACAGCTCCCGGCGGCACCCGCTCTGCTCTGCCCACACCGCTGACCGCTGACTAGGAGCATGCTGTGCACAGCTCCCGGCGGCACCCGCTCTGCTCTGCCCACACCGCTGACCGCTGACTAGGAGCATGCTGTGCACAGCTCCCGGCGGCACCCGCTCTGCTCTGCCCACACCGCTGACCGCTGACTAGGAGCATGCTGTGCACAGCTCCCGGCGGCACCCGCTCTGCTCTGCCCACACCGCTGACCGCTGACTAGGAGCATGCTGTGCACAGCTCCCGGCGGCACCCGCTCTGCTCTGCCCACACCGCTGACTAGGAGCATGCTGTGCACAGCTCCCGGCGGCACCCGCTCTGCTCTGCCCACACCGCTGACCGCTGACTAGGAGCATGCTGTGCACAGCTCCCGGCGGCACCCGCTCTGCTCTGCCCACACCGCTGACTAGGAGCATGCTGTGCACAGCTCCCGGCGGCACCCGCTCTGCTCTGCCCACACCGCTGACTAGGAGCATGCTGTGCACAGCTCCCGGCGGCACCCGCTCTGCTCTGCCCACACCGCTGACCGCTGACTAGGAGCATGCTGTGCACAGCTCCCGGCGGCACCCGCTCTGCTCTGCCCACACCGCTGACCGCTGACTAGGAGCATGCTGTGCACAGCTCCCGGCGGCACCCGCTCTGCTCTGCCCACACCGCTGACCGCTGACTAGGAGCATGCTGTGCACAGCTCCCGGCGGCACCCGCTCTGCTCTGCCCACACCGCTGACCGCTGACTAGGAGCATGCTGTGCACAGCTCCCGGCGGCACCCGCTCTGCTCTGCCCACACCGCTGACCGCTGACTAGGAGCATGCTGTGCACAGCTCCCGGCGGCACCCGCTCTGCTCTGCCCACACCGCTGACCGCTGACTAGGAGCATGCTGTGCACAGCTCCCGGCGGCACCCGCTCTGCTCTGCCCACACCGCTGACTAGGAGCATGCTGTGCACAGCTCCCGGCGGCACCCGCTCTGCTCTGCCCACACCGCTGACCGCTGACTAGGAGCATGCTGTGCACAGCTCCCGGCGGCACCCGCTCTGCTCTGCCCACACCGCTGACTAGGAGCATGCTGTGCACAGCTCCCGGCGGCACCCGCTCTGCTCTGCCCACACCGCTGACCGCTGACTAGGAGCATGCTGTGCACAGCTCCCGGCGGCACCCGCTCTGCTCTGCCCACACCGCTGACCGCTGACTAGGAGCATGCTGTGCACAGCTCCCGGCGGCACCCGCTCTGCTCTGCCCACACCGCTGACCGCTGACTAGGAGCATGCTGTGCACAGCTCCCGGCGGCACCCGCTCTGCTCTGCCCACACCGCTGACTAGGAGCATGCTGTGCACAGCTCCCGGCGGCACCCGCTCTGCTCTGCCCACACCGCTGACCGCTGACTAGGAGCATGCTGTGCACAGCTCCCGGCGGCACCCGCTCTGCTCTGCCCACACCGCTGACTAGGAGCATGCTGTGCACAGCTCCCGGCGGCACCCGCTCTGCTCTGCCCACACCGCTGACTAGGAGCATGCTGTGCACAGCTCCCGGCGGCACCCGCTCTGCTCTGCCCACACCGCTGACTAGGAGCATGCTGTGCACAGCTCCCGGCGGCACCCGCTCTGCTCTGCCCACACCGCTGACCGCTGACTAGGAGCATGCTGTGCACAGCTCCCGGCGGCACCCGCTCTGCTCTGCCCACACCGCTGACCGCTGACTAGGAGCATGCTGTGCACAGCTCCCGGCGGCACCCGCTCTGCTCTGCCCACACCGCTGACCGCTGACTAGGAGCATGCTGTGCACAGCTCCCGGCGGCACCCGCTCTGCTCTGCCCACACCGCTGACCGCTGACTAGGAGCATGCTGTGCACAGCTCCCGGCGGCACCCGCTCTGCTCTGCCCACACCGCTGACCGCTGACTAGGAGCATGCTGTGCACAGCTCCCGGCGGCACCCGCTCTGCTCTGCCCACACCGCTGACCGCTGACTAGGAGCATGCTGTGCACAGCTCCCGGCGGCACCCGCTCTGCTCTGCCCACACCGCTGACCGCTGACTAGGAGCATGCTGTGCACAGCTCCCGGCGGCACCCGCTCTGCTCTGCCCACACCGCTGACCGCTGACTAGGAGCATGCTGTGCACAGCTCCCGGCGGCACCCGCTCTGCTCTGCCCACACCGCTGACCGCTGACTAGGAGCATGCTGTGCACAGCTCCCGGCGGCACCCGCTCTGCTCTGCCCACACCGCTGACTAGGAGCATGCTGTGCACAGCTCCCGGCGGCACCCGCTCTGCTCTGCCCACACCGCTGACTAGGAGCATGCTGTGCACAGCTCCCGGCGGCACCCGCTCTGCTCTGCCCACACCGCTGACTAGGAGCATGCTGTGCACAGCTCCCGGCGGCACCCGCTCTGCTCTGCCCACACCGCTGACTAGGAGCATGCTGTGCACAGCTCCCGGCGGCACCCGCTCTGCTCTGCCCACACCGCTGACTAGGAGCATGCTGTGCACAGCTCCCGGCGGCACCCGCTCTGCTCTGCCCACACCGCTGACTAGGAGCATGCTGTGCACAGCTCCCGGCGGCACCCGCTCTGCTCTGCCCACACCGCTGACTAGGAGCATGCTGTGCACAGCTCCCGGCGGCACCCGCTCTGCTCTGCCCACACCGCTGACTAGGAGCATGCTGTGCACAGCTCCCGGCGGCACCCGCTCTGCTCTGCCCACACCGCTGACTAGGAGCATGCTGTGCACAGCTCCCGGCGGCACCCGCTCTGCTCTGCCCACACCGCTGACCGCTGACTAGGAGCATGCTGTGCACAGCTCCCGGCGGCACCCGCTCTGCTCTGCCCACACCGCTGACCGCTGACTAGGAGCATGCTGTGCACAGCTCCCGGCGGCACCCGCTCTGCTCTGCCCACACCGCTGACCGCTGACTAGGAGCATGCTGTGCACAGCTCCCGGCGGCACCCGCTCTGCTCTGCCCACACCGCTGACTAGGAGCATGCTGTGCACAGCTCCCGGCGGCACCCGCTCTGCTCTGCCCACACCGCTGACCGCTGACTAGGAGCATGCTGTGCACAGCTCCCGGCGGCACCCGCTCTGCTCTGCCCACACCGCTGACCGCTGACTAGGAGCATGCTGTGCACAGCTCCCGGCGGCACCCGCTCTGCTCTGCCCACACCGCTGACTAGGAGCATGCTGTGCACAGCTCCCGGCGGCACCCGCTCTGCTCTGCCCACACCGCTGACCGCTGACTAGGAGCATGCTGTGCACAGCTCCCGGCGGCACCCGCTCTGCTCTGCCCACACCGCTGACTAGGAGCATGCTGTGCACAGCTCCCGGCGGCACCCGCTCTGCTCTGCCCACACCGCTGACCGCTGACTAGGAGCATGCTGTGCACAGCTCCCGGCGGCACCCGCTCTGCTCTGCCCACACCGCTGACCGCTGACTAGGAGCATGCTGTGCACAGCTCCCGGCGGCACCCGCTCTGCTCTGCCCACACCGCTGACTAGGAGCATGCTGTGCACAGCTCCCGGCGGCACCCGCTCTGCTCTGCCCACACCGCTGACCGCTGACTAGGAGCATGCTGTGCACAGCTCCCGGCGGCACCCGCTCTGCTCTGCCCACACCGCTGACTAGGAGCATGCTGTGCACAGCTCCCGGCGGCACCCGCTCTGCTCTGCCCACACCGCTGACCGCTGACTAGGAGACATGCTGTGCACAGCTCCCGGCGGCACCCGCTCTGCTCTGCCCACACCGCTGACCGCTGACTAGGAGCATGCTGTGCACAGCTCCCGGCGGCACCCGCTCTGCTCTGCCCACACCGCTGACTAGGAGCATGCTGTGCACAGCTCCCGGCGGCACCCGCTCTGCTCTGCCCACACCGCTGACCGCTGACTAGGAGCATGCTGTGCACAGCTCCCGGCGGCACCCGCTCTGCTCTGCCCACACCGCTGACCGCTGACTAGGAGCATGCTGTGCACAGCTCCCGGCGGCACCCGCTCTGCTCTGCCCACACCGCTGACCGCTGACTAGGAGCATGCTGTGCACAGCTCCCGGCGGCACCCGCTCTGCTCTGCCCACACCGCTGACTAGGAGCATGCTGTGCACAGCTCCCGGCGGCACCCGCTCTGCTCTGCCCACACCGCTGACCGCTGACTAGGAGCATGCTGTGCACAGCTCCCGGCGGCACCCGCTCTGCTCTGCCCACACCGCTGACCGCTGACTAGGAGCATGCTGTGCACAGCTCCCGGCGGCACCCGCTCTGCTCTGCCCACACCGCTGACCGCTGACTAGGAGCATGCTGTGCACAGCTCCCGGCGGCACCCGCTCTGCTCTGCCCACACCGCTGACCGCTGACTAGGAGCATGCTGTGCACAGCTCCCGGCGGCACCCGCTCTGCTCTGCCCACACCGCTGACCGCTGACTAGGAGCATGCTGTGCACAGCTCCCGGCGGCACCCGCTCTGCTCTGCCCACACCGCTGACTAGGAGCATGCTGTGCACAGCTCCCGGCGGCACCCGCTCTGCTCTGCCCACACCGCTGACTAGGAGCATGCTGTGCACAGCTCCCGGCGGCACCCGCTCTGCTCTGCCCACACCGCTGACTAGGAGCATGCTGTGCACAGCTCCCGGCGGCACCCGCTCTGCTCTGCCCACACCGCTGACTAGGAGCATGCTGTGCACAGCTCCCGGCGGCACCCGCTCTGCTCTGCCCACACCGCTGACCGCTGACTAGGAGCATGCTGTGCACAGCTCCCGGCGGCACCCGCTCTGCTCTGCCCACACCGCTGACTAGGAGCATGCTGTGCACAGCTCCCGGCGGCACCCGCTCTGCTCTGCCCACACCGCTGACCGCTGACTAGGAGCATGCTGTGCACAGCTCCCGGCGGCACCCGCTCTGCTCTGCCCACACCGCTGACTAGGAGCATGCTGTGCACAGCTCCCGGCGGCACCCGCTCTGCTCTGCCCACACCGCTGACCGCTGACTAGGAGCATGCTGTGCACAGCTCCCGGCGGCACCCGCTCTGCTCTGCCCACACCGCTGACTAGGAGCATGCTGTGCACAGCTCCCGGCGGCACCCGCTCTGCTCTGCCCACACCGCTGACTAGGAGCATGCTGTGCACAGCTCCCGGCGGCACCCGCTCTGCTCTGCCCACACCGCTGACCGCTGACTAGGAGCATGCTGTGCACAGCTCCCGGCGGCACCCGCTCTGCTCTGCCCACACCGCTGACCGCTGACTAGGAGCATGCTGTGCACAGCTCCCGGCGGCACCCGCTCTGCTCTGCCCACACCGCTGACTAGGAGCATGCTGTGCACAGCTCCCGGCGGCACCCGCTCTGCTCTGCCCACACCGCTGACCGCTGACTAGGAGCATGCTGTGCACAGCTCCCGGCGGCACCCGCTCTGCTCTGCCCACACCGCTGACCGCTGACTAGGAGCATGCTGTGCACAGCTCCCGGCGGCACCCGCTCTGCTCTGCCCACACCGCTGACCGCTGACTAGGAGCATGCTGTGCACAGCTCCCGGCGGCACCCGCTCTGCTCTGCCCACACCGCTGACTAGGAGCATGCTGTGCACAGCTCCCGGCGGCACCCGCTCTGCTCTGCCCACACCGCTGACCGCTGACTAGGAGCATGCTGTGCACAGCTCCCGGCGGCACCCGCTCTGCTCTGCCCACACCGCTGACTAGGAGCATGCTGTGCACAGCTCCCGGCGGCACCCGCTCTGCTCTGCCCACACCGCTGACTAGGAGCATGCTGTGCACAGCTCCCGGCGGCACCCGCTCTGCTCTGCCCACACCGCTGACCGCTGACTAGGAGCATGCTGTGCACAGCTCCCGGCGGCACCCGCTCTGCTCTGCCCACACCGCTGACTAGGAGCATGCTGTGCACAGCTCCCGGCGGCACCCGCTCTGCTCTGCCCACACCGCTGACCGCTGACTAGGAGCATGCTGTGCACAGCTCCCGGCGGCACCCGCTCTGCTCTGCCCACACCGCTGACCGCTGACTAGGAGCATGCTGTGCACAGCTCCCGGCGGCACCCGCTCTGCTCTGCCCACACCGCTGACCGCTGACTAGGAGCATGCTGTGCACAGCTCCCGGCGGCACCCGCTCTGCTCTGCCCACACCGCTGACCGCTGACTAGGAGCATGCTGTGCACAGCTCCCGGCGGCACCCGCTCTGCTCTGCCCACACCGCTGACCGCTGACTAGGAGCATGCTGTGCACAGCTCCCGGCGGCACCCGCTCTGCTCTGCCCACACCGCTGACCGCTGACTAGGAGCATGCTGTGCACAGCTCCCGGCGGCACCCGCTCTGCTCTGCCCACACCGCTGACTAGGAGCATGCTGTGCACAGCTCCCGGCGGCACCCGCTCTGCTCTGCCCACACCGCTGACTAGGAGCATGCTGTGCACAGCTCCCGGCGGCACCCGCTCTGCTCTGCCCACACCGCTGACTAGGAGCATGCTGTGCACAGCTCCCGGCGGCACCCGCTCTGCTCTGCCCACACCGCTGACTAGGAGCATGCTGTGCACAGCTCCCGGCGGCACCCGCTCTGCTCTGCCCACACCGCTGACCGCTGACTAGGAGCATGCTGTGCACAGCTCCCGGCGGCACCCGCTCTGCTCTGCCCACACCGCTGACCGCTGACTAGGAGCATGCTGTGCACAGCTCCCGGCGGCACCCGCTCTGCTCTGCCCACACCGCTGACCGCTGACTAGGAGCATGCTGTGCACAGCTCCCGGCGGCACCCGCTCTGCTCTGCCCACACCGCTGACCGCTGACTAGGAGCATGCTGTGCACAGCTCCCGGCGGCACCCGCTCTGCTCTGCCCACACCGCTGACTAGGAGCATGCTGTGCACAGCTCCCGGCGGCACCCGCTCTGCTCTGCCCACACCGCTGACCGCTGACTAGGAGCATGCTGTGCACAGCTCCCGGCGGCACCCGCTCTGCTCTGCCCACACCGCTGACCGCTGACTAGGAGCATGCTGTGCACAGCTCCCGGCGGCACCCGCTCTGCTCTGCCCACACCGCTGACCGCTGACTAGGAGCATGCTGTGCACAGCTCCCGGCGGCACCCGCTCTGCTCTGCCCACACCGCTGACTAGGAGCATGCTGTGCACAGCTCCCGGCGGCACCCGCTCTGCTCTGCCCACACCGCTGACTAGGAGCATGCTGTGCACAGCTCCCGGCGGCACCCGCTCTGCTCTGCCCACACCGCTGACTAGGAGCATGCTGTGCACAGCTCCCGGCGGCACCCGCTCTGCTCTGCCCACACCGCTGACTAGGAGCATGCTGTGCACAGCTCCCGGCGGCACCCGCTCTGCTCTGCCCACACCGCTGACCGCTGACTAGGAGCATGCTGTGCACAGCTCCCGGCGGCACCCGCTCTGCTCTGCCCACACCGCTGACCGCTGACTAGGAGCATGCTGTGCACAGCTCCCGGCGGCACCCGCTCTGCTCTGCCCACACCGCTGACCGCTGACTAGGAGCATGCTGTGCACAGCTCCCGGCGGCACCCGCTCTGCTCTGCCCACACCGCTGACCGCTGACTAGGAGCATGCTGTGCACAGCTCCCGGCGGCACCCGCTCTGCTCTGCCCACACCGCTGACTAGGAGCATGCTGTGCACAGCTCCCGGCGGCACCCGCTCTGCTCTGCCCACACCGCTGACCGCTGACTAGGAGCATGCTGTGCACAGCTCCCGGCGGCACCCGCTCTGCTCTGCCCACACCGCTGACCGCTGACTAGGAGCATGCTGTGCACAGCTCCCGGCGGCACCCGCTCTGCTCTGCCCACACCGCTGACCGCTGACTAGGAGCATGCTGTGCACAGCTCCCGGCGGCACCCGCTCTGCTCTGCCCACACCGCTGACTAGGAGCATGCTGTGCACAGCTCCCGGCGGCACCCGCTCTGCTCTGCCCACACCGCTGACTAGGAGCATGCTGTGCACAGCTCCCGGCGGCACCCGCTCTGCTCTGCCCACACCGCTGACCGCTGACTAGGAGCATGCTGTGCACAGCTCCCGGCGGCACCCGCTCTGCTCTGCCCACACCGCTGACCGCTGACTAGGAGCATGCTGTGCACAGCTCCCGGCGGCACCCGCTCTGCTCTGCCCACACCGCTGACTAGGAGCATGCTGTGCACAGCTCCCGGCGGCACCCGCTCTGCTCTGCCCACACCGCTGACCGCTGACTAGGAGCATGCTGTGCACAGCTCCCGGCGGCACCCGCTCTGCTCTGCCCACACCGCTGACTAGGAGCATGCTGTGCACAGCTCCCGGCGGCACCCGCTCTGCTCTGCCCACACCGCTGACCGCTGACTAGGAGCATGCTGTGCACAGCTCCCGGCGGCACCCGCTCTGCTCTGCCCACACCGCTGACCGCTGACTAGGAGCATGCTGTGCACAGCTCCCGGCGGCACCCGCTCTGCTCTGCCCACACCGCTGACCGCTGACTAGGAGCATGCTGTGCACAGCTCCCGGCGGCACCCGCTCTGCTCTGCCCACACCGCTGACCGCTGACTAGGAGCATGCTGTGCACAGCTCCCGGCGGCACCCGCTCTGCTCTGCCCACACCGCTGACCGCTGACTAGGAGCATGCTGTGCACAGCTCCCGGCGGCACCCGCTCTGCTCTGCCCACACCGCTGACCGCTGACTAGGAGCATGCTGTGCACAGCTCCCGGCGGCACCCGCTCTGCTCTGCCCACACCGCTGACCGCTGACTAGGAGCATGCTGTGCACAGCTCCCGGCGGCACCCGCTCTGCTCTGCCCACACCGCTGACCGCTGACTAGGAGCATGCTGTGCACAGCTCCCGGCGGCACCCGCTCTGCTCTGCCCACACCGCTGACCGCTGACTAGGAGCATGCTGTGCACAGCTCCCGGCGGCACCCGCTCTGCTCTGCCCACACCGCTGACCGCTGACTAGGAGCATGCTGTGCACAGCTCCCGGCGGCACCCGCTCTGCTCTGCCCACACCGCTGACCGCTGACTAGGAGCATGCTGTGCACAGCTCCCGGCGGCACCCGCTCTGCTCTGCCCACACCGCTGACCGCTGACTAGGAGCATGCTGTGCACAGCTCCCGGCGGCACCCGCTCTGCTCTGCCCACACCGCTGACCGCTGACTAGGAGCATGCTGTGCACAGCTCCCGGCGGCACCCGCTCTGCTCTGCCCACACCGCTGACCGCTGACTAGGAGCATGCTGTGCACAGCTCCCGGCGGCACCCGCTCTGCTCTGCCCACACCGCTGACCGCTGACTAGGAGCATGCTGTGCACAGCTCCCGGCGGCACCCGCTCTGCTCTGCCCACACCGCTGACTAGGAGCATGCTGTGCACAGCTCCCGGCGGCACCCGCTCTGCTCTGCCCACACCGCTGACCGCTGACTAGGAGCATGCTGTGCACAGCTCCCGGCGGCACCCGCTCTGCTCTGCCCACACCGCTGACCGCTGACTAGGAGCATGCTGTGCACAGCTCCCGGCGGCACCCGCTCTGCTCTGCCCACACCGCTGACCGCTGACTAGGAGCATGCTGTGCACAGCTCCCGGCGGCACCCGCTCTGCTCTGCCCACACCGCTGACCGCTGACTAGGAGCATGCTGTGCACAGCTCCCGGCGGCACCCGCTCTGCTCTGCCCACACCGCTGACCGCTGACTAGGAGCATGCTGTGCACAGCTCCCGGCGGCACCCGCTCTGCTCTGCCCACACCGCTGACTAGGAGCATGCTGTGCACAGCTCCCGGCGGCACCCGCTCTGCTCTGCCCACACCGCTGACCGCTGACTAGGAGCATGCTGTGCACAGCTCCCGGCGGCACCCGCTCTGCTCTGCCCACACCGCTGACTAGGAGCATGCTGTGCACAGCTCCCGGCGGCACCCGCTCTGCTCTGCCCACACCGCTGACCGCTGACTAGGAGCATGCTGTGCACAGCTCCCGGCGGCACCCGCTCTGCTCTGCCCACACCGCTGACCGCTGACTAGGAGCATGCTGTGCACAGCTCCCGGCGGCACCCGCTCTGCTCTGCCCACACCGCTGACTAGGAGCATGCTGTGCACAGCTCCCGGCGGCACCCGCTCTGCTCTGCCCACACCGCTGACCGCTGACTAGGAGCATGCTGTGCACAGCTCCCGGCGGCACCCGCTCTGCTCTGCCCACACCGCTGACTAGGAGCATGCTGTGCACAGCTCCCGGCGGCACCCGCTCTGCTCTGCCCACACCGCTGACCGCTGACTGACTAGGAGCATGCTGTGCACAGCTCCCGGCGGCACCCGCTCTGCTCTGCCCACACCGCTGACCGCTGACTAGGAGCATGCTGTGCACAGCTCCCGGCGGCACCCGCTCTGCTCTGCCCACACCGCTGACCGCTGACTAGGAGCATGCTGTGCACAGCTCCCGGCGGCACCCGCTCTGCTCTGCCCACACCGCTGACTAGGAGCATGCTGTGCACAGCTCCCGGCGGCACCCGCTCTGCTCTGCCCACACCGCTGACCGCTGACTAGGAGCATGCTGTGCACAGCTCCCGGCGGCACCCGCTCTGCTCTGCCCACACCGCTGACCGCTGACTAGGAGCATGCTGTGCACAGCTCCCGGCGGCACCCGCTCTGCTCTGCCCACACCGCTGACTAGGAGCATGCTGTGCACAGCTCCCGGCGGCACCCGCTCTGCTCTGCCCACACCGCTGACCGCTGACTAGGAGCATGCTGTGCACAGCTCCCGGCGGCACCCGCTCTGCTCTGCCCACACCGCTGACCGCTGACTAGGAGCATGCTGTGCACAGCTCCCGGCGGCACCCGCTCTGCTCTGCCCACACCGCTGACCGCTGACTAGGAGCATGCTGTGCACAGCTCCCGGCGGCACCCGCTCTGCTCTGCCCACCCTCACACTTTCTGGCACCCTACAAATTAAGGCAGCTGGCATAACTTTCCCGTCTGTAGGTGGGCAAAATGTGACCCCCCTCCCCCACCCCCCGTGTCCCTCTTGTCCCTGCAGAAACGCTTCGCGTCTCGGACTCTATCGCCGCCGACGCGAGCTCGTCAGCCCGGCCTGCGAAGCGCAGTATAGGATGCGTGATGCGCCCCGCCATATTTCTCCGGCTCCGCCCGGCTCCGCCGCAGCGCCGGCGTTGACCCTCACGGCCCGCCCGGCCCGACCTCAGCCGCCATTGCTGCACAGAGGGCGGCAATAACAATCGCCGCGCTCACCATTTGCAGCACAGCGAAAATCCTACGAAGGTCTTCGTAGGCTACCAAAAGAAAGGATTCGTAAGACGATAAGAAAATGAAGTCTTCGGGGGATTATTCGTAAGGTTCGTTTGGAGTCTACGAAGTTCTCCTTACCACAAAGGAGTCAACGAGGAGCCATTCTTGCTAAGAAAACGGCAACCACGACCTGTGAATTCACGCGTGTTGTGCGGGCTGGCCTACCCTCGCACTGGCAGGCGCTCGACGTCGCCGTTCGCGTCTGAATCCAGCTTAAAATTCCATTGCAGTTTTTTTTCCCTTCTGAATTTTGATTTCCCATCTGGAATCACGGATATCCATTTGGATTTTCATATTTCCATTCTGGTTTTATGTCTATCCATACCAAATCCATGATGGTGATTTCTTTCCAGATGGAATTTGGAGCTCGATTACGTTTTTTTAAATCCCACAATGGGTTTGAGAAAATCCAGATGGATTCTAGGATCCTGGAATTGACATTTCCACTTATGAAATTTGAGGTTCCATAACAATTTCACATGTCTGTAAAATCGATACCAAGACGGATTTTTAGTTTGGAACGCGTGATGTATACAGAAAATCAGTAGGGCAGTTTTAATATCATTCCGATCAGACGACATTTTTATGGCATCTCGAGAACGGTTGATGTTAGCGAGAAACGGACCGCAGATATGGATCGGACGTCATTCGGACACCTGTAGGCCGGAAGCGCAGAACGTTTTTAGGCGCAGTAGTTTGGGGAAACTCAATCCCACATCAGTAAACTTACTCCAGATTTTCCATCTGTAATTTGTTCCGATTTACATCTGGGTTTCATAAATCAATATGTACACTGTAAAAATATTTATCGTCATTTTACGACAATCCTCTGGCTAAATCTGAAAAACGAATAAGTAGTCACAGACCGAATGACGAATAACTCGTCACCGATTTTGTTTTTGCAAAAACCGCTTAAAAAGTATGTCTTCTTGAAGTTTGGTTTGGTTAAATGTGACGAGTAAACGTCGTAAAGTGACGACCTATTCAGGTGATCAGTGAATCGTCACAGCTTTTCTCGTCATATCACGAAAAATATTTACAGTGTAGCTTTTTCCATTCTGGAAAATATAATTCCATACCCCTTTTCCACAATGGATTTTTAAGCTGGGAAGGTATACGGGGAAATTCGGACACACCCACTTGGACCACAACCTGCACTGCAGAGTGTGTAACCGAGGCCTATGGCCCGCACAATGCAGGAGAATAAACATTAATTTTCATTGACGTTTTGTGATGTTCAGGACATGCGGCAGACATACACCGACCGACGGATCCGCACTTCCACACAGTATAATTGCACGCGGAAGGCTAAAGGCCCTAAGGAGAAGTAAGCAGACCCGAACAGCAGCGGTGCCTCAACGTTCCCCACCCACATAATGCCGCTCCTAAGGACACAAGCGAGGCGCCGCGCGGGCTGCCGTGCCGTGAGCCCCCAATGCCTGCATGCGGCCGGGTTGATGGTTGATGTTTTAATCTGCATCATCTAACTGCTTGATGGAGGCTTTTGCGCGCGAATCGCGAAGAAGGCGAGGATCGAGGTGGTGGTGGTGGTGGTGGTGGTGGGAGCAGAAGGCCCCCGGCACCCGCGGAGCCGGCGTTGGCCCGCGGCGCTGGAGGGGGACAGGACAGGTGTGTTTATAGTGGGCCCTGCCGCGCTGAGGCACCAGTTCGCTCTCAGTCTCACCGCCGACAACATGAAGCTCCCCGTCGCCGTCCTCGTCGCCCTGCTGGTGGCGGCCGCGTCCGCCGCCACCGTCAAGAGGGACGTCCGCCTCCGTAAGTCACGTGGCCTAAAGAGTACATAGCGTTGCCACCGCCGCCGCGCAGTTATCCGTCATTTGAAAAGTGGAAGCGCAGGCTGTAGATACCCGGTTATACCTGACTCGAAGATGCCACACGACAGCCAGCAGAAAGGCACGCGGTTGTCTTGACGAAGCTGTCCACCGTTTGTTTTCGATTCATTGTTCACCTCCTGTCTCATGCTTGCTTGCCTCTTGTAATTACTCTCCTCCTCGGGAGATTTCCGCGACTCGGCGGCCGCTGGACAGTTGAGGCGACCTCAAGGTCACACGCGCGCGCGCGCGCACACACACACACACACACACACACACACACACACACCAAAAAAACATCGCTTTGTCGCTCGCTCTGCAAGCGTTATGCAGCGGCAGCCCGGGTCCTTCCGAGCGGCGCAGCAGAGCAAACAGAGCCGACGGCGCGGCTGGGTCACGGCTACTCCTCTCCTAACGTTCTAGCGCAACCTAATTGCCTATGCAAACTAGTGGGAACGAAGAAGGCGAAAAGCAAGAACTAAGCAAACTGGTGACATTCTTATGAATGCATTATGATGGAGACACTATATGAAATTGCGATTGCCTGTGTGTGTGTGTGTGTGTATCTCTCTCTCTCTCTCTCTCTCTCTGTCTCTCTCTCTCTCTCTCTCTCTCTCTCTCTCTCTCTCTCTCTCTCTCTCTCCCCCCAGAAAAGCGTATACTTAAAGCATCCAAGAATAATTCTTGACCCAAAGACAATTTCTTGACTTAATTCTAAGAATGGTTTGATTCAAGAAAATCTTCTTTAACGCTTTCAGCCTAAGAATCTTTTTCTCTGGGTGCACACACGCACACACGCCATCGCGAGTTCAGGCGGCGCGTCTTCCCCGGTTCGGCGGCGCCGACCCGTTCTGCGGTGTGGCTCTCCTTGAATCCTTTTTGACCCGCGCTGCTCGTCGATCCAGACGACAACTCCCAGGGACGTATAAAACGGCGGGAAATACGACGGAGAAAAACGGGGCTCTGCAAAATTTTTAGATTTAGTGTGGGACACGTACACACTAACACCATCTTGTCATTCTGTCATTCGCACATGAGTTTTTGTTGTTGTTGCTTTTTCCCTTTAATTTTTTCCATCCGACGGCCATGAGTGTTCAGGCATGAGGGAAGGACACAGCGCGAGGAGCGGACCCACGAGGTAATGCGGCGAATATACATATTTGTGCGGTGTAATTATGTGTGCCTCTTGTTCCTGCGCAGCCGGCTACTTCCCCACCGCGTGCGCCCGCAACGCCCCCGACCTCAACGAGTGCATCCGCAGCAACATGCAGTCCGTGATGCCGCTTTTCGGCAAGGGTGAGTAACGGGCGAATTGGAGTGGTAACCTCGGCGTCACCGTGGCATTGAGGTGTGTTACACGCTGCGTCACGCTGTGTCACCTTGTCACGCTGTGTCACGCTGCGTCTCCCTGTGTCACGTTGTCAAGCTACGTCACGCTGTCACGCTGCGTCACGCTGTCACGCTGCGTCTCCCTGTGTCACGTTGTCAAGCTACGTCACGCTGTCACGCTGCGTCTCCCTGTGTCACGTTGTCAAGCTACGTCACGCTGTCACGCTGCGTCATGCTGTGTCACCTTGTCACGCTATGTCACGCTGCGTCTCCCTGTGTCACGCTGTCACGCTGCGTCACGCTGCGTCACGCTGTCACGCTGCGTCACGCTGTCACGCTGCGTCTCCCTGTACAGGGATATCCCGGGGAACATAATTATTTTTGGGAAAGAAGTTGGCGCCGCATTGACGTTGACAGCGGCGAAGGCATGTGCGGCGGTGAGAAACCGTTGGGTGCGGTGAAATATGGGTATTTGGACAGAGGCGGCGAGAGCGCGGTGAACGCGGCGAACACCGTCCGGCGTAAGAGCGGTGAAATAGCGGTAGGTGCGGTGGCAGGCTGGGGTGCCCCGAGGGGCAGCGGTGGAGGGACACAGTGAAAGGACGGCGAGTTCGGTAGGGGCGGCGAGTCCACGGCGAGGGTACGTTACAGACGGCAGTGGAGCGACGAGTGCATCGAGGATGCGGCGAAATTTTCAACCCGGGGTGTCACGTTGTCAAGCTACGTCACGCTGTCACGCTGTGCAGACACGCCCGTGGTCGATGACGATAGCAAATAGCGGAATATTAGCCGGTCTTGCAACGGGAGTCTGGCCGGAGACGCTTCTTCCTGGTGGTTATGGTTCGTGAGCCTCGTGGACTGATGGGAACGGCCTTGATGGGCCCGGCATGCCGTGTCGCAGGTGAGAAGCTGTTCGACATGGAGCCCATCGAACCCATCGCCGTTAGCGACGTCCGCGTCCACCTGCGCCGGGAGCCCTTCGACTTCCACGCCGTGGCCCGCAACAGCAAGGTGCACGGCGTGTCCGGCATCAACATCCGAGACGTCAGGTATTCAACGACTCAAAAATTTATATTTTTTAAACCTATTGATTTTTTTTTCAACTCAATTTACTGCAATGCTGTAATGCAGGGCCAAGCTCACGGACGAAAACATGGACATGGAGATCGACGTCTACTTCCCCACCATGTTCATCGAGGGCGATTTCAAGATGGAGGGCAAGATCGGAAACTTCCCCTTTGCTGGCCGCGGGCCCTGGAACGTCAGCATCAGTGCGTATGCCGCCCACCCACAAATCTCGTGTGCGCACGTTACAAACGCCAAGAGCCGTGCGCTGTAACTTCTCGTGTTTTGTCCTTTTCAGCTGACCTGGAGGCCACATGGCACCTGATCGGTGAGACCGTCGACAAGGAGGGCGAGAAGTACATGCAGATCAAGCGCTTCATCCCGACCTACAGGGTGGGGGGTATGAGGAGCAACGGCGAGAACCTGGTCGAGGGCGCTCCCGAGCTCAGTGAGTACACTGCTGCATCGAGATCGAACAGTATTGTTTTGGCCGTGACGGCTATTAAAAATTAACATTCTTCATGATTTGTGTAGCCAACCTCGCGCTGAACCTCATCAACCAGTACTGGGAGCCTGTGCTGGCCGCCATGATGCCCGCCACCAGGCCCGAGCTGGAGCGCCACATGAAGAGAATGGCGAGCAGCGTGTTCGACAGTGTGCCTTACAAGCAGCTCTTCCCTGTCGCCTAAGAGTTGAAGAGCAGGGAACACTGCTCACACGTGTAAACTTACTGTGATTCCCCCTTATTTTATATTTTTCTCTACCAGCCAAGCACTGTCATAATATTTGCTCAAACTTTTGTATGGATTCGAAACACTTTTCATATTGTCATTCATGTAACATCAATAATAAAAAAAACAAGAAAAAAACACGTTGTTACTTAGGACTTTGGACCCTACCATTTACTCTCCAGAACTTACGCTACTAAGCTGAGCATCCGTCAAATCTAGATTCAACTGAGGATAAGAAATGAGAGGACAAACATCTTGCGGAGGGAGAAGTTTTATTTTTCATACAAAGGCCGAACATTGGGGGTCTTCCGATGAACTACTAGGGCATTAATTCTTTTCAAGGTATCGTTAACTGCAGGGGTGTGACGGATTATTTGTCTTACAAATGGATGGCATAATCTACACTGTCACAAAAATAACTTTTGCTACCTATGAAAATTGAATACTCTTTTTTATTAAAATGAGCTAAATTTTTTATCTTTATTGAAGAGGACGCACGTTATCTAAACACATAATTTACGTGGTGTCCCAATATCAGACGGAACAAAGTTGTGTGAAAGTTAAGTTCAGCGATTAATCTGAGATCAACTAGGAGTTGCTCATGATTCACCGTGGTACCACGCGTCGCCGTTGATGTTTCGGTTTTAAATATGCATGTCTCCTATCTCAAACCGGACCAGCACATATATTGGGACACCGTATACATACACAGTGCCACAGAAAAAAAGAGCGTATTTTACGTTTTACTTTGGCACAAAATTATCTATACAACGAAAAAAAATACGGACATCTTTTTAACAAATGAATATTTTTTCGGCAGTATATATAGGACATTAAATTTTATTTTTATCAGAAATTTCAATCGAATTTACCCCTAATTATTATCGATATTATGATGGTTTACAGCCCTGAACACAGCGAGTGACCCCGAAAGATCTTACTTACTCTATTTGAACTCGCAACTGAAAACTTTACACCACTAACAGTCGAAAACGCTGGACGGGGCTTCAGACATGTACTCAGGACTGTAGACCCCCAACTTACATCCTAATAAAATAACAAAAATGATTTCAAAAAATTGCGATATATTTCTTAAAAAATGCATCAAATTTATTGTCATGGACTTCAATTGAAACTCGTTTCTTACTGAATAAATAACAACACCGTCGTATCTAGTTCAACAACCATACTCTTCAAACATACTCGTCTTGAATTGACTGACAATCGACACAATTTCCATTCTTACTCATAATCTTACCATCTTACAATACTCGACCGCGATTTACGAATAAAGCAAAGATAGGGCGAGAGAAAAGATTTTTTTTACTGAATACTTTAGGAAGCAACAATTTGAGCTCAATTAAAGCTAAAATCACGAATTGGCTCTCAAATGCTGACAGGCCAGATCTTCAATTCACAGAATGTTTGGCTTGGATTTTGTGGTGCTCTGCCCAGGAAAGGGATCGTCGATCAAAAGTACCCCCTTCACTGCGCTACATATAACGAACGTCGAATCCGGTCGAATCACTCCAACGCGCCCTGTCGGAGGTTGTTCCTCCCGTCCCGGCTGGAGTTAGCGCCGGTCGGCCTCGGCCTGCACTAACCCGCCGTGCAGGCGCGTGCGACGGTTGGCCTATCCATCAGTCCGCAGGCGCTAGGCGACTGCAGCCGGGTCCGCCTCCGCTCCGCCGCGCCGCATGATGCAATCACTGCACCATGTTGGCTCGGATCCACTCCGCGTAGTGGTCCACCCTGGTGTACACGCTGGGCACGCCCTCCACGCCGCATTTGGTCGACCCGAACGACACGATGGCGATCTGAAGCAGAAAACATAGAAATGTCAGACGATGTGTTGGGTCGGCATGATGGTGCGGGTGGGGTGGGGGTCCTTCACTCGCTAGAAATGTGTACACGCGATTGTACGGGGTTGTGTGTGACGCATTTGGCAACAGGGTTGGGTTCTCATTTTTTTTTTTTTTTTGTAACAAATTTGCGCTTGTTAGCCACAGTGTACTGTACACATAGATTGTCTGCAGGAAGGGACCCTCGCTGCGAGGAGTATCGCCGCACAGCCCGCCACAATACCCCCTACGGCTCGTTGCCACGACGGCTCGCGGCTCCGCGCCGGAGCGAGAGAAAATTCACACCCGCCGAGAAGTCGGTATTTGAACCTGCGAGATCTCTCCTTGACTCTGAAGGGCTGGAGTGAGTGATCGTATACCTGATAGTAGCGAGTGCCGGTCGCGTCCAGGCTGACGAGCGGCGCGCCGCCGAAGCCGGAGCAGGCGTCCCTGCCGGGCTCGCCGCCCACGCACAGCTGGTCGCTGGTGACGGGCACGACCCGCTCGTACACCTGCGCGCACGTCTCGAGCTGCACGACGGGCAGGTCCAGCTGCTGCTGCGCCCCGGGGACAGCCGTCTGGCCCGCCGTCAGGCCCCAGCCGACGAGCTTGGCGCGCTGGCCAACCACACCGGCCACGTTCTGGCTGATGCAGATGGGCTGCACGCTCAGCGAGAAGGCGACGGGGGCCTTGAGCACGAGCAGGGCCACGTCGTGGCGGAAGGAGGCGCGCTCGTAGCTCGGGTGCACCACCACGTGGTCCACGGGGATGTCCTGCGGCGGCCGCGCGCAGAAGCCCGTAGAGCAGTCTGGGTCCGTGGTCGCGTCGTACTCGCCGACCCGCACGGAGGAGCTGCGCACCAGGAGATAAAAAATGTAAATCATGGCCGGCATTTGAACCCACGGTACTAGATAAAGAGTCGGGGTGCCTACAGCTTGTGGGACGCGGTCTTGGCGAGCGCGCAGTGGGCTGCCGTCAGGATGACGCGCTCCGAGATGATGGAGCCGCAGCACGGGTACTCCATGGCACCCGAGTCCACCTCTGCGCACAAACAACAAGGTATCAGTCATGGACGTCACACACCAGCGATCTCATCACTGAGAAGATATTTATCGTCACTTTATGACAGTTCCTCTGGATTTAATTTTGAAAACGAGTAATGCCGAAACAGATAGATAAGTCGATGGGTCCTAAGAACAACGTCCGTTCTCCGGCGCGCATCTCAACAACGTCCGTTCTCCCGCGCGCATCTCAACAACGTCGGATCTCGAAGCGCGCATCAACAAAGTCCGATGTCTCATTCGCTCCTCCCCCCTCACCATACGCTTGCAGGCGAGCGGGGAGGGGCGAATGAGACATCGGACTTTGTTGATGCGCGCTTCGAGATTGGACGTTGTTGAGATGCGCACGGGAGAACGGACGTTGTTCAGATGCGCGCCGGAGAACGGACGTTGTTCTTAGGACCCATCGAAGTCATCGCCGCTAAATATCTTTCTTCTGAAACAGCCACATTAAAGTACATATTTTTGTATTTTGCCGGGATTTTGCTCATGCGAGACCATTAACTGGACACCTGAATATATTTCGTCACGTGATGAAAGGTATGGCTGGCAGATGCAGATGACAAACAGGTTTTTTTCTCTCATCAAATGACGGGAAGACTTTTACAGTGGTGGACAGACACAGGTATCACTGAAAATGTCATCTCAAAGTCATGACCATCGTTCAACTTGAAGAGGTTGCGTTGGAAACTTATACCATGGCATTTATGATTTGACTTTTTCTGAACGCCAAGCTTCCGAAACATTCCCTTCAACACGGAGAAAAATAGTAGTGGTCGCAACTAATTTTTAGTCGATTTCCTAACAAGCAGTAAATTTTGGTTCTGCAATCCAAAATTTGGTTGCGGGAACTACTTATTAGTTACTCCAACGAAGAAGTTCGTTGCAGGGGAAAAAAGGAGCAAAACATTAGCATTGTACCCGCAATGCACCTCCTCGTTGGTGCAACTAAAAAGTAGTCCCCGAACCAAATTTAAGTTTAGGAACCAAAATCTACCGCTTGTCTGGAAGTCAACTAAAAGTATTTTTTTCTCCGTGAAGTCTCTTTATTGGCCGGCCCGGGCCGGCGGCACTCACTCTTGAAGCCGATGCGGGCCACCCAGGGCTGCGAGCCTACGCCGGTGTAACGGCTCCTCCAGTTGTACAGGTGCGGGACCCCGCACTTGGCGGGCAGCGGGTCCGGAGTGGTGGAGGGCGGCGGCGGCGCCGTGACAACGGGGGCCGCGGAGGGCGCCATGGCCGCCGTGCTGAGGTAGATGGGGGAGAAGCCGCCGGGCGGGCAGCACACCATCGTCTCGGAGCCCCGCGACCCGCACGACAGCTGTGCCAACCTGAGCGCGCAGGACAGAAAGACAAGGAGGGTTTTAACAGCACCACTACTGACATGTTTCTTTGTGTGCACGTTTTCACGCAGTTCCTATTACTTTCGCATCCTACAAAGCGGATCATAAAACTTGTTTTGCAGCGCGCCGCGGTCGGGAATGTCGTCGCGTCCATCCCCCGTGAGATTTATTCAAAAGGCTTTTCTAGTCGTGCGGGGTGCCGCGGCGGCTTCTGGCTTGGCTGCCGCCGCCGTGACTCTCATGTGCTGGTCTCCGGGCTTCCGGGCGGCCCGCTGCGCCCCGCTGCGGCGCCGCGGCTGCGTCTGTCATAAAGTCGCTGTCAGGGGTTTATGACTTTCGTGTCAAGACACCGCTCCGCCGCAGCCCCGCAGCCTCAGCACGCAGCGTGTGGCGCGTGGGGACAGCCTCAGCCCCAGCCTCGGCCTCGGGGTCCCGGGTCTCCCGGGTTCCGACTACCCCCACGACAAAAAAAAAAAAAAAACGGGGACTTCTTGCGCCTTCGTCGTCAGACCCAGCTCGGTTTCACGGCCCATCTCGAGGTGCAATTCCAGATGTACTACATTCTCACGCCTGACGCCGGACTACGGCCACACTCACTTCTCGCCGGATAGACACGTCCGGTCCAGGAGGTCCAGGATGGTGCGGCACTGGACGAGCGGCGTGCAGTACGCCCCCGGCGCGCACAGCACCTCGTTGCCGGCCGCGCGGCCCCCGTAGGCGCCGGTGGTGTACCGGGCCTGGCCGCCGTACGCCGAGGAGCTCTCTGTGGGGCCCAGCGTGTAGGCCACGGACCGCGGCACCTTGCTGGGCACGGGGGCGGCCGCGTCCTCGGCCTCTGCCTCGGCGGACGGCGAGGGCCCCGCGAGCATGGCCGCCGATGAGAGGGCGGCGGAGGACGGCGGCGTCAGGCTGTAGCCCTGGGGCCCGTCGGAGGCCTCAGCGTCCAAAGGCGAGGTCACGGGGACGCCGGTCACCGCAGAGCCGGATGTCACCGCCTCCGCGGCCACCAGTGGCCTCGCCGACGAGGGACTCCAGGTCCCCGACGACGACGGCGACATTGACAGCAACGCGGAGCTGCTGCTGGACTCCACGGCCAGGGCCTCCAGGGTGTGCAGGTCGATGCTCCGAGTGTCCTCGTCCACCAGGGGGCTCACGTCTGCAACACAAGAGTACGGCGTCGGCCACTTGAGCGTTGTGCACACATTGTGCTGCTCCGGCACAAAGAGCGGGCGGGAACCTCTGGAGGACAGGACGACAGGGCGGGCGGCGGCAGCGGCAGCAGCGGCAGCGGGCGGGAAAGCCAGGAATGCTCGAAGGAAATGGCAAGATGGACTTGGAAACGGTAAAGGGGAAAAATAAAAAGGCCCTTCAAATAGAGAAGTATGTGAAATGTCCGCACACACGGGAGCCCCGAGTGCCTCTCTCCAGTCGGGCGCCCCTCCTCTCCCCTTTCCTTTTCGTCAGCGATCCATTTATATTAGCATCCGGAATTCTGGATTATAAAATCTCATTACTCCGGTCGGGGCAAAAGCGTTTACGTAGGAGGGGGAGGGGGCGTGGCGTGGGAGAAGGTGAGGAGAGGGGGTGGTGCCGCTCCGCCCCCGCCACTCCGTCGGCCCCGCAACCCCGGCCCGTCTCATGGCTCAGTGACAAAGCTCTTAGTATTCAAAGCACAGCAAGACCTCCGCCGAGGCAAGCCATTCTATTTTCTGTGTTGGTTCCTGATTCCCTGGCCGGGGGCCGGAGGCCGGGAGTCGGGCCCAAGGCTGGGCCTGCGTAGCCGAAGGACCGAAGGGAGAGGGCGGTTTGCCGGATGAAGGACCGGGAGCACCGGGCTGATGGAGGAGAGGGGGGCTGGAGAAGAGGGGGAGGGAGGCAGTGGGTCATCCGACAGGGGGTGACAACCAGCCGAAAGGTGCTTGTTTTCTCGGCAAACAGTCGCGGGGGTCACTACAACGAGCACTGGTCCACTGCTGGAGCCGTGCTGCACCGGAGGGGGCAGCGGAGGCAGCGGGGGCAGCAATGACGAGGGCCGAGTTCCTTCCACGTGAGACGTGAATCGTGAAAGCCGACGCGGCCTCCGGTGTGCCTCCGGCGTGTCTCCGGTGTGCCTCCGGTTTCCTCCGGCCGCCGCTCGCAGAACGAGTGGAGCCGAGGCCCGAGCTCGAGAGGCCCGCGGGCGCTGCGCCGCCAAGGTAGGCAATCCAATTAACATGGCTGTCACCACGCGCGGTGGGGGCGGGGGCCGCGGGAGGAGGCACTGTCGGCACCCGGGGCACTGCCTTGCACCGCCTACCTGGGCACTGCAGTGCAGGGGGGCGGAGGTGCCTCGCGGACGACCGACCACGACACGGGGACGTTTGGGGATTGGGATTGGGCTAAAATTAATTACGGCCGTTCCGTTCAGGGTGCGGAGGAAGAAACACACAAGAACCCTCATTTTTCTGAAACAGCCAGTCTTGCTAAGAAAAAAACGGCTGGAAGATGACCATCTCAGATTTCGGTCCGTGGCTCAGAACATGTTTGGTCCATCACAGGGAACTGCCAAACCACCTGAAAAATTATATACAATTGATCAATTTTCGAATTTCTATTACAATGTTTTGTTTCTTCCATTTAAAAAAACACTCATTATGGTTCGAAACTCAGTTCCTGGTCATGTTCCTAACATGTTCTGAGCCCCGGATTGAAATCGTTGCTCACGCTCTAGAACAAACGCAGGCGGGCAATGGCACAGCAAGACCTCCTAGCCGTGGTGGAGCCTCGAAGCCTCCTAGCCGTCGCCACACCCCGCGACGCACCTCACCGCACCAAGCAGCACTTGGGCATTTGCATGATTGAATTCATCAGAGTGGCGCGGAGTGGCACGGTGTAGAGCGGAGATCGCGCATTCAAAGGAGCTCTCCTTCCTACCTCCTCCCCTTACCTTCCTCCTCTTATCGTCTCCCTCCCTCCCTCGCGCGCCTCCGTCACCGTGGCTCTCTGTCAGCTCCGTCTCTCTTCCTCCCTTTGTCTCCATCCATCTGTACATCTATATCCATCCCTCTCATCCCGCGCTTCCCTTGCCCCGCTCCATCTCCATCCCTCTCGTACGTCTCGTTTGTGTCGCCGTGACTTGGCCGTCCCTTGGAAAAATTTGCCGGTCGCTTAAAGTTTTTCTTCCTCTCTGCTCTCTCTCTCTCTTCCTTTGTCGGCGTTCCTTTCTTTTTTTATCATCTCATCCACCCCGGGCCCATGAGGAGAGTGATAAGGAGTGTGAGGGTGAGTAGGAGTTCCGGGTGCCGCCGCCGAGCCGCCACCATGCCGCCGCCGAGCCGCCGCCGAGCCGCCGCCGAGCCGCGGGCCGGTCTAGGGACGTCATGTTCCAGAGGGCTCTCGGTAGGATAGCGTTATTACAGGGTTCTACGTGCCCGGCCCAGCGGCACGGCGGCCGCACAGAAAAAACAAAAGCTCCAAAACGGGACTTTAGATGCTCCGTTTTGGAGCGGGACAGAATTGGAGCGTTTGGTGCTCCAAAACGGGGCGTTTCAGGTCCCGCCCCGCCGCCCGGGTGGGAGGGGACGATTCCGCGCTCCAAAACGGGGCGTTCCAGGTCCCACCCCGCTGCCCGGCTGGGAGGGGACGATTCCGCGCTCCGAAACGGGGCGTTTCAGGTCCCGCGGCGGGGAGGGACGAAAACATGCTCTAAAACGGGGCGTTTCATGACCCGCCGTGGTCCAGGCCGCCGGAATGGGTGCGCACGCCTCGCACTGCCCGTGATCACCCGAGCGCCGAGAAGTGCTCCTGGCCCGCTCTACATCACAGCGTTGCGGGCTTGCCTAACCAACAGGCGTTTCCCTGTTCCACAAAATTTTAAAAATAAACAAAACAGAACATGTGATAACCATTTTAAAACCAAATTATACGATCTCAGATGACAGCGCTAAAATACAAACAAATTTTTCCCAAAGCCTCAAAACATAACCTCAAATATGCAATGGACACATAACGTTAAAACAGAAAAACATGTCCACCTTAGCCTACTGGGAAGACCATATCTGAAGTTCGAGAACTAAATACAACATGTACGAGGTGGAATTAAATCAGAGAATAGCCAGTCACAAACTCGTCAGGGCTCACGAATGCCTGGCGACAGGAACAAAAACAACAGGCTGCAAGAGTTAGAGGAGTTGCCAAAGAATACAGAATTAAACACGTTCGCATTGATAACTAAAACTTACCTGCGCAAATAACGGCAGATTCAAATAATTTGCCTACGCCAGCCTAGGCTGGGGGACGCCACCAAAGACCAGACAAGACGTAGGAGCGTAGGAAGGACGGGGACGCGACTGGGACGGGAGTGGGGGCTGGGTGAGACCAGCTGAACAAGCGCCTGTTGGTTAGGCAAGCCCGCAACGCTGTGATGTAGAGCGGGCCAGGAGCACTTCTCGGCGCTCGGGTGATCACGGGCAGTGCGAGGCGTGCGCACCCATTCCGGCGGCCTGGACCACGGCGGGTCATGAAACGCCCCGTTTTAGAGCATGTTTTCGTCCCTCCCCGCCGCGAGACATGAAACGCCCCGTTTCAGAGCATGTTTTCGTCCCTCCCCGCCGCGGGACCTGAAACGCCCCGTTTCAGAGCATGTTTTCGTCCCTCCCCGCCGCGGGACCTGAAACGCCCCGTTTCAGAGCATGTTTTCGTCCCTCCCCGCCGCGGGACCTGAAACGCCCCGTTTCGGAGCGCGGAATCGTCCCCTCCCAGCCGGGCAGCGGGGTGGGACTTGGAACGCCCCGTTTTGGAGCGCGGAATCGTCCCCTCCCACCCGGGCGGCGGGGCGGGACCTGAAACGCCCCGTTTTGGAGCACCAAACGCTCCAATTCTGTCCCGCTCCAAAACGGAGCATCTAAAGTCCCGTTTTGGAGCTTTTGTTTTTTCTGTGCGACCGCCGACCGCCTGTTCTCCGTCCTACCCCGAGACTCCTGCCCTGAGACTCCTAACTCGAGTCGCTCAAGTCGAAACCAAATACCGGACTGCCTTTAAAAGAAAAAAAAAAAAAATAATAATAATAATAATAGAGTAAACTAGGTAGGTGCACATCGAAGCCGTGTGGGCTAAGCTATACACGCTCAAAAACGAGAAAGGTGGTAATGTTGCTGTGCTTGCTGAGCGTTGCAAGAGCGTACAGTTACGTGCATAATCGTACACTACGCGCATGCGAACAGTTGCGTTCAAAAGTTGAGCACATGAGCATTGAGCATTCGCGGGGGCGGTGCGGTCTGTGCGGTGTTCGGCTGGCCGTCTGCGCGCGCGCCTGCAGAAACACCCCCTGCGTATTTCTCGCCTCTTTTCTTTCCCACTTTTCTCCCTTTTCTCTCGCCGGCGGGGCGGCCTCCGATTGCCTTGGGTTCGGGCCGCGCGCCGCACCGCACCGTCCGCGCGCGCGCGCTGGCAATTGCTGCCGGCGTGCGGCGGCCCGGCGTGGTGTGGCGTGGCGGTGCCGAGCGCACTGCAAGGCTCGTCTGAATGATACATGAGGCCGGAAGGGGAGTAAGCAAGGTGTGAGCTTCACCCTCCCCCGCCACGCATGCCGCAGCGGTGGTCCATCCCGCTCCCGCTGGTGTGTGCGTGTATGTGTGCGTGTGTGTGTGTGTGTGTGTGTGTGCGCGTGTGTGCGTGTGCGAAATGGAGTACGTCGAGACTCCTTTACCTTTCTACCTCCGCCAGCAGAGCAACACACACACGCGCGCGCGCACACACACAACGCGAGAACGTAAAGATTTCACTTTCTGAGAGGGGAGAAGGCTTCCGAAAGGCTTTGCTGCTCTTTTGCCGTTAGCTTCGCAACGACGCGGCCTGCCGACCCGTCCCACCCCCACCCCCACCTCCCACCCCGCAACCGGTTGCCGAGTTCAATCTATCCCTTCCCTCCTCACTATCCGCGGCACAGCGTCGCACAGTGGGTACGGGACTGACCAGTGCGGACGGGTAGTTGAACCCGGACCTTATGAGGTGGGTATTTGAACCCGCGGACCGATGGTGGCCGACTCATATGTGCCTCCTCGGAGTGTCAGACTGCTGCCGGCCTGGCTGAGGTGCGCAGGGCGCCTGCTGGGTAGGCAACCCTCAGGCAGCCCTGTTTGGCGGGCTGGCCTACCCCTCACGGCTGTTCGCCTCCTCTCGCGTTTGACTCCTCTCTCTCTCTCTCTCTCTCTCTCTCTCTCTCTCTCTCTCTCTCTCTCTCTCTCTCTCTCTCTCTCTCTCTCTCTCTCTCTCTCTCTGTGACTGTTCCCTCCGTCCCCCTCCTTTCACTCTCTCTGTCTCTCTCGCTCGCTCTCTCTGTTTATACCCGTCTCTGTCTCCCCCCCCCCCCCCAATCCTCTCTCTCTCTCTCTCTCTCTCTCTCTCTCTCTCTCTCTCTCTCTCTCTCTCTCTCTCTCTCTCTCTCTCTCTCTCTCTCTCTCTCTCTCTCTCTCTCTCTCTGCTCTTGCTCTACACTAGGCAAACGCACGACCTGCGTGCATCGTACACGAAACCACAAGGACACGCAGCGCGTCACGCTCGACACGACGCGGCCGCGTGTACACTCGCGCACGCGTGTAAGTGCACACAGACCTCAGTACTCCACCAAAGGCGAACACCCGGCAGACACGGGGAAGGGTTGAGGAGAAGGGGGTTGGCACTAAATGGCCCCTTTCCATGACGTGAAGGGGTGACGGGATAGTGGTTCCACCCCCTCGACCCCCTACCCCTCTTTAAACCACAGCTGAGGCCCTTAGGTGGGAAGCCCATAGTGAGTAGTGTACAGATCATGTCGTCTTATCTGGCTCAGCGTGCATCAAGACACAGAGGAGAGACTGGGTGTGAGACAAAAGCGTTGTCAGAAACATGAAATGGAATTTTGATTGACAACATCAATATGATAGAAACTTGGCCAAATTTGACTAAATTTTGGTTGAAAATGACTGGTCTTTCGCTGGGCAGATGACGTCCAATCTCCCTCTTCACGCTGCTTACTGCAATGATGGCTCATATCCCCACCGTTTCACAATCAAAACTTCCTCCTTTCCTTCGATCTCAACCAATTTGCCTTGTATTTGCTTCCCACGACTGTCCGCAATTGCAGGATTCGATTGCCTTTCCGTGACGCCGGTAATACACCTCCCGGCGTCGTGTCGAGTGTCTCGGGGCCTCACGCACACATTGTGGCGGCGTGCACTGCAGCACATATAACACCGCCTACACACTGCAGCAGCAGAGCTGGATAAACTTTCGTACTAGAAACTTCTTGCACTGTTAAAAATTATGTGCAGAAAATTTTCGCACAACTTCTCATAAATTGAAGTCACGCAAGCAGAAAAGCAACAGAAAAGCGCTCTATTCATAATCATGAACTTTTCCGAAAACAGTCGTCGGCTCCTCAATTTTTTCAACATTCAGCGGAGTTTCTGGGAGCGATTTGTTTACAGCCAGAAGACGGCTGAGCTGTAAAAATGTTTATCGTCACTTTCCGACAATCCTCTGGGAGAATCTGGAGAACGAATAAATCTTCATACAGACCAAGTGACGGGCACAGTAAGTCGCCACCAAAAACATTTTTGCCCAAACGGCCTCTCGTTCTCAAGCCGGAGTCGTGCGGAGCAGAGCAGAGCAGACCGCGCTCATAATGGAAACTGATTATCACTGGGACTGAATGGGATGCGCGGTGCCGTCAACACGGCGGCGTTGACGTTTGGGATGCAGCGTGTGTGCCGCCGCGCGCCGGCCAAGGTGAAGGTTAGGCCCGACATCGCTGTCCCCGCGGGTCCGCTGGGGTCCGCTGGGGGTCCACTCATGTCCGCAGAGCGTGAGCTATGGGCGTATGGTCAGAGCCCGCTACTGCCTGCTGGGCCACTGTGTGT